>JAODUD010000116.1:165357-177921 GCA_026784285.1 Stomatorhinus walkeri
GTTAAATAATTAAATAAATATGGCGTCCCTACTTCGCGGAAATTCAGTTCTCCCGCGATAAGTGAGGGATTACTGTATAAGAACATCTGAGGGTGAAGAAGGGTCATTTGCATGAAGACCCCAACGAACACGGCTAACTGGAGAAAAGACGAGATTCGGGAACTTCTGTCAGGAGTAGTGTAGACAAAATTTCCATAGCGTGCTTTTTGCATCACGTCCTGCCTCCTGCATTCTCTACTGAAGCATCACCCTCCTCTAAACTAACTGGAGTATTTCTAGTAGGTGTGAACCTGACAGATTCCGGTTTTGTTCTAAATTTGCGACTGGATAACTCTGGAAAATGTCTGGACCTGATTCTCCAGACAATGTCCATAGTTCATGTGTGAAAACAGCTTAATAGAGGATGGGTCAGATGGCAGGATGATAAGAGGGCAGTAGGCATCTTTCAGCTACTCACTGAATGTCCCAGCAGAGCCACACAGTGGAAAAGTGGCCCCATCCCAGCTTGCGGATGACGTGGTACCGTCCATTGAACAGATCCCCAACCTTGACGTGATGGTAGCCACCTATGCAGAGAAGTAGGTTTGAAGGTTAAGATGAGGCTGACATCTTCCACAGCCTGAACTTCCAATGCAGTGATGGAACCACATCTAGTACAGGAAAAAGTGACATCCTAACCAGATAACAGTTTGAAATGCACAGTAGTACAAGCTGCAAGAAAAGCCAGAAAGCAGAAAACCCTGAGCTCAGCCCCTGGGGTTCTTAAAAACATCATGGTGAATCTGTCAAAGGCTTTACCCTTGCAATAATCACTGGGGTCCTCCTGCTCCTCGTCATCCGACCCCAGGATCTCTTCTTCTGGCTCCGGTGGAGGAGACTCCACCTGCTGAGAGACCCCCCTGGAGTGCAGTTCTGACCTGCAGGGAAATGGAGGAAAGAGGCAGACCTCAGAAGACCACAAGCCACTAATGACAAGTAGTGCATTCATGGTCATTCAATGACAGTATAGGAATGACTTTTTTGAAGGAACCAACTAACTATGCTTATTATAGATAGATAGCAGGAAAAGCAAAAAACTGCCCAGCGGCATGATTCTCTACCTCCATGCAATGCACGTCATTAAGAGCAATTGTCTTGTTTGTTCCTCTAAGGCAGCTCAAAATATTCTGAAAGTCCATTACAGCTAATTATCTGAACTCTCTCAGAATCAAAAGCAAAATAACCGGAAATATCATGGTGAGGGGCCTTCAATTTAGATTTTAATATTATTTGTAACTTAAAAAGCCCTCCTAAGCAAATTGGCCATTTTGCATCCATAACAACCAGCATTCAATTAATTTCACACATTACATAAGACCATAAAATGAGTCAACAAACACAAAATAAAGCATACATGAACCAAATCCAGTGGTAAAAGCAATTAAAAATTAATTCTACAGCAATTGAATTGAACTTGACCTATAATAAGAACTATAATGAACTTGAGATAGTGGAATTGGTACAGGATTGCTTTTTCCCCCTCAGTTTAAATCCCCTATTAGAGGAGAAGCAATTCTTGATCTTGTGTTTTCAAAAAACCAGGATAGGATTGGAAAATTTGGGTTTTTAGATCCACTTGGGAGTCAATTCAAGGTTAATTTTAGTGTCCAAAGAGTAAAGTACAAAACAAAAAACATACAATGTTAGGAAAGCTAACTTCACTGATATGAGACTGAAACTAGAAACTGGATGGCGTTAAATATCAAAACTGCTGAAGAGGCATGGGAATTTTTTAAAAGCACATTATTGCAAGTGCAAGAGGATTTTATACCCATTTCCAGCAAAAACAAATCTAGGAAACTGCAACCAAGGTGGTTTACTACAGAAATTGATAACATGGTCAAGAGGAAAGGGATTTGTTCCATAAATGGGAAATAACTAGTGATGTTGGAATAAAGCAGGAATATCTAAGAGTTAAAAAACAGTATTAAACTCGCTAAGACAAATGTCAAAAGGACGACTGCCTCAGAGGCGAAGGACAATGCTAAAAGTTTCCTCCAATATTTTAACTCCGAAAGAGCTCTAACAGCTAAAAACACTCATCTGCAGGATAGTAAGGTATAACAGTAAAATTATACAATTCCTTGGTAAGACCCCACCTAGAATATTGTGTGCAGGTTTGGTCACCATACCTTAAGAAGGATATTGCTGCCTAGGAAAGGGTGCAACGTAGGGCTACAAGAATGATTCCTGGTCTTAGAGGAATGTCTTATGAGGAAAGGTGAGCCGAACTGAATCTGTTGAGCCTTGAACAAAGGAGACTAAGGGGGGACATGATCCAGATATACAAGATTCTAATGGGCCTGGATGCTGTTCAGCCAAATGGCTACTTCAATATTATTTTAAATACTAGAACCTATGGATATAGGTCAAAATTAGCAGGAGAACATTTTAAAATGAATTTGAGAAATCTTTACAAAGCATGTAGTTAGAGTGTGGAATGGTCTTCCTGTTAGTATAGTGCAAGCTAAAACCTTGGGTTCCTTTAAATCAGCAATAGATAAGATTTTAACAACTCTGAGCTATTGGTTGAATGCTCCCTAAATGAGCCTGATGAGAAGAATGGCCCAGCTTCCTCTCATTTGTAAATGACTTATGTTCATTTTGGACCCAGTTCTCCCATGACTAATTGTAAAAGTGGTATGATAGCCAATTAGAATGCAAGACCTAATTCTACTTAAAAATAAAAGTAAGAAAAATGTGCCATGACAAGGCAATTCCAACTGATTAGCTCTCATCTCCAGTATGTACAAAAATGTTGTTACACCTTCTATTAAACAAACTTTAAACAACTAATGCAACCCAAAATAGCAAAGAGTTTTTCTGGATTGTTAAAGAAAAGTACAAGAAAAATCTCACCGTGACAGTAAAATGGAAGCAAAATCCAAGACGTAAATATCGGGAAAGTGAGCGGAAGAATAAATATCATGATAGCTGAAGTTCAATGGGCATTTTAACGCAATGCAATTCAGAACGAGGAGCGTGAGCACTGTGTGAGCAAAATTAGAATTCGTACTAGCCTTCTAATAAGACATTCCACATCAGCATGTAAAAAATGGATTTCAGTGGCAGATTGAAGTTCTAGGAATGAATGCAAGATCCTGGCAACAATCTACTGAAGCTAAGCTACACAGGGTGTTTCCAAACTGATGCTACCATGTCCAGCCACATATGCAATAGCATCCACCAGGCCAGAATACAAAGAGCTTATTCTCTCCCAGGTTCCCTTTTTATTGGACATATACAGGAAAAGGCTGCATGACCTCGGAAGACAAAATACTACTCCCAGGAGGGGGGGGGGATGCAAAAAAAAAAATACTGTCCACTACCCAATAGCCCCCCCACATGACCCACACCCCACCCTAATGCACATGCCTCTCATCGAGGGGCCAGCATTCCCTCACACTGCTGAAGTAAATTGTAGTAACCTGGCTCACAAAGTCCTATTAGATTTATGTCCTCTTCTCCCACCACTCCAGAATTCACCACTTACATAGACAGGACAGGAACTCAGTTCTTATGGATCTTGCAAAAAAAAAAACAAAAACGTATCTTTGTCATTGAGCAGCCCTGCAGTGAAGGCAGGGGGTATTTTAGACCCATGAGCCAATCTATTTAAAGATCTTGTAAGACCAGAGTGACGTTTGTTGGGCCAGGCAGTAAGGCGGGGAGGAGGGTCCATGCAAATTAAATATAGCAGTGAGCCATCAACCATGTGTATGAAATGAGGGGAGACTCCTGAACTGATGTTAACCACCAGGGCCCACTGAAACCTCAGGGTAACAGCATTGCTGTCAAACAACAGGCGGAGGGAAAGCAGGGCTCAAATCTACGGGCCATAGTGTATGCATCTGTCTAGCAGGTAACCACCATATTAAAGCCACTAACGTGACAAGAGTGGCTTCTGTCGGTCCTAGGCACATTGAACACTAATAGTTATATACACTAATCAGCAATCATTGCAATAATAATAATAATAATCAGATGCTCTCATTCATCAAAACAACTAAATCAACAAGATCAACAGCTACACGTGGGGCGGAAATGTCTGTATGGTATTTATACAGCAGGCCGTCACAGCTTCCCGTAAATCAGAGAGCCTATAACCTGGCACAGTATGAGAAGCGTGAGAAACGAAACACCGTCCAAAAGGGCGGAAATAAGGTGGGGAACGGAAATAACCGCCGCTTCAGAGTGGACTCATTATTAAGGCAAACGTCTACGAAGATTGCTAACCGAGCCGGCATTCTCATTAGCTCCCAACAAGTATTCCTGTGAACAAGTCAGGCCCATGAGCCGCCGAAATCAATACATCATAAGTATATACCACAAACTAAAGTGAAAGTCGAAACTAGTTTGGATGTAGCCGGAATGGAAGGTGACCAGCAGCGCGTGGCCGGTCCTGTAGGGGGAATCCAGCCGGCATCAGCCTCTGCGTTGCGGCGACGCGTCAGCGGCCTAGTCCGGCATACCGGCTCACCGTTAGCCGGGACGCACGGCGGTACAAAACACTTACTTTTTACTGGGTTTCTTCGCCTTGCCACGCTTCTTCCTCGCCTGCAGCGCTAGGACTGTCATGTAACGGAAAGCCACAAATAAACGAAACTTTAATCCGCATCCACGGTCCGCTCGTATTTTTTAACTCCGTTTGTTTAAGTGAACGTAAATGACATTTTGTTTCTGAATCATATTTCTGCCTTCTATACATCCGCGTGACAACTACATGATACGGTTTAATTTATAAAACTAGTGTCTACGATTTGTAGATATACGTATTTCTATATAGTCTTATCAAATCAAAATCCAAGAAAGTAGCTCCAGGCACCGTATAGACAAAACAATTAATGACATAAAGGACAACTATACTTAATTTCCACATGCATTTGCTAACAATATCAGGATAACTCATCATACACATATCGTGCACTTTTATTGTAGGCTGATTGACCACGAGCTTCCGATTTGGCTTTCCATGGCAGTCAACCGTGTATATTTGTGCAAAAGGCATACAATTACGCATTCAACTGGTTACGTACAATAGCTTGAACTTACATCTATAAAATGCAGCAAAAATAATTAGTTCTTATTGAGAATCCTAACGATCGGATGATCAATATATATATGATAAAAATTACCTTTCCTCTCCATGTTGGACTGGCGGTTCTCGTCTTGCGCATGCGCGAATCGGGAATCGTTCACAAACAACGCGACTCTTTGTCCACGCCTCGCTGGGTTATAGATCCGCCTCAACTCTCCGGTACGTTTTAAATAGCTAATCATATTCGCTGTTAATTTAAATGAATTAAGAAAAAATAAACATTGCAAAACAAGGAGAGAAAGCAAAATTTATTTTCGTACCTATTTTGAACAATCTGCACATCAAACCTAAAAGTGGCATTTTTAGTACTATTAGGGCATGTCGTGAGCTGAAATTGTTTTATTTGATATATTTCCTTTTTGTTTAAATGTTTTTTAAACAACTTCTCTAAATTAGTAACTGTTTAAGAGGGCTACAGAGAAGGATATTTTCCAGACATGTAATGAACGCCATGCGCTATCTATCTAGTTGTTGTTTTTAGAAAAGTTTAGATAGACAAAAGACGTGTAATGGCCAAGTAGACAACCAAACAAGATAATGAAACGTTTCATTTGCAATATAGGCCTACCTATCACGTATGCATTAACAGTTTTCATAAAGACCAAATACGAAAGTGTGATTCCGTTTATTTTAAAGATAAAAAGTAAATTATTCTCAGAATATTTTGTCTAAGGTGCAAGATATTTACCCATGGGCTTGCTGTTTTTCTAATTGTAATACCCAGATTAATGAAATGGTTTAGACAACAGACTTCTCAAGAGATTGACACATGGAGAATGCATCGAGAACCTATGTTTAATTCTCCATAGATACATCTATCGACAGCTGCTAGAAAAATGTGAACCCTTTGGAATCACCTGGCTTTCTACATTAGAATGTGGTCCGATTTTCATTGGTTCCAATAGTGAACAAACACTCTTGTATACATTGAACACATCGTTTAACCATTCATAGTGTAGGTTGGAAAAAGTAAATTTATTAACTAGTAACCTCTTTTGGCAGCAATAACCTCAAAGAAGCACTTCTGAAATGTTTCAAGAATTGACGAGACCTGATGCTTTAAGAACCATTAAAATTCTAAACGTGTTGTATTTTTTTCGTTTCTCATTTGAAATGTTTTTCTTATCATTACACTGGAACCTAAGTGATGGATTAAGTAACAAGGTCAAGTTAATCAACTGCAGTGTTATTATTGCTCATTTTGGTTTTTGCACTTAGTTTATATAGAGTGGTTTATTTGTTTTTATTTAGAGAATCCAGCATGAATACACGGTGCACATTATGTAATAATATCCTCAAAATGTGCAAAAGTTGTTTTCAGGTTTTATGAACAGTATTTAAAAAACATGACTTTTGCTAAATGGTATTAACCAGTAACAAAGTATTTGACATTTATTTTTAAATGATTGCTAAATGATTCCACAAAAACATTTTAAAAAGGCAAATCAAGTGTTGTGGAACCCATGACTGGAAAATGCATTCTTGTAATTTAAGTAGGAGACCTTCCCTCTTTAATACCATGTTCGATTACCTCTATTCATGAATATTACATTTTTCTTTTCTTTTTTCCCAATTAATGCTCAAACTGCATCTTGTTTTGCGTCATTCATCCAAAGGTACTTTATCAGACCCAGTTTTCACACTTTTACATCTGGAAACCATCTAACAATAATTACAGTAAGATCCAAGCATAAGCAGGCCATGTAAAAGAAAACGGTACAAAATAGCCTTTATTTTAAAGTGGTACTTAATGTTAACGTTCACACAGCCCAGTGTGGTGGATGAATTCAGTACATAAAATAGTGGTCTTGAAATTTTCATAAGTAAAGCATGTTCATCATTCAGAAAAAAAACTAAATCAACAGTCTCAATACAATGCTTCTTGCCATAACATCAGATATTCACGTGACTGTCCAGCTACATTAAGTACACCATTAAAGACAAAAAGACAAACTCCATACAGATAATGCTGATGAAATAATCAAAAGGCAGTGTGATGAAGACAACAGCACAGAAGGCAGTAACTAGTATTTATTTACATTTTGGAGTACTTGTATTTTATGAAACAAACTTGGGGCTCTTTGTTGTCGTTCAGAGGCCTCTGACAGACTATTAGAAAAGAACAAGACTGTTTCCAGCAAGATCCACTTGTCAATTCAGCCAGGAATTATACATAACACTAAACAGAACAACCTTACAATACTACCACACTCAAATGGTATTTGAAGGCATACTGGTTTTTGGCCTGATTGTTGTATTTTGTTGTATAAAAATATTTACAAATTGTATTATATTGTCAGTAACCTTCCAGAAATCTGGCACTGGGACCAGCTGGAATTTGGGGTAGGGGAAAAAGACCAGATAACAAGGGATAGTGAGATTTCTTTTCTTATTAAATACCCTGAAGACTCAAAACAACCAAAATGGGGAAAAAAACAACTGGGCATTGCATGATGTGAAAATGGCAGATACTGGCTGACATCTTGGTGGGTCCCGCACGTGCACTGTCATGTAGGGAGGGTCTGGTCCAGCCCAGTGCTGCAAAATTGTTTCGTACTTCAAACTGTGGAAATATTTCCCAAACCACACCAGCAAATTACTCAAGTTTTTGATGATAAATTAGGCCTTTTGGGCCAGAATCCAGTGATTGTCCCCTTCCCAAATCCTGGGAATCGAGGGTTGACACATTTTCATGTTTAAGAGAAGAAAAATTGCCTTTCATTAACAACAGGTGTACTGACTTCCACTCATTTTTAAAATGTCAAACATAAGAGGATTAGACGCTGCTGATAGTGTGGTGGACTAAAGAAATGATTTACCCTTCAAATCTGCATCCATTCACTACAAAAATAAGACATTTTCAAGTGAGACCGTTGTCCAAAATTTGAAAAATAACTGCTAAGCGATTTTTTTCCCCACACCATACCTCACTGTGCAATAACACACCTGCTTAAAAATACTGCAGTCCTGAGACCCAACCAAAGCATGACCACACCGCATGCAGGGAGACTCATGGAGAAGCGCCTCAGGCTGAAGTCTGAGCCCTTTGCCCATTGAACCTCAAACCTAGGAGGGCAGCCAGTGTCAGCACCAGTACTAAACAGTCTGTCCACCAGTACCAGTCCACATGGTGTGAGGGGATGGGGCCGCGGTGGGAGCAAGCTGCCGGCATTCTCTCTCATATCTCCATCTCACAGTCTAAAACTGGGGGCTTGAAGCTGATCACTTCCTCGTAGGTGAGTCCTGGCAAGATGGAAAAACAAACAGGGAAGCAAACATTTTTCTTCAGTTATACGATTAAAAGACGCTAGTAGGTCTGTAAAAAGCACAGATTATGCATGAAACAAGAATCCAATTAAAATGTGAACTTTACTTTTATTTTTCTTATACGTCATGTACTATATACTGTACTATAACACCTAGCATGGTTTTGTAGTAAAGGTTTGCACCCAAGGAAAATAAGATCAGATACGATGAATTTCTCACAGAGCACCTCCCCCCCCCACCCCTACTCCCACTCACTCACGTTTCCACTCCTCAATATCCAACTCGCGGCTCTCAAAGCTCTGGTCATAGGGTTCTGCTTCAGGCTCGTCATCTGGGTCATGGTACTGGGAAAAATACGGGTGGGCCAGAGCTTCGGCTGCCGTGATCCGCTTATCGGTGTCCAGGACCAGCATCTTCTCCAGCAGGTCTACGGCTAACGTGAGGGAGAGCCAGGATTACGCTCCAGCTCCCCATGACTCACCATGATCTTTAGTTACCGAGAGGCAGCATGCAATATCAGGAGCATATGCTCAGCTCTCATGGAATTCTGTAATGCACTCAATGCCTCCCTGTAGAAACACCTTCTGTTTCTCACTCGGCTCCCTGATCACACGTCTTACCCTGTGGATTTGCTCCAATGAACACGTCAGCAAAGTTCCTCTTGGGCATCTGGGGCAGAGAGCTGATGTAGTTTCTGGCCTGTCCGAATAGCAGAACAAGTGTGTGTGCAGGCAGCTCAGGACATGCTAAACAAGAAGCACTTACCAACAGCAAAAACACAGTGACACTAGGGAGTTCAGACATCATATCCTCCCTAATCTTGAGTAATCTTATCCAATCCAACATCATCCATTTCTGGAGGACAGAAGCTCCTGGTAGCTGTTGATCATTAGGTCTGCTCATGACTGTAGTCTGAACTCCCAAAGTGATTTCTGCTGACGATGCAAACAATCTAGATCACTGCCATCCATGGCAAGATCTCTGTGCCTCTCATTTAAAGGAAGTAATTATTAAGTATAAATAAATGAGCAAAGTGCTGTGGGAGCTGCAGATGGGCATCGTGCTAATCTAACCTTGGAAAAGCCCGAGGGGCAAAGCCAGGAGGTGGGGTGATGGAGAAATAGCAGCATCGCAGACTGGGCTAGTGCTCCCCAGCCCAGTCCTTGGGGGCTCCCAGTCAGTCCCTCCCAGCTCTGTCTGGGACTCCCCGAGGACCAGGTTGGGGAACAATGGATTAGGGGAGCTTTGAATGGAATGTACTTTGTGCAATGTACTATTTATTTTATCTTTACCTTTATGTAAGAATTAAACATTTCTTGCAGAGTAAAGCCAGATGATGTTAATTTTATTCAGTTTTCACAGGAACTGATGGGAAGCCCCAGGTCACTGAGGCCACAGGCATCTGTTAAGGCCAATTCATACTTTACTTTTCTTTCGGTTGTTATCAGGGGTAGCTGTGACTGGTATGCACATAGGCCAGATTTTCTAGTGGAAACCAAGCACATCCATCCGCATCGACTGCACATGTGCATGTTAATCGAATAGGCATTTCCAGTAGGTGGCAGCATGGACTTTCACAAATTAGAAGGCAGTGACAAAAGAGAAAGCATATTTGTTGTTGTTGTAGTTATAGTGAGCAACTGTATGAGGACAGTTAGGGGTACCTGCATATCTAATTATTCATACTGTCCAGACATTATACCAAGTCATCTGGTATCTGGTATAGCAGCAACATTTGAAATCTTGGCAATACAATTCCCCAAGCAGCTGGGGGGGTTTGGGTCCTGGCTAATTTCTGTGGTTGTTACCATAATACTGGCCAAGCCTCGACTAATAATTTTAAAACTGTTCATAAAGGTTTACCTGTTTCACTACACTGCTTGTATTTGTGTTTGTTGCAATACATCTGCCCTCTGCTGGTCTGGTGGAGAATCACTGCTGTATGCAGCACCGACCGCGACCATCTGCATCCACAGCCAAATTTATTACGATGACAAGCCGTCCGCAGCCCAAAAGAGCACACAGAAAAGTGAAGTACGAACCGGCCTTTATACCTCCCCATCCCTAATTGTACAAATCATGCCATTTAATTGAAATTTTCACAGTACCAAGTTGCCAGTTGTACTGTGACTGAAGCCAATTTTTTGGGTTGAATACCGGAGTACCGGCGTTTGGACAAGCAACCGACATTGCAACCTAAAGCAGGGCAAAGAAGCAGAAGCAAACGTGTGGGGTGGGTGTGGAGTAGAGGCAGCAGCTCACCTCGTGGCTGGGCATCCTGCTTATTAGCGAGGCGGGGGGGGTCCCCGTCAGCCGCATTATCTGCTGAAGCTGGTTTATATCTTTGCGGCACAGGTCAAGGCGTTATAGCACAAATTAGGCAAGCGGCAGAGCATTGCACGGGCATAACTAACCTGAGAAACCCACTCTGGACCTTGTCCCTGGCCTATGATGGCTCTAAGGCCTACAGGGATTTAGTGTGCGAGAGGCTGGGGTGCAGGAAGGCTGAATGGTGCGTGCAGAGTGAGCAAACAAACATGCTCTTAGAGAAGGTGTCAACACCCAGGCGGATAGAGGGCAAGTGGAAAAGCAAAGCACGTCATTCAGTCGACGCCACTGGCAGCAGTGAAAATAGCAGTGAAAACTGAAGGACCGGACCCCCCCCCCTCCCCCTCCATAAACCCCGCTAGAAAATGTCAAGGATAAACACAAATAGTCATACCTGTGGTGGTTCCCCTGCCCTCAAACAAAAGGATAAAGAAAATGACACCCAATGATTCAGCAACAGTGGGAAGAGCGGATTTGAGAGAGGACCTTTCAGCTAAACTGGCTGACCCTCAGCATACCAGGTCAGGGTGACATTAAAAATAGGAAAGGAGAAGCAGCTTTGAAACCATAGTTTCCTTGAGGACAAGCATGAAAACAGCTGCAATCAGATCAAGAGATGGATGGGAGAAACAGGCAAGCAAAATAAAAAGATGGGACAAGAAAACCCACACTCACAGACTCTGAAGAAATTTTCTTCAAGAGCTCTGGCCCTGGAGTTCCAACAAGCAGCATAATTAGCTTCAACTGATCAATATCTATCAAGTCATCATAAAGGAAAACAGGGGAGGGGCTGACCTGTCAATCAAGGCTACTGAAATGATCTATTGGCCAGAGGACTAAGCACGCATACCATGGAAAATTGAAAATGAGCCTCAAGTTCAGTCACTTGTAAAGTTTCACTGTGGATATTCAAGGTCTTCCCTCTGCATTAGTGTTCATTTAAAATAAAAATAAAATGTCTAATCCTAAGTAAAACACCACGGTGTGCGTTCCTATGGAAATTTCGGCCACATCATTTAGCAAACCGCTTTTTTTTTTTAAACAGGGTGCAGTGAAGGAGAGGTCTGGTGCTAACAATTCCTTGTTCTTCTTCAGAGTGAAGTTGCAGCTTGTCCGGCGTAAGAGTGGACTCCAATGTTGCACATGCACATAATCCCCTGCATTATGTTAACTGGGTAACACATATTTTGCCATAATTACTTATTGGTACTAGAACAAGGTGTCATGAACCAGCAACCTTATGGGTCCCATATTCTTGTCATCTGCTGTCCCAAACCCCATCATGGCATGGGGTCTAGCATGCATCACATGGCGGTTATGAGCTATAACACGCTGCACATTACATACGTGGATCACACCTGTGAAGGGCTCAATCTGTGAAAAGATTTGGGGCTTAAAAATTAAAACCTAAAAAAATTTAAAGAAAAAAAAAGGATAATAATTAAAGGATACGGTCGGTGCCAGGAAATAGGGTCCGCCCTGTGAGAAGCTCAGCCATGATGCAGCCCACAGACCAGATGTCCACTGGAGAGGCACAAAGACAAAAGGGAGAGTCTCACAAATGCCAATCAGGGTCCAGCTACAGCCACAATAGGGCTGCACGATTAATCGATTTCAAATCGAAATCGCCATTTGAAACAAATGCGATTAGCAAGTCGCAAAAATCGCGATTTAGGGTATGCATTATACAGCATGTAGGACCTAGGGTTTAAAACTGCTGTGAGAATAGTTTCACGAATTCACATCATGCTCCCCGTGTGACAGTCATTCTCACCAATCACAAGCGCCGTGCTTCTCGCGTGCCAGTCATGCTCACCAATCAGAAATGGCCC
>JAODUD010000116.1:194868-216769 GCA_026784285.1 Stomatorhinus walkeri
ATTCTTCGCTGGACTCCCTCCCCACCTCCAATTTTTTCCACATATAAACATGATTTTGGTGAAATTTCTACTGACACGAAGCACAATTCACTGAGTCTTTACTGACCATCTCTATGTGCACCCCCCTGCATGGGCTCCACTGTAAAGGGCTCCCAGCTAACACCCCCGGGCGATATACTGCTACAACCTCTGCCACCCACGGTTCATCACCACACCATTGTGAGAAACGGTGGGGGGCCTCAGTGGACTGAAACAGCTTGGGGGTTGCTGACCGTGGCTGAAGTTACCGTGCCGTAAGCCCTGGTCCGCTGGAAGGCCCAGGTGAAGCAGGTGGTGCCGTTGCTCCTGACAATGTAGGAGTAGGACTGCTTATCTCGACTGCCCTCCCAGTGCTCCACAGTTTGGCTGCTCCACTCACTGGAGCCCTGGCCAGAGATGGGGGCAGAGCAGCTCAGAGACGGGTCACTGCAGGCTCCCTCCCGAAATGGAAGCCATCTTCAACCAGCCAGTCACAATATGGAAATTAAAACTTTGCATCCAATTAATGGGTGATCTAGTCGAGTCGTCGTTACTGATATAGAAAATACAGCAGGTATCAACCAAAGTGCTGTACGATAAACTCAACTAAGGTAGGACAAACATTTAAACGATTAAATAGGGAGGGTAAAAAGCAAAAACTATAAGCATTTTTTAAAGAAAAGATAAGTGACTAAGATTAAAAAGTAATAAGGAGAACAACATAACCAACTGACAGATGGATTATAATGCAAACTACAAGAGTCAACTGAAATAATAAATTAATCATCCTATTATTTTAAACTCCTGTTGTTTTTAAAGGTGCTATACAAGTTAATTGACTTGATTTCTTGCTCATGCCAAGCTTGGTGGTAAATGCCTCAGAAATTCCTACAGTTTCTCTCTGTCTCCAGAAAGACGAGATGGGAGTATTCCTCACCACGTTGAAGAACAGCATGCAGTCAGCTGTGCACTTGGTCTCAAAGACAAAGGAGATCTGGGACAGTTCACTGTTGTGTGTCTCCCGGCCCGTGAACTGTGCTGGTCTGCACGGGCCAAAGCAGAAACATCACTTTAGTGAGGTGTAAGACGAGACACTCCCTTGATGTGGAAAAGCTTGCCGAGCGCAGACTGGACAGTGGGCCGCAGTGTCCCGTACCTGTACCCTGGTACCGTCAGCATGAGCACCATATAGTCCGAGTCCACGTCCCCAGGGGTGGTGTAGATGTACTCCCCAGCCACCTCCCACGCTGCCAACAGCACCAGCAGTCAGGACCCGGAAAAGTCCAGACAGACGACCATTCAGAATCAGAGCATAAGTGGAGCAGCCAGCAGACTGGACAAAAGTGACTGTCTGTCAGTGAACGTAGATTTAAAAAGGGGTGAATGCTGACATCAGGAACCACCGCGATGATCACTCTCCACTCGCCACCATCAGCTACTCTGTGGAGATGTGTCAGGTGTCCTGATGTGCACATCACAGCAGCTGCTCCTTAACACCACCTCTAGCACCAAGAGAGACCAGCCGTGCCTTCATTTCCTGCAGAGACCAGGAGGGGGGTGTCCCCATCTACACCACTTCCAGCAAGGGGACAACACAGAGTGTCCTGACCAGCGATGGCACTGTCTGCTATGGGAACTGCACCATCCCTGACCACAAGACCATGCAGTGGCCAGCTGCAAATATCACTGAGGTCTCAGTCCCCTCCAGTTAAGACCTATCATTTGTTAAAAACTTCTTATATTTCAGGTTCAGTTTATGAAGAAAAGTATTTGGCTGCCTTTGCCATCCACTAATTTATTTCTATTTATTCATTTACTAGTAATTCAGATTTAAGGGTATTCTGTGTGAGTACTGTGTACTCTCTGCACTATGTTTACCTATGTGCACTGCGTCATGTGATCTCACCACTAGAGGGCCCCAATGTAGTTCCACAATAGCTATAGCACGGTGCTGAGGCAGACACACCTGTGGTTCTGTTGGAGTCACTGAACTCCCGGCTGTACACGGACGTCTTCATGTTGCCAGGCATCATGTTCCACCACTTATACTCAAACCCGAGTATCGGTTCTGTCCCAGCTGGGCACTGCTCACATGCTGTTGAGAAGTAAGGAGTGAGACGCCTCTCATTCTCCCCTAGACTGCTTGATTGTGCTTGTTACTCTGTGGACCGTCCCCCCGCCAAGCTGCCGGCCCTTTGGCTGCCCCCACCTGAGCCGTTGGAGTATGAGCCGGGGGGGCAGGCTTCACAGCCAGAGCCGTTTACAGGGAAGTAGCCAGGGTTACAGGGGCGACACGGCTCCATCGCCCCCGAGGCCGGCAGCCGCGCTGCGTCAGGGCTGTTCTCGCTGCAGATCTTTGGCTCAGTCCACTTAAACATCAGCTGGGTCTGGTTGTGTGCATTTGGGGTGGGGGGGTTGCCAGGGTCCACAAGGGTCCAGTTTGGGGTTAAACACACATTAAATATAAACTCATACCATAAAAAGTTCCCATACATTATTTCACATAACAGAAAAGCAAAGACGAAAATAGTCACAAATCAATCATATACCATCCAATACCTGCTGTTCGAAGTGCACTACTGTAGCTACTGTACCTGTGAGTCCATCAGATTGTAAACTGCCTTGAATTTTAAAAGTTATATTTCACATACTCCAGCTAAATAAATAAGTCACATATTAAGCATAATCCACAGGACAGCATGAGAGAAACACTAACCCTATAATCACATTTCAGACATGAGTCACCAAAATATCCATCCAAACATCCAACTACCTTCCCACCATTTATCCACTATAGATTCATATTCCAGTTATCGTCATGAATAATAATAATGAGTAAATCCATGAGTATGCTGGTGTTTCCCTGCCTTGCTGCCTGTTATGAGTTCCAGATCCCCACTTTCTGCTACCATGTACTGAATAAGTGCTTAGAAGATGGATGAAACAATGACAATGATAATGATGTAGAAGGATGCCACTACTTCTTGGGTACCTTGCCGCTGGAGTCACAGGGGATGTGGGTGTAGAAGTAGTCACTCTCCTTACACACAGGACGGGGCTCACAGCTTCCTGACCCAATCCCTGGAGACAGGGGCAAAGGGGGGGCAAAAGGGGGTACAGAGAGTGGATGGAGTAACAAAGGGTTATCAGAAAATGGCAGGTAGGGAAAAAGCAGAGGGCTAGTGAAGGTAGGATAAGGTTTCCAGCAAGAGACGGGGCCATAAATGATCAGGAGAACAGCTATAGGTCCCCTCCACACTGCTTATTTTAAAATGTAATACATTTATTAGTAAAGACGCAGTTTCTACCACCAAGAGCATTTATATAAATTGCTTTTAAAAAGAACAAATAATCAATCAACCAATTAATACTGGAAAAATTCTAGAAAAAAAAGGCAGTCACCAGAATAGAAGTCCTCTGCACAGGACTGGCAGGAAGTGGCACCCTTGTTGGAGTACGTGTTGGCTGGGCAGGGGGCACACCTGGCGGCTCCTGCCTCCCCGCTGTAAGTTCCAGGCTTGCAGTGAAAGCACTCGGATGTGTAAGCAACCCCTGTGGGCAGAATGCATTACACACAGGGCTATCCAGGCTTGCAGTGGAAGCATTCAGATGTGTAAGTAACCCCTGCGGGCAGACTGCATTACACACAGGGCTATCCAGGCTTGCAGTGAAATCACTCAGATATGTAAGCGACCACTGTGGGCAAACCGCATTATACACTGGGCTATCTAGGCTTGCAGTGGAAGCACTTGGATGTGTAAACAACCCCTGTGGGCAGACCACATTACACACTGGGCTATCCAGGCTTGCAGTGAAAGCACTTGGATGTGTATGCGACCCCTGCGGGCAGACCACATTACACACAGGGCTATCCAGGCTTGCAGTGAAACCACTTGGATGTGTAAGCCACCTCTGCAGGCCTACCACATTACACAGAGGGCTATCTAGGCTTACAGTGAATGCATTCAGATGTGTAAACGACCCCTGTGGGCAGACCACATTACACACAGAGCTATCTAGGCTTGCAGTGAAAGCACTCAGATATGTAAGCAACTCCTATAGGCCTACCACATTACACACAAGCAATCCTGCCCACTCTGACCAGATCATGCTTCTGAAACAGGAACTTGAATATTTTAGCCACATCTGAACTGCAGACTCTTATAAATGGTGCTAAAAGCCAACCCTTGGGGCTTGAGGTGAAAAAAATAGAGAACTCAGGTGGAACCATAGAATTCAAAGAAGACACTGTTGTCAGCATAGAAGTATTCAAAGGAGACGGATCCCGTCTGCTTGAGGTTATGGTTTGTACCTTTAATGGCAACGTTACGTAACAGCACTGGTTTGACTGAGCTTTTCCCCATGGAGAAACCAGTGGTCCGCCAGTACAGCACATTGTTTCCATGGCTGAGCTCCACCTACAGGGGGAGGGATTTCTGTGTCACATGCTCATCTAGCATGCCCCGCCCTCCTCCCGCCTCAGCAGGCACCCAGACAGCAAGCCACAGTGTGAGGCCAGAGCATCAGACTCACATAGTGTGTGTCCCAGTCGCTCTGTGTGCTCTTCATCCACCTGCTCTCAGACTCTGTGGACTGGCACTGGTCGTTCTGGACCTGTAGGAAAGTCACTGAGGTCACTGAGGCCCAGCTGCCACTCAGCTTTCGGGTTTTCGTGCCTCTGTGGGTTGGTTCCGCCAAACTGTAACCCAACCAAAGCTAAACATGCTCTCCCAGAACAACTGATCTGCAGTATTATGCTTATGAACCAGAGTAAAAAAGCTTTCATGGTGGTGTCACGTCTTCATTTAGCCAAGGTCACAGGGAAAACATGCTGGCCACTTTACTTATCCTGATATAAGTATAACCAAACACTTATGTTTACACAAGACTTAGTCCCCTGTACTATTTACAAGACTTTTAAAAAAAAAAAAAAAAAAAAAAAAGATAACTCACAATGACTAATCTTAAGTATGGCAGGGGATTAAACCGAACACGAAATAAATAGAATATGGCACGGCTAGGTCCAGAAGTAATCCTGCCCACTCTGACCAGATTGTGCTTCTGAAACAGAAACTTGAATATTTTAGCCATGTCTGAACTGCAGACTCATATATGGTGCTAAAAGCCAACCCTTAGGGCTTGAGGTGGAAAAAAAATATAGAACTCAGGTGGAACCTGAAGAACTCACATAGAATTCAAAGAAGACACTGTTGTCAGCATAGAAGTATTCAAAGGAGACGGAGCCTGTCTGCTTAAGGTTAACCGCGTAAGTCAAAGTGGAGCTGCATTCGTCAGAGTTCGATGCGATGTAGTCGCCCTTTGGAAGCCAAGTTGAGCTGTAATAGAGAGTGAAGTCTGGAAATAGAGCTGAACATCAAAATGAGGGAAACTCAGAATGAACCAAAATGATGAGTTACTGTTTCATTAGTAAATTTGTTTTTCCTCACACATAGCCACTGTGCATTCTGGAAGAACATAATCGCAAAACAAGTAGTAGAACCTTTCAGAAGCTGTGTAAAATATTCAGCTGTATAAATGGATAAACTTATAAATTACTTTGGATTAAAGTAAACCATTTACGTCACAAAATAATAAATCATTACTAAATCTGCAATTGAGATGATTTTGTAGGTACTTCAATTGCATTGAAAGGGAATCTACTGTACAAAAAAATCATGACAGCCTAATGAAAAACCATTCTTTTGTCACACAATTGTTTTTTCTGCAGCCAACTTGCATCCAGTGCAGGCCAGTGAGCATAAGTGGTGGTCTTAGCCATGAGGCACATTATATTTCCTGCACAGCAGTTTTGTGTGCAGTCCCTCCAAAGCCACCACCCAATGCACACCCACTGCACACCCACTGCTTTCCTACTGTGACACTGACTTGGAGCAGTTGGAGACAGCAGTCCCCATGCTAGTATCTGCACCATAGCTGAAGAAGCCAGCTGGCAGGTGATCCCAGTCATTAAACCACACTCCAGTCCCCAGTGAGAACGTTCCAGCGGCACACTTCTGGCACTCCTGTGTCTCCATGTCCAGGAACTCGCCGGCCTTGCAAGAGAATGCTGGCGGGGGGGATGGAGAGAGCAAGATCAAGGCACATGGCTTATTTCCTGACAGTTAATGAATTAAAAACAGGTAACAGGTATCAGGTAAGGCCTAAGGGCTAGTAGGTTAATGGATAATGTTTAACAAGCTATTGCTTCAATGCTAATAGTCTTATTAACAGGCTAACAGCTAATCAAGGAAGACTGCAGCCCAGAGAATAACAAGTCAGTTGGGTACTTCCCATAAACTGCTGAAACCACAGCCTGACTTATAAACTGATACATAAGTGAAACTGAATGCGTCTCATAAGAGTGTTAGTTGATTGCAAGTATTTTGAAGTGATTGTGAAGTCAGGCAAGGGTTAGACTTACAGCACTCAGTGCCTCTCACTGGGTCCGGCAGGCCCGTGCAGATGTCTGGTTTGTTAGGGACGGCCACCCGCCAGCGGGAGCCCAGAACGTCACACTCTGTGTACTCAAAGTGAAAGTCTGACTGCGAATACACAAACACACACAAAGGTTTCTGCTAAAGACTGTGCCATTCTCCAACTAAGCACCTATACTTGGGAAAATGTACTTGTCTTCATCTTATATGCTGGAATACACTGCAAATGAATTTGTCTGGGATGGACAAACTTGCATGTTAACCTACTGTGGAAGAAATGTCAATAATGTAAACTCTCTAAACATCTTCATTATCATCATCAATGAACACTCTCAAAAAAAAGATAAAGATTAGTACCTTGAATTGTACCTTTTAAGGCACAGAAATGGACCCATCCCAACGGCACAAACAGCATTAATGTACCATCATCAGAGTCCATATCTGTATCTTAAAAGGATCAATTACCTACAGTTAATGACAGACTTTTTGGGGTACAGCCCCAGTGACAAACAAAGGTTCAAATTTTTACCTTTTTTTCTGAGAGTGTAGACTGCATAATATTCTTCCACTTTTTATTATAGTATAGGGATATTGTAGCGAATCAGCATGGAAACTTGCTCTTAAGCCAACAGAACATCACTGAGATGATCTGGGTGGGGGATTGAGGCCAAGATGGTGCTTTCCACAAAAGGAGACATGGATTTCAATGGAAAGTAACATATTCTTTAATGAGAGTTGAATCAATCACTAGGGTCAAAGCCATATGTTATTAACGGACTGGGTATAAAACCATGGGGGATCCATACCTACACATATCTTTATCTATCATTTAAGTTTGTACTGGAACACTCATTAACTGAAAACATGACAAGCAGTGGAATTCCTAGGAACACCTCTCTTAATAAAGCAGAAAATAAATATTTGCACAGAAGCCTGTCTGACCTGAAGTATTAACTGTATTCTGGAAGGAAGACTGGCAGACATATTATCATTGTGACAGTGAGCTTGTGGCCCACGCATATTTACTCAGAGGAAGGATGTTTCTCAAGGAAATCACTGACAGCAAAAATCCATCTGTAAAAAATGGGGCAATGTACTGTCACTGTTCACCAACTTCATGAACACACCATTTGCAAGACACAAGCTTCCAATGCTCCTTGATCCCGGGAATTCACTTTCCAAACAAGTTCTTTCCTCATCAAGGTGCATCAGGAAAATGCATTTAGAAAATTGAATGGCTCACTGACTATCTGTTTAAAGACCAGTTATTAGGCAGCAAAATGAGAAGCTAAAACGCGACAGAGCAGACGTTCATTAAATAGTAAAGCTGGGGCCACCTGTAGCCAGATGCAGCTAAACCCCTTTTCACTCACATCAAGGTTACTGATTAATGAAAATGGAAATGGCTGGATTCAGCTCCAGGGCCTCCGTTTTTTTCTGTGCCATTAATGCTCTTTTGCTGTGTTGGTGTATGTTTAGGGAACATTAGAACCTTTCACGGAACAAAGTGTCCCATCTAGTTTTTCAATCTGTATAATTCAATACCATGCTGCTCTTTTGCAATATGTTTTGTACAGCAGGGGGCTCGTCATCCTTGAGAGGATGTTGTTGAACCTTGGATGGCAATGTCAGATCAAGTGTGCCTTCGTCCCGAATAATGGAGCCCACGTGGAGACGATGCTAATTGCCCTAGGCTTATCGTGAGCCAAGCTTGGCTTAGGACTGCCGCTCCAGTCAGGGTCAGATGGAATTATGCTCGAAGTGAAACCCCAGGCAGGCCAGCTAGCTCCATATTAACAGGGTAACCTGCCCAGCAACAGGGCAGGGTGATTACACACTGCAGGCGTACTGCACAACATCATCCACAGGGCCCTGAATAAATACACACTGCAGGTGTACTGCACAACATCACCCACAGGGCGCTGAATACATACACACTGCAGGTGTGCTGCACAACATCACCCACAGGGCGCTGAATAAATACACAGTGCAGGCATGCTGCACAACATCATTCACAGGGCCCTGAATAAATACACAGTGCAGGCATGCTGCACAACATCACCCACAGGGCGCTGAATAAATACACACTGCAAGCGTGCTGCACAACATCACCCACAGGGCGCTGAATAAATACACACTGCAAGCGTGCTGCACAACATCATCCACAGGGCGCTGAATAAATACACAGTGCAGGCATGCTGCACAACATCACCCACAGGGCGCTGAATAGATACACACTGCAGGTGTGCTGCACAACATCACCCACAGGGCGCTGAATAAATACACAGTGCAGGCATGCTGCACAACATCACCCACAGGGCGCTGAATACATACACACTGCAGGCCTGCTGCACATCACCCACAGGGCGCTGAATACATACACACTGTGTCTTTTTCAGAATATGGACCTTCAGGGTCACTGTTTGTCACCATTATGGATGAGATGGGATAGATGTCCAGTTAACATTTTACAACAGTCGTCTTTTCATGAAAAAATTAGAGAAAATGTTACAAAACAAGGAGAACAGAAATCAATGATTAAAAGAGGTAAAGACTTTGAATACAACACTGAAATCTTACCCAGTTATTTGATTATTTTGCAAGAAGGAAAATGTTCCAAGACACCTGATTTTTAAACAGGAAGATTCTTAATTTAGTGATAAAACACTTCAAAGCATAACAGCAACAAAGGTGGAGGGTGCTTTAACAGCTATTCAGTAAAACTACCCTCAAAGCAAAAAGAACAAAGCAAGCAGCCGGCCAACCATTGGACCATGAGCTCACACCTTTGTCAAGAGCAGAGCTCATATTAACCTAACAAACTCCCCACCACTGCAACTACTAAGCAAATAGGACAGGAATTAACAGGAGGCATATTAATCTGGGCTGATGCCCCTGGGCTATTTGAGTTGGGGTGGAGGGGGGTCCCAACAACAAGAAAAATTGTTGGGGGTGATTGGTCTCGGTACAGGTTAAATTGTATTTCAGTCCAAACATTAAAACACAGGACAAATCGTGCCCTGTATCGGCTCCAAACGGGACACAGCATTTTATTTTTTATTAACTGAAGTTAGCTAAGGCCCAGTCTTAGTGGAAGAGCTATGTTTCAGCCCAGAAACACCCATGTGTTAGGGTTAGCAGAGGCTGGCAGCACAGGTACAGTGTTAGGAACTGTTAGGGCTAACACAGGTTGGTAGCAAAGGCAGAGTTATAGACTGTTAGGGTTAGCAAGGCTGGCAGCACAGGTACAGTGTTAGGAACTGTTAGGGCTAACACAGGTTGGTAGCAAAGGCAGAGTTATAAACTGTTAGGGTTAGCAGAGGCTAGCAGTACAATCAGAGAGTTATAAACTGTTCAAACTACAGACGCAAAGTGGCAGAGCAAACACACACATCATGAATATTTTTGCACCAGTTGCCACAATCCTGGTTTGGTTATAGGCACATTATTTACTGAATACTCAGACTTATTTAGACATTTTTGTCACATGCACATGACCAACTTTTCTTATTTTCGTCTTTGCTTAATGAATCCTTCTGCAAACCTGTGGCCTTTCTATGTAGCACATCTGTGTTGGCTTAGAGGACAGGAATCAGACATCCTTGGGAAATCCTGACTCCAACCTTCACGCTGCAGGTAAAGCAGCTGCCAGGTTCACACACTTTTCCTCATATGGTATGACACAGACACGCCTAGAGATAAGATCCCTTCTCTGGTATTAACTCCTGCATTACCACAGGGCCAGATACCAAACACATGCTATCAATGCCTATACCTGCCAAACATAAAACAATAATTATTCGTTTACTTTTAGTTGTACTGATAAGCAACTGATAATCCACAATTGTTAACGGAAGTCATTGAACAAGGACACATACTGTACATAACAATCTGTTCAACCTTTAATTTTCTAAATCAATTTCAGAAAACACCCATGGCTAAGCAACAGGCGGTACACATTATAAGTGCAAACATCTTTTAATGACCCAGATACTGTTAATAATGCTAATTAGTATAATGGGTGATGGGTAAATTACGAACTATTTTCAACTCTGCAAAAACACTCAAAAAAGAGCAACTTTTAACAAATACATCAGTAAGGTAAGTCGTACCAAGGGAATGCGGTAAAATCAGATCCGTACTATTCCCAAACACATTAACGAAACACTGAGGAGCATCTTTTATGCCGAGCGAACCTGAAAACTGCAAGGAACGTATCCGATATACAAACATCGGTTTAGATATGAATCTGTTTTCCACTGAGACTTTTATAACGACATCCTGGTATAACGAAAATTAACAGAGAAGTAAATGAGCTGCCGTGTCATGGTGACACACGGCGCTCACTCCGACTGTAAGGGTCCCGTCGGACAGCATCTTCTGCAGACGGCAGAATCTCGCTGTTTTGAAAGGCTCATTCATTAGCCACATAGAGCGCCAGTATATTCAGTGCATTATAAGTTTATGTAGAGTCACTAAAAAGTTATTAACGTTTCTATCTAAAGCGATGATACTATAGAAAACAAGTCAATATATTTGTTTATATATTTTGCACGAACAGTAACATAAGGCTCTGGAACAATATGTTATTATTCTTTAATATGAAGCCTATATTGACCTATTTTATTTTTCTTATACGTTTAATTACATATACCATGGTAAACAATTTACAACTCCTGATATGTTGGCAGCAGTAAATAAGTCAATTCGGTTCCAGCTGCTTGGTGAAGTTCCTCGTGGAAATCCGCAGTTACCATATGTCGCTGAATGAGCGTGGCATTGCACCTGGCGCTGGTAGATTTACTTTCAGGTTCATTAAAGCAATAATTATAATTAGAGTGAATTCAAATTGCAAATGAAAAACAAAAAACTAGCCCCAAAAACGTGACAGTTGCCTAATAGCCTAATTATGTAGAAGTACATGCAAGTAGATGTATTTTATGTATAGACTTCATACGGCAATGTTACAGTTTGTAATAACCGATGTCCAAAACCACTTTCCATTCCAGCAAAAGTCCTTACCTCTTTACACATTGGCAATTCTCTCGCTTTAATTTCTACCGCAAAAAGAAAAAAACACCAAATGTGACATGAAAACTGCCAAACATTTTTAGGATGAGTCTGCATTGTGTCCTGAGAAGGTTTACTAAAATCGGGAAGAGTCCAAAATGATGTGTCCAGGACACAGCTCCTCCTTGCCGTATCCAGTCAGGACTAACCTCAGAGCTACGCTACTGTTCATACTTTAACAGTGTCGGAGACGCTCGGCTTAGGCGGAAAGTACCGAATCCAACAGGTGCATCAAGAGTCAATGTGAGGCTTACTGTGAGCCTACTGTTCACCTCTTAGTCTCTTGGGATATTTATAAAGATAACTCTATGTAACTTTGTTTAAGGGGTTATCTGGGTGGTAGCAGCAGAGTAACTTTAACAGCAAGTAAACAAAAGACGGAGGATTTAAGGAACGTCTCGCTAATCCCATCCGTTTACGGAAAGACCAACAGAATGAAAAAAATCCTTTTCTACATTGTTTTCCGCAACCATATACTTCTACATTCATAGAACTTTGTTTTCTGATAATTCATATAACGCACACTATCTATTATAACGAAGCACACCATTTTCGGTAAAATATTGCCGATGCGAGCCTAAAAGTATGCTTTCTACGTACGCGCAACAGTATTTTCATTTAGGTAAAACGTCTGTTAACCTATTTATACCAAAGATAGCAGGACCTCCGAGAAATACTGTGCAAAACTGTAGGACTGGAAACTGTAGGACGCACCGTCTCTTAGCAACCGTATGAAGCGACAGTAAACATTCCCGCGTACAACGTGACATAAGTTCAAGAGCCCGATAGGTTTTATTCAAGCAGCAACACCAGATATCCAAAATGCCAAGCCATCGGGATCCCTTCCCTCCGCTTAAATATGAAAATGACAACACGTTCGCTGGTAAACGGGAGTGTCAGGTAAATCGAGGCTACTTTTGTCTACCTCCACAAAGCGCTTGCCAGCCATGTTGAAACGGAGCTATGCTAAACATTAAATTACTCGCTTCTCGTTGCCTTTTCACGTTGTTATTCTAATTTTAACAGAAGCTGCCCTACAGAAAACCAGTGTATCTTGCTCAAAATGACCAGCCGTGGTGCCGTTTAAGTGAAAGCGCAACCTTGGCTAGTTCCAGACGCGGCTTTTTCCACCACGACGCAGGGGTATAGGCTATAATATTTGAATCCGTTTTATATATTGTAAAATATTACAGGAAAATAAGATTAGAATACTGGGTCGTACATACTACAAAGACCTGCCTTTTCAGGTTCCAAGGGACAGCCTGGATTTACATCTAAAGGCTACGTATGATCACCACCAAGAATTTCTGAGGACCAAAAACCAGACCCTTATTCAGAAGGAGACCTTCAGCAATGATGACGGGTAACTTCTAGATGTTATTTTCTGTATTTAAACACTTTTGCGGCAGTTATTGAAAAGTGTTTAGTATATTTTAACCATACTTAAAACTCCAGCATGAATGCTGTCTTTGCAACATGCTATTGTGTTATGTGCAATAAGAGTGGGGGAAATCATCCAGCAATGCAGAAACATTACTTTGATATTTACCTGTACAATAACGGGGCCGCATATCCGCCTCTCACAGCAACACAAAAGTGGAGACCCCGTAGGTGTGACAGATCAGCTCAAAATACAGTATTTTCAGCATGACCACCCGCCCCCCATATAATCCACCAATTAATGCTGTGCGATCACCATTTTTTATATTAGACGCATAAAATATTTAACTTTCCAGGAGAATTCTAATTCGGGCGGAGGAAGATCCACCCAAGAACAGCGGTGCGACAGCGCACATACAAATGTGGGTTAACCCCCAGAAATTGTCTATTTACAGCATCAAAGGAACAATCGGTAAGAATACATTCCATTTTCTCATTTTATTATTCAAACATGAAAAGCATATCTACCTGTATGAACATGAAACTGCGTGCAAAACAAAAAAATAAAATCATATGTGATTTAGAAGCAACTGCAGTATTTCGTAGTTTCGACCAACTTTTTAAATAACATTTTATTAATAGTAAAAGGCACAGACAAACCATGCAGTCCTGATCCACTTCAAAAGCAGGTGGAGTACTACCATTTAGGATATCAAACATAAACACACAAACATTCTATTTTTTCTCTCATTTCAGTAGAACCTAATATTAATGACGGGGGTGGAGCACAACGGCATTCTGTAGTCAATGTAGAGATAGTACGCCAGCCAAAGTGTATGTCTTTGGACTGCAAAGAAACGCAACAGAAAAACAACATGCAAACCCCACACACGGAGGTGGAATACGAATCAGCCCTGAGCCATGCATCACGACACGTTTCCGCTGCTCATGTTAAACCAATTTTATTTTATGAACTCAAAGGTTATTCATAAATGCACCAAATGCGTGTATTTGTCTCATAAAAGCAAATTATACCCTCAATATTGGCAACTGTCTGTGTCAAGCTTCACAATTTGCTTATATGGTGGGATTAAGCGTAAAGAGATCAGCTTTTAAACAAAGGCGATGGCGTTCTGACTAATAATGATGGGAAGGCCGGCATGGTGTTTACCGAGCCCACTGAATCGTCTTGAGTAGGAAAACAAGGGTGTGCAGCAGACTAAAGAAAAGCCTATTAACAACTTGGTTGTTTTTTTCAACAGAGAGCCACCATAACGCCTCCACGAACAGGGGCTACTCGAGAAAGGAGGGCGGCGGATTCTACTCCATCTAACGTATTCACGTGCTACTCTCGGAGTGGTTCGATGCACAGTCGCTGCTTAAATATTAAAAAGCTCTTAAAAGTTTGATGCTAGGTTGAATTACATGGATTACCACTCCGATCAGCATACAAATATTCAGACAATAGTTTAGTGAACTCTAACACAGATCCCAAACCGTTAGCAAAGTTACTGGCGAAATATAAACGTGACCTTAATTGTTGTATCGAGAATAAACTTTGATCGAATGTAAGATACTTAATCTGGTATTTCAGTAAGGAGAAATGTTACCCTTTCCTTGCCAGCCTTACCGTCTTTACATAGAAATGCTCCAGATGATAATCAGTATTCTATATTTAGAGCAGGGCCCACACCGATTCGGCAAAATGGTTAGATCAGAATCGCCTTTATACTCATGGCCAGAGAGACGGACGCGGAATCCCCGCGAGCCACTCGGCGCTAGTATATCTGATCAATTCATCATCTCTAAACCATAAACAGCCTTCGAATCGGTCAAATGCACGCACACAGCCTAGTTGGCTAGCGCGTCGTTTTTTTATCATCTCAGTATTAGAGTAAGGCCAGACTCCAACCTGATCAAATAAGATCATTGTGTAGATTTAAAAAATTCAAAACAAACATTTTCATTCTGTCTCACTCTCTCTCTCTCTCACAGACACGCATTCATTCATTTTCTGACTCAGCCGCATGCATGCACGCACATTACATTCATCCTTCCATCCTTCCACGACTAACTAACCACACTTCCGGCTTGAATAATTTCGCGCTCAGTGTTTCGCGAGACATGTTACGTTCACTCGAAAGATTTTGCATGTGTGCCCCTAGTGGCTGGAAGTTAAAACATACCGTTGACCGCGCAGGAGTTCGACTACAACCGACGTGATACCAAAAAAGCTGTTCCTCACATACTGTACCACTTCTTCTGCATGAATTTTGTACATCATGTAACAATTTCACAGTGCAGTGAAAAAACACTATCGATACTAGTAATAAAAGCTAGTAACAAAAAAATATCAGTGTACTAACAAAACTAACGACATCAGTATCGTTAAACGTGACTAAACTGGTTTAATAAAGTATAATAATGAGTTAAACGCCAGCTTATGGTTTGTGGTACTTTACCATCCTGTAAAACAGCAACGTAAATAAATTAATTCATAAAATCAAGTAAGACATAGCCTGTGGTATAAATGAAATCAGGGATCTGAGAGGCCTGGATGTTCTGGCACCCGAGGCAAGATTCTGTTGAACCCCCCAGTGCCCCCCACCCTCCACCCCCAGACCAGCAGTATATCAAATTTTGTCAGTTCATTTATTATTAAAAACATTTCAGTAGCCCAGGGTATCTAGCTGCTAACTATCTAGCTCACAGTTGTACATTGCAGTAAAATAGTTACAGTAAAAACTAGTGCAAATAACTGTATTGTTACTTTTTTCACTTGCCCTTTTGCACCCCCTAATTAAATGGCACCCTAGGTGGAGGCCTATCTCACCTGTAGGGCAGGCTGGCCCTGCATGAAATGGTGACAATAATTATTGCTCCTAAAAATGGTCTAGCTGCATATATACATTGCTAAAAACATTTCATGGCAACATTTTTGAATGAACATTTGCTAAGTAACAAATGACTAACCTACATTTTGG
Organism: Stomatorhinus walkeri; assembly: GCA_026784285.1. Taxonomy (NCBI): domain Eukaryota; kingdom Metazoa; phylum Chordata; class Actinopteri; order Osteoglossiformes; family Mormyridae; genus Stomatorhinus; species Stomatorhinus walkeri. The sequence continues at coordinate 210,755 of JAODUD010000116.1, forward strand.
ATAATGTACATCCACAGATGCAGCCAGCAAAGAGGTAGTTCTTTGCTTCTTAACCCTAAATTCAACATCTACCTCTCATAACACAGGTAAAAAAAGTACAAAAAACAAATATTAGACCCACAGTACACAGAGATGCATACAGCGTTGGAGTACACATTTCTATGCATTGGGCAGGGACATCCCACAGGTACACACAAGTGCAGAAAGGTAAGGAGCGACTCACCGGAGACGGCTGGGGAAATTCAGAATCTCTTCTGTGAAAAAAAAACCTCTCTGCAGCGTGTAGCATTATGAAAGTCACTCAGCTCCTATGCCATGAACTGTTCCAGGTGTCTGGAGCCTTATAGCCTGGACTAAGAGGCTAAGCAAAGCCTCTGCTCCCTGCTATAAGTCACAACCACAACTGGCACTTTCAATATTTTCTGAGATATTTAACTTTGTCGTTTCACTCCTGGTGTACCAGGTCATACATAAATGTAACAAAATCACAAATCTACAAATTAGTTCTGGAAGAGCTGGTAGTTCAGCGGCCACCACTGCTGACTGTTCAGATTGTATTAAACCCTAAATCCTTCTGAAATAGTTTTCCTGTTTCTTCAAAAGACAAGCAATCTTGGCTGTTTTATACCGATGAACGAAAGACAGCATGCAGAACAAGGGTGCTAAAAAGAAGGACAGTTTATTTGAAAATATAGAACGCAAACAGGAACCAGACCATAAAAGGGAAGATCAATAAACAAGTGCAATAATAAATCATTTAATTCATTGTGTTTTCTAAGGTACAGTATTCAACTGTGAAACATTAGGTGAAAGCACATGGGAACTTTGAGGTTGTCATCTAGCTGTTAGACTCTCAAACACCACATTTATATTTAATTGCACATGCACTGTAAATAACCAATAAACAACTGTTTCATATGCAGGTGCTTGTGGAATGGTTTGATTCCTCTCTGTAAACCAGTTTCCACAGCATTGAACCCTCTCCCTCCAAAATGCTTCTCACATCAATAAAGGGGGTAATCCTGTTTGTCTCTGTTTAAGGTTATTGGATGGTGAAGCGGGACCAACAGCAGCATATTTAAGCCATAATATTCTGTCTCCCTGTCCCCTATTCCGTTGACCTTGTATTTGAATCCATGATTCCTAGAGGCTCCAGATAGTTTGAGTTCCGACTCACTGAAAGCTGAGCTTGACTTGCACACTAAGATCCTGATCTGTCCAGCGTTTGCACCAGTCCAGATACAAATTTTCCCAAGAGTAATAAAATAAAGAACTAAAATACCAACAAAAGACACAGCAAAGGTTGACAATTTATTTTAAATTCTCCATCATATACTAATGAGGAAAAAAGTATAAAAAGTTCGGCAAATACAAGTTTTAATTAAATCTGAAACAATGATAAATTTAAAACACAGTGAAACTGAATTGGTTAGAATTTTAGCATAAATCGTGGACTGATGCAAAAGCTGAGAACTTACATGCCACTTGGCGCCAAACAGTAGCATGCAAAGAAGGGCAAAATCAGAGCCTGAGTCTCCAGCAGGCATAAGGAACCTCTCTGCTTTGCCTCTGTAGGCCGAAGAATTTTCCCTCCATCCAGTTTGAGCACCAACTATAAAGTTTCTCCCCACCTTGGCCCCCTTTTAAATGTGACAACACTGACTTATAATGTCAATCCACAGATGCTTAAATATATGTATTATCAGACAGCCTTGGATATTTTAACAGACTATCAAATTTACTTAAATCTATATTGTACCTCAATATATCTGTGTATTTATGCAATTAATTGCCACAGGGGTTATAACAGCTCAAAAGATCTAAAAGGCGAGGTATTAAGAATTCCATGTGGCACTAACTGCTGCATTTTAAAGCTTAAAAAATTCATCTTCAATTTTAGCATTTATTTCACCATAGAACTTTAAATAAATTTATATAATCAGACATTTGTAACAGACAGAAAGTGAACTTTGGAATAAGTTGAAATCACTAGTGTTTATGTTTACACTCTAATTGGGCAGAACACATTTCTATAACCATTTCCCCTCTTATACAGCAGCTGATACTATTTTAAAAACAATATTTACAAACTTGTTTCCAAAATCTAACAAAGACTACAGCAAGAAATTAAAGCATGGAAAAATATTGACACATTCTTATTTTATTCATTAGCAAGACCTGGCTTATATCAACAGTTTTCCAGTAAGAGAAGAGCTTTCACTGAATGTGCCCTGTCGAAAGGCCCTAAATGGTCTAATCCCTCTAGGCTAAACCAAGTGCCCCTGGGGTGGGGAGGGGGACAGGCATGGCAGAGTACTGTCTACAATGTTAAACATGGGAATTATGGGGTTAAGAGGGGCATATTTATTGTAACTATTAGAAACCAAAAAGGGAGGCATTAATAAACTGTATGAAAGATAATTTTTCGGTTGAATTCCCAATTGCTTGGGTAGCACACTTTTTGAGGTTTACACACCCCTGTTCTAAATAACCTAAACAGCCTCAAGAATTTCTATGTGACCCAACAATAATGTAAATTAAAAAAAAAAATCTGTTACCCACTTCTTTTCAAACAGTCAAATGCAAATACAAAAATCGCTGGCCAAAATAATTTTGCTCTTCTCCATCTTTCACAATAACTGCTACAAATTACATAACCTCTCACTTGCAGTATTAGAGTACCGAGAACATACTGCAGAAGTCAGTTCTCTTGTAGTGTAGGTTTTTGCTTGGTAGCTGGGAAAAACACCAGATGATAAAAAGTGTCTGGACTTCCTGGCCAGTAGAGGGCAGCCATCGCTGTACACGCAAGTCCTTGGGCATGTCTAAGGTATCATTCATTGCATCCAAATGTAATATTGCCTGTCATTTTATGAACAGAACATAAAAGGCCATGGCAAAGCAGGAGAGTGCCACACCAAGATGAAGTCTCGTCCCAATCACTGCAGCTGTATGTACAGAAAAAGACAAGCACAACAGGAAAAACGTGAGCTTGGGCTGGTCACACCAACGTAGCCACTGTAGCTAAAATCGAATGGAGGCAAACACAGCATTTAAGTTTTTTATAAGATGTCTATTAAAACCACAGTAGTTTTCAAAGTCCCACTGAACAGATTAGAGTTTATATATATATATATATATATATATATATATATACATATACATACACACACACACACACACACACATGTATATAAATACACACACCATGTAAAAAGCATGAACAAGCCTGGAGATAAAAGAAAGCAGACCTTAAACCATATGCTGAGTAAGTAATTACCATATTACTAAGTCATTAAATGTGTGCTTTAAACTAGTACCGGTTATTTTGTTGTTTCCCATTGGGTTACTCTAGGTAGTAACTAATAGTACATATGTAACTCCACCCTCCTTGGGTTTTGAACCCCAACTGACCTTCACCTGTTTTTTTTTTTTTAGTTATTTAGTGAGCCCAGGATGGTATCAGGCAATTCAGTTAAAACAAACAGTAGATGCATTACATTACACTGTTTTTGTTTTGCATTGTAAAATGAGATTTTTGTGGCTAGTGGCTTTCAGATGAAAAACTGAAAGTTCAGGTGTTGGAAAAAAATGAAAATGTGGATGATGAGATTTCCTGTGGCTGTATCTTACTGTGCAATTTAAAACCATATCTATTTACAGTTTCAACAACTACTCCATCTGTTACCTTTGCTTTATTTCCCATCGTGACATTACATAGCTAATGTCCTAGTCAGTCAGCTGAATAGTTTTCTCATCTACAGCAGCTTCAACTAAATGAACACATTAAATAGGCCTACTGTATGTAAGTGGACCTTAAGTATGTAACATTTTGTCAGCTGAATGCAGTGTTTAGCTGCAACATTTCCCATTGCTGGTGTCTCTTCACATTTAATCTATTGGATGTATTACTATTATTATTATTATTGTTATTATTATTATTTCATACCTTTATAGAAAACGCCCCAAACACCTTTCTTCTCTGAGAGTAGCCAATTCTTCAGGCGAGGTACTTTCCTTAGGTAGGCACAGGTGCAGATGAACAGGAGCCCGAACACCAGGATGCCGTCGAATGAGTACACTGTACAGGGACAAAACATGCGGACAAAAATGTATCCCAAATCCACATTTCATTACGGTCAAACCGACCCATGCCAGCCATTTGACCACTCCTCTTAACCAGAAAATAACTACTCGGGGCTAATTTAAATGAGACATGGAGCAGACAGTGCCCTTTCATGCTGCTCATTTTTATGTATTGCAATCTCGCAAACTTGAAAACCGATATTCACGAAACTGTCACTTCCCGGGTCACCCATTTTGTTGCCCCACTGACAAACTCTTTCATCCAAGTGAACTGTAAATTAACAAAGAAGTCAAAATAAAGAATATGGTCTGCTGCTGACGCCCAGTCAGGATGTCATGGCTCACGCCACTTACCGCTTAGTAAGCATTGATTCGTTTTACCGGGCACGTAGCTTAGCCATGTTGGTGTAGGCTAAATGGAGTTTACTTGTGCTTTTATTGTATAAACACCCGCCCGTTGTTGCTTTCTGTTTAAATAGACAAAATAGCACATAATGTGATATTCTTCTGAAAAAGACAACCAATCTTTACGACATAATTGTTGTAACAACAAAGCCACGTCCTCAGACATACTTATTTCCTGCTATTTCCTTCCCGAAAGGGACCGGAGGCAGAAAACCGAACTGCTAACGTCAACGCTACGGTAAAACGTAACTTAAGTACCCACCGTTCGTCATGCTCGCAGTTTTTTTTTTAGATATTCGCAAAAATCCCTTAACTTTAGATCCTCTGAATGTTTTCTCAACGTTTCATTTCTGTCGTTATTCTACGTTGACAGTAAACACTCAGGCCAGACTAAACGCGCACAGATATTAGTCAGCTTGTCAAGGAAAAGCAGCAGAACACAGATAAAACCACCGGTTTCCGAGTTCCGCAAGGGACATTATAAAGAGTAATGTAATGTTAAAATAGCGAAAATATTTAATCATTTACAGAGGGAGCACTGCTGTTGTGCTCAAGAAAAAGATGCTTCACTAAAATACTTTATTAAAACACATTTATATCAATGCGACTCCGTACTTTAGATTTAATAAAATGCAATAGAAGGTTTGGGTTTACACCAAATGTCTAGCTTTCCCTTTCCATACCAAGCTGGATTAAAGTAAGAGAAAATTTAATGATGGCCTTAGACCATTATTCAAATATGACATTTAGCCCTCAAAATAATTATTATATTATATTATATTATATTATATTATATTATATTATATTAGATAAAATTGAATTAATTACATGGGAAATTATGTGCCAAGGCATTGCTGTCATAGTCCAACATTAAAACAACAAACAAATCTTAAATTACCAAATATAAAATAATGAATTGGAGTATAAGCAGGGGCGGAGGCAATTGTCAACCCCAACGGAGCTCTTAGCACCCCCAGTGCTACCCCGCTGGAAATGGTAAACATTAAAATATACCATTGAGAAGATCGTGTAAAGATTTGACCGGAAAACTGTAATTTATCCGAGTGCCGCTGAAGGCATCCTGACGCAGCAGTACCCTGTGCATGCTGCTTACTGACATATGTCATAGGCTAAAAGCTCTGGCAGTGGCGCGTGTTCCTGCATGATCTAAAACACACCCGCGGTATTGATAGGTCTACTCACCAGATTTTGGCCCACATTTTGTATTCGGTATGGCAGGCAGCAGTGTGAGAGCCTTACTTTTTACTTCTCTGATGCTTTTAATACCAGACCAGATTTAATAGAACGTAAGGTCAGCAAGATGCAAGTAGAGGAGCCAATGGTCTCTTGGAAAATGAACTTCCTAATTGGTAGGCCAGAGATGGTGAGACTGCAGAACTACACGTCACATACCACAGTAAGCAACATGGGGGCCTCTCAGGGGACGGTACTGTCGCATTTTCTGTTCACACTCTACACCTCAGGGAGCAGTACTGTCGCATTTTCTGTTCACACTCTACACCT
>JAODUD010000116.1:226232-248471 GCA_026784285.1 Stomatorhinus walkeri
TGATAGTTTTACTTTATGTAAAGCACTTTGAATGACCATTATGTATGAAATGTGCTACAGTATAAATGAACTTATTTGTGTCCCCTTCAAAATTGCTCATGAGATATTTTATATTTATTGTCCCCCCCCTACTGTTAAATGAAATTTACGCCCATGGTTAGGAGTCGTCATTGTCATTTCGTTTTCCGTTATTTTTGTTGCCGTTAGTATTAGTTTAGTTTGGGACACCTGAGTTAGTTGTTTTGGCCCTAGTCACTCCCGAAGTCTGTTCCCCTTTTTGTGTTGTAACGTCTTTGTGAATAAAAAAAGAAAATTACAAAAAAATATCCCGTTGTGTCCTGTGTTCCCCTTTCCCTGCACCGATTTGTCCCGTCTCCCCCTTTCCCTCACATATTCCTTTCTGGCGATCCCCAACCCTAGACTGGGGATCGTAACACAGGACTGAAAAAGTGCAGATTTTTTAAAAGAGCAGCATTTTTCTGCTTATATGAGTGCAATATTTACTGAAGCTTCATTTCCATACAGTTTATTCATTGGACTTATCTTGTTATGAATTCCACAGTACAAAATGTCTATTTATATTTATGGTTATTTTGTATTTAAAAATCATGTTACAACGAGTTTTACAGAATAGTGTCCTGATGTTTCATTTTTATTTTCAGGTTTATTTACTTTAACAGTTCAATAAGCTGTTTATCATTTCTTTTCTTATTGAAATGATAAATTCATCAGGATAATAAGACTTGAAATGTGGCATCATTTATCAAAGTTCCCCCAGAACGCAGGCAAAATGGGCTGGCCTTTGGCATAAAACTCCCGGACCGAAAATTAGTTCCCCTCAGTGCCTGAGCGGGGGCGGCCGCCATTAAACTGCCACCAACTGAGAGGGTGGCACAAGATTGGCGTCAGTTAGCGCCAGCTGGGTGGGCTAGAGGAGCGTGAGGGTGGAGAAAAAACAAACACCTGTATTAATTAAGTAAAAAAAATCTAGAGGTCAATTTATTTCCCTCCTCACTAGGTCATGTTAATAAAAAATATAAAATTCTGAGCTCTACGGCCCACATCTTGTTTCGCAGTGCTGCTGACAAAGTTTCGTTTTGCACCCTGACCCCTCTAACAACAAATTCCTTCGGAGAACCGGCTGTGGAGTTATTCCACTCCAGCGAATATGGAAATCGACTGCTAAAACTCATCGGCTTTCACATGGAAATTGAGCGCCGTTTAATTAGCTGGTCTTTTCACTTGGAACTGCGCTGTACGGAGTATAAAAATGCGCCATCTGCCAGGTCAGCGACAAACCCCATCTGACTGAATAAGACAGGCATACCGGCGTGTGTGTGTCTGTGTGTGAGAGAGAGAGAGAGAGAGAGGGGGAGCCGGAGTTTACGGTCTACTGATTCAGCACGATCACTCGCACCATAGGTCTCTACAGATTCATAGACCTATAAACCTGATATACGTAAATACATTTCAATATATTCTTATTTGACTTGTTTCAGTTCGGCGTAACGTGATTTAAAGAAAGGAAACAGCGGGCGTCTGAAATTATTCATTACTTCAATACTAGTAACAGCCAGGTGTCGTAGGCACTCGCCTTTTCAATGCACTGCTGTCACGCTATTCTTCCGCGTTTACAAACCTTCAATACTCCCCCCTTCCCTCCACCAGTTCCTTTAGGACCGTCGTATGGCGCATGAAAAGGCACGTTCAGTCTTTCTAATGTTATTTGTCCACAGGGGTAATGACGGAGAGCGTGTTTTAAAGAATGTACTTTAATATTTAACCCGATTTATAGTCGAAAAACAGAATGTTTACAATGTCAGTACTCATATTCCGTCCTGAAGTTTGCTAGTGTTATTTTAGTTCAGGAAAAATCAGCTTATTCACTCTCCCCTTCGTGAGTGACAGTGGTATGACCGAAGTAAGATCTCTGAAAGCAACAGTACTTGTTGCTTTCTAGGACGAAACTGGTGCTGTCTTATGTCCTTCTTATGGATTTACGAGAATGCTTCATAATGTCTATTTTCTGACTGGAGTTTTGACGCCAAAGGTAAGTAATGCACATTTCAATCAAAAATAATAAATGATTGTTAAATGTTTGTTTTACTAAAATATTCTTCGTTTCATATTACAAGGCCTATGCATACCTATTCTGAAAATCATTTTGATAAACATTTTTATAATGTTTACATCATGTATGTAAAAATAATGTAAAATTAATAGCCGAATAATACATCAATCACACACACATAGAAACACACCTATACGTTAAAGGCAGCTTTCTGATGCGAGTATTTTTCTTTTCAAAAACTCGTTAAGTAGACCTACCTTGATTTATTGTCTTATATCTTTGGAAATATAATGATTTATAGATAAATTAATTCCATATAAATATATAGTATAATTAATTTCATGAAACACCTATTGCAATACAGAGAATCGGTGATTCGTAGCTCCGGGTTTGCCAGGTAACAAAATACAAACTTTAAGGTTGCACTGTTGGCTTCTGATGTTACAATAGATCAAACTGACAATGTCCTGTGCTAAGATCACTAAGATCAAAGACCTACTTTTCATTTCCTCCGAACGTCTGCTGCTTCTCTTATGTTTCTTTTAAAATCATATATTTATTCACCATCATTAAATGAGGGTCTACTTTTAACTGTGTTCTGTCGTGTTATTTACATATATACTGACCATTTCAACTGTAAAAGTAAGGATTGAGTTAATCACTTTAGTGAATAACTTAATAATAAAATACCTTAATGCTGATCTCTTTGCTTGGAATCTTGTTATCTTTATAAAGAACCATTTAAAAAGTTTCAGGTAATCAGTCGATCTACGGACTACATCAGATGAACAATGTCTTAATGCCTAAACTACAATATATTACAGCCAGTAAACTAAATGTCGAACTTTGCTGTGGTTAATTATGTCGGTTTCATGATGTGTAATTATCAGAACTAGCCAAGGGTTACTTATCTATACATGTATCGTACAAAACTGGTCGATTGCGCCTTACCAGATTTATTTAAAAGGAAATCGTAGAACTGTTTGCATAAATATATTTACAATTACCCATTTTTCTCTCTTTTTTCAGGCGTAATCAAACGCTCGCTCACGTATGTATTTCGGCGATAGATGTGCAGTGTATTCTATTTGCTGCCCATGCAGACGCAGTTAGCTTACTGAGTTGGTAGTTTAGGGTTCTGTGTCACTGCTGCGGGTACGTGAACCGCGGTTTCAGTTTGGAAATGAGCCGTCTCGTTTGGAGGGATGGTGAGCGGCTTGCGAAGAGCGCAGATCCATCGCTATCAAGCGCCAGCATAACTGTAGTGGCTCATGATTGGTTACCAATTGGTGGCGGTTTTAAACACAGAAATCCACGTCCTACTCAACAAGAACAGTTCTTGCTTTTGCTGTCCAAGATGTTTTATGACCTCGTTATTAGGATTGTTTGTATACATTTTGTCGCAGTAACTGGCGCATTAGTCTGATATTTAATTCAGCAGCCCTATTTTTGGTCGGGAGAACATTCCCTGTTATAAGGTTTTGTAAACCTTTGATATAATGAAGACAATCTGGATAAAAAAACAGACACTTTATTAATTAAACTGTATGGGGTCACAGCTGTCATTGCAACTAGACTATTTCTGATGAAAGTGAAGCATGTGTTTGTGGTTCCTTTCCTGTCCTCTTCCTGGAGTTCTGCTCTCAGTCACATGTTGAACGTTTGTTAGTAATGTATGTGCTGTTCTCAACAGTACAGCAGCTATTCCTGAGATATGGGTCACAACTGTTGCCAGTTTGGTATTTTGCTGCATTTATTTTACTTCCAGCAAAATTGAAGAATATTGTAATGATTGAACATTGCCTGTTTTGGACTTTACTCAGAGTAAACTTCTTCGTATCTACTATAACATTCCATCAATGTCATACCGCCTCACTTGTGTGGGTCTCCAGTCTAAACAGGAACAGACACAACACGGCCAGTGTCCTGTCTTTAGGTTATCATTGATGCAACAGATTTTGTGGGAAAACTGAGGGAGCAGCATCTACTCTTTGCCAGGGCAGATCTTTGAGGATTTGTTTGGGCAGCGTAAAACTGTAACCTGTATACAACCAAACACACCATTCCTCTGCTTTCTCCTCCAGTGCCATTCACAGAATTCTATGCCACCAAACCCACAAGTGGCATCTGGCACCTTTGAGCAAGGAACCTTGCATGTCCATTGTGTTTTGTTTGTCAGTTCAAGCATCACACTAAGCCAAATAAATGTGAACTTATATGACCAATAAACCTTAGAATTAGGTAGAATTAGGGATGGTGGAATTGGGGGAGGGGTACACAGGAAGCATGCTTCATCAAATCCAACGCATTTGGAGATGCTTTGGGCGTCACCTAACCCCCGACTCACCAAGTGCCTTGTGCTGGACTGTTTGATGACTTGATCCATGACAACTAAGCTGAGTCCAGTGGGACGTTGTTTTGTAGGGCTGTAGTTGCCAAGCTGTAGCCTTAGGAATCTAGCAACCTTTGACCCCCCCTCCACATTTAAGGTTTTAAAGTGAGTGTCTGAGCTGGCACCGTATCAGCCTCCTTTGTGTAGGCAGCTGCCTCTTGCACCCTCAACACCCCTGCCCCCCCACCAAGGGAGGAAGAAACTGTGAATGGAGCAGCCCAGTAAATGTTTTGTTCTGCAGATGGATTTGCATGGCTGATGGCGATGCACATCTTGCAGCTTGAGCAGACTATTGTTTCATGTTATTTCTTGAGTATTATCCGCATGATATACTGGGTACTCATGGCACACGGTGATGCGCATCTTGCAACTAGAGCATACTATTGCACATCTTGCAGTTAGAGCAGACTATTATCCTGTTATTTCTTGAGTATTATCTGCAGCATATAATGAGTACTCACACCATTGTTTCTGACATGAAAGTTAGTACTTGGTCTATCTCCCTGTTTTGTTTGTACTAGGAAAGGCTCAAGCAGCTGTTTTGATTGACCTCCATGTGCTGTGCAGTGGCTCTGGGATTTGGTCAGCCCTGACTAACAGGGCTATTTAATGTTTGATATTGTGCTACCAGCTGAAATTCTCTGTTTTATCCTTCCTATCGAGTTTGAGTGTTCACCACAGAGTGCAGGTGCAGCATTACAAACAACAAAGTGCAATAATGGTATTAACAAAGAAAAGTTACTGGTGCTGTGACTGGAGACACAGGAGCAGGTGCAGCTGATCCAGAAGCCATCTGTTTCTCTCAGATGGGAAGGGAGTTCTCGTTTTTGCAGAAGCCCTTGTTAAAGGCCATTTGGGTCAGTCCCACCCCACAGGCACACAATGCCGAAACAGACACACCCTCCATTTTGCCTCCATGGGTCTGCAATGTACCAGTAAGTGGTGAAGTACTTAAGGAATCAAATATATATACATATTTGTGTTTGTGGCATGTATATGTTATGTTGCGAGGACCAAAATGTCCCCTCAATGGGATGAAAACCTGCTATGTTGACATTATGGGTACCATATTCCCACAGGGGAAAACTCAGTTTAATAAAAATCTATGGCTGCAATCAAAAAACTAAAAATGCTTTCGTTAGTCTTCGTTGCTTGTGGTAAAGATGGATAGGGGTTAAGGGTGTCAGTGTTGGAATTAGGGTTTTTCCCATCAAAATGGATGGTCCCCACAAAGATATGAATACAAATATGAATGTATGTGTGTGTTTTTGGGTGTATGAGGGGTCTAGAGTGATGTGTGGCTCTACGTGTTAGGATACTATACCCATGATTGGAAGGTTGTTGATTCAAATCCCAAAGTCAGCAGAATCATGTCACCATTGAGCCATTAATCCTGATTGACTGACTGCTTTCTTAATTGTATGTCACTTTGAATAAAAGTGGCTGCTAAATAAGTAGGCTACATGTGTTACAATTAATCTTCATGGTAGGCGATGAGAAAACTACAGCTATGTGTTTGGTATCAGCTCTGTTGTCCATTGGCATACGTTTTTTAAGTTGGTATTTTAGGTTTTGTATTACATGATTTTAAAAGCCAAATACATTTGGAAAGTTATGGTGATTTAAATAGTTATTACATGAATTAAAATGTATATGTGAATGCTTCTGAAAATCGTATGCCGATTATTACGAAAATACATTCTACTGTTGCGGACAATACAGCAACAACTATGTTATGATCGTTATGTTGCAGCGTCATCTGGTGGAACAGAGTGGATTAAAACAAAACAAAAAACCTGAATCGTACGTAAATCACTGCGAAATTAAGCCTTTACGCACAATGCGTGATACAAAATACGCCATCAGTTCGTTAGAACGACTGAATTACAGGAAATCGGATTGCGTTTTCATTTTCTTTCCCCAAAATTTAATGGACGAACAAAAGAAAGGAACAAACATAGGAGACGTGACGCTTGTCCTTCATTTAAATAATTCTGCTTTGCCGAAAACTGAGCTCCCTCTCATTCATTACACCGTGGATCATAGTCAACCAGAGCTTCAGGTACGCGGTTCTTCTTGCCACTCCTACTCCGTGCTCTAGACTTGAAGCAGACTGTGCTACCTTTATCATCACTTTCTGTTTAAACTCCGTAAGGTGAAATTCAGAAGTCGTTTCCTGTCAACATTCCACGCATAATTTACCATGTAAGTGTTTCATTATTTTAACAGGATTAAAACTTCAGGGAATAAGTAATACATTTAAATTTCTACAGACTAGGGTGTCTGACTGGTATGGTTACCGGGAAATTTATTATTAGGACTATTGGGGATGTTCACGTTATTCAGTGGTGACGCTTGTTGTTTTTCTAGACGGAGTGTCATTCTGTGGTTTCACATAGCTTAACAAAAGAGTCAAGTTTCATAAGGAGCATTTTAATTCCGCGACTACGTTAATTAGTACAAAAATGAGATGTCTTGTAGTGGTTACGTCTGTGCAGTTTTTTTTTGTGGGCCAATAAAAAGTCTATAAATGTGCAATTGTTATGTGCTTATACTTACCCTTTAATGTAGAATAGGAAACTGGAGAGGCCGAATACCTGTTAGGAAAGGACTGCGGTAATTACTAATAAGAGTCGGTTTTTTTCTTTTACATTTTTAAATACTGTGATCATAATAACGCTATGGCTAACAAAGTATGTAAATATATAAATAACAAATTGGCAGGCATTACTTTAAGGTATTAAAACCCGCGACATTGCATTCCCGCGGTGGTTGCGCTTATTTCCTGCTTTTTCTTGTGATAATGGCACCAATACTAAACTTGAGGGGTGGTGATGCTCGTTTAGCTGAATGTGTATTAAAAGGAGTAAACAGAGTATTATTGATGAAAGTTATGGTTGCCTTCAGAATGACGTGGTAATGCGCTGCTTTAAAATGTGATTTTGCTCTTACAGCATATTTTATACAGCGAACAACGCCTTATTGTAGTTTTATGTTTCGGTATTGCTACGCTTTTAGGGGTATAAAGCTTTACCACTGAACCGTCTAATCTTTAAAATCTCTGGCCGTTGACTCTGCCTACTGTCATACAAGCTTGATTTAATAATGCGTGTAACGTCTATGAAATGTAACTTGCCTTAACTCGCACATGTAGGCGAAAAAGGTATTATTTAACAAAAATCTCAAAGTACGATACTGTTTGGTATTAGTATGTATAACAACAATAACAATAGTGGTGACAACGACAAGAACCACCACCACTACTGCTACTATAATAACATTACCATTATTATTATTGTTATTATTATTGTTGTTGTTGTTATTATTATTATTGTTGTTGTTATTATAAATGTTATACACGAGTTAAACTAAATACCTACAAACTGTGTAGTACTGAAATGCAGGAAGCAGGATGTATTGCATCACAAAGTTTTATTAGTCATTTACCAGACATTGATTGTGACAGTCTTGTACTTATTGTCATTCATTTTGTCATACTCTGTTTTTAGACACACTGGACCTCATTCACCAACCGTTCTTATGAACAAATTTGTTCTTAAACCCCATGTACACACTTTTTTACGAATATTCTGACATTCACCAATGTTTTCTTATAAGAATTTGTTCTTAGCTAAGAACAGAATCTACGCACACTCAAGACCATTCGTACGCACATTTGAGTAATGATAGTTTGTTCAAAATAATAGGTTATAGCAGTTTTGTTCATTGTACAGTTCATAAAATGATAGCATTTGAATAATTTATAAAGTAAAATATAAAAATTATTTTAAAATGTAAAAATTATTCTCATGCTGGTAATGGCAATCATGCAGATTATAAATAGGTCTGTTTCTGCGCATTGGCCTTGCTATCAAAATGGAATTTCTATTACTTTCTGAAGAGCTTGCCAATCGTGCTCTGAGAATGGAACGCATGTTTAAATATCATTTAGATTTATTTGGCACACAGCCTTCACAGAGAAGGTGATATCTTTCCATGTACCAGCTTTCTTGGGGGCTTTATATCTAGTGGTTACGCTACTAAATAACATATGTCTATTTGCATTTACCTCCTGTACAGTAAAATCCACTTATAACGGACTTCAAGGGACCTGGCAAAACAGTCCGTTATATCCAGAGTTGCCGTATGCCCAGAACACAACTACAGGACACCATTTACTCATACCACACCCCAGCAGACACACTTGTGGTATAATTATTATATTGTACATGTAGTAATCCAACTTTACCTGACCAAATGTGTGACTATGAATAATCCCGACTACGTATCTGCGCTGGATATCACTGGCACGCCACGTATCACCGGAGCCTGTATGTCCGTTATAGCCGAACCAGGTGCATTCCATTTGCCTCGGAACTCGGATTCCGAGTTTCGAAGAAGGAAATGACGACATGCGTGCTCTTGTTTCTCGGAGATCCGAGAAATATCTCGGACAACACGGAGGATCCTGAATTCATAATCCAATATGGCTGCGCCCTTTATCAACAGAAGGGATGGTTGTAGTTTTATCCTGTTTAAGCATTACTTCTCATTTGTGGCTCATTAAATCGGTCGCGCACACTATACCGTCCAACTTATCTGTGGACATGTGTTGCTACGGAGTTTTATACGCGAAGCACTGTCCGTAATGTGTTATCAAGTGATATTGCTAACAATGGCTGGCAATTAACCGGTCTAGAATTGGATTTCATGATTAGTCTAATTATTTGTTTGATTTAAGGTAGTTTGTGCTAATTGTAAGTGAACTAAGATAAAGGCCATTTAAACTGAGGTACCTTAAATCCGACAAGTTGTCCAGCTAAGCAAAAAAAACTTTTTCATATGGGTCCATGGTATTGCTACTTCTGTGCAAATTGCTCAGTTTATATTGTTCCATTGTTAATTGTCTCATTGTGAAATGTGCCTTGTAATACTTTTGAATTGAAATGAAGTCTTAAAAACTTCTCTGACGAATGGAACGTATCCGAATGGACGTAATACCGGAATTCGAAAATCGGATCCCGAGGCAATTGGATTGCAGCAAAAACTACAGCTAAAAGCCGACTAAATTGTTTGTCCGTTATAAGCGAAATTCCGTTATATGCGAGTCCGCTATATCCGATGCTTTTCCCACATGTTCTTAATGGCGCACGCCTGGGACCAGCAGACCACGTCCGTTATAGACAATATTCCGTTATAAGCGAATCCACTCTAACGGGATATTACTGTATTAATAGTTCTACTTCAGCATTACTGAAGTTTTTTTCCTCTTAGTGCCAAGCGGCTCACAGCCTGCGCGCCTCTTCGTGCCCTGTTCTGATCTGGCCCGTCCCATGCCCTGTTCTTATCCGGGTTGTTCCATACCCTGTTCTGATCCAGCCTGTTCCGTGCCCTTGTTCTGTTTCAGGCTATCCCATGCCCCTGTTGTAATATAGGAATTAAAACGCAAAATATGTCTTTCGTCTGTGACTGAACTTAATGTAGAAACTATATATTGCATTTGAATATTGTCATCACAATTAATATTTTATTAAACTCTGCTTGTATTTCAGAGACAACAAAATATACTTACTTGTGGTTGTTACCTATAATATTTCATTTGTCCACATTATGTAAAATAATTAACAAACTGGTCTGTCTTCATTTCCAGACACCACCAAATTCCTGAAGTTTCAGCAGACGCAGAGATGGATAGCAAAGATGAGATTAGTGATAGCGACAGCGGAATTATCCTCCAGTCTGGTAAGAATAAATCTTTTCAGACAAAGCAGACAGTCAGCTGTTCCTTGACCCACACAATCAGTCAACACACTAGGAAATCATTTCATAGTAGCCAACTTCCCATTTTTGACCAATGGCATCGAAAGGAATAGTATATAAGTTTTACCATTTATAAAAAAAAATGATTGTTCTTCTGACATCTTATCAATTATGGAAGAAAATTGTGTGTCTGGAAGATCTGTTGCACAGAGGGGACTAAAGCGCCCCCTAAAGACTGGCTGGTCACAATAAAAATGCATTTCAAACAGGTCTGCTGGTGACATTCTTTGGTGTTGATGTAACTCAACTTCATGCTCTGCCAGTTTATCACAATGGCAGATTATCTGTGGAGAATAGATAGAGTAGGTTTTCACATTTTTACCGTTCTAGTTTGCAAACTGGAATAGGTTCCGCTTCTCAGGCAATAAAATTGCTGCGGAAGTCCCCTACAATCTCCTAATCTCATGACTTACTTTTACAGACATACTGAACAATGTTAACAAACCACATTTATTGGTGGAAATTATTATTTCCTTAGCAGGATTTGCATTAAAAACAGTACTTTTGTAGATGTAAATCTTTGTAAACCTAACGATTTGCTGAAGCAATTTAGGGACTTGATCCTGATAATATTTCATTTATCACTAGCCGGAACCTTGAACAAGGATTCTTAAGGTTACTTTTGATATCCATTATGGAATTCTGGCTCTTTTGTAGAGTATAAAATTCAGTATACATTGCAATTCAGTCAGTGTATCAAAAACTTGTTTGGTATTTTGCTTCATTTAATAGAGCATTTGGTGAGTCTTATGGTTACTGTTGTTGACAGGATTGGCTTTAGTTGCTCTGGATTTTTTTCCAGTTACCATCACAAATGGTGGAGTGGACCAGTTGTTAATGAAAGCTCTCTGCTCTGGATGTGAATGTGCATTGCAGGCCCTGACAGTCCCACATCGGCAACAAAGGAGCTGGCTGTCCATACCAGGGCTGTACGACTGAAGCACCAAGCCCTAGAAGAACGTCTGGAGCAATGTCTGCAGGAGCTGAGGAAACTGTGCGTTCGAGAGGCGGTAAGAGCTTCCTACCAACATTCTTATAAAAACAAGGCGACAAATAACCCTGTCTGGGGGTCCTGGAGGACTGGCTTGAGAAAGTGGCCTATAATGTGTGATTCTCCTCGGGCCTCTGGAAAAGCAGCTCAACATTCAGTGTATGACAGCAGTCTGAATATGCCGCAAGAATCCTAGCTTGTCTTGACGTGCCTTAAGCACTTATTGGAAATTAGGTTACTTTTTATTCATCAGAATGCTTAATGTGCTTGTCTTTCTGTGGCATTCCTTTGAAAAACAGAAAATGTGATGTGTATAGTAGGTAGAACTTCCATAAAGTGCCCTTTACTACATCACTGGCGAAGCTTTCAGTGGTTTTCAAACTGACTGAATGTGTCCTGGGATCAGTCCTGTTTTTTACAAATAAAACACCAACAGGATGCCTCATTCTCTCTTAGTGTTACATACGATTGTGTGAATTAGCTGTAGTCTGGCTTGTGTTTGCGGCACAGGAACTGACAGGACAGCTGCCCGTAGACTACCCCCTGATGCCTGGAGAGAAACGACCATGCGTGCACCGCCGTGTCGGAGCTACCTTTTCTCTGAACAGGGAGAGTGTCCAGAGTGAAGGAAAGGTACTAGGTTTATGAGATTTGGGGATTAAGCTGGGGCTCTGAGGACTGTTGTCAGGGTAAATGTCAGTGGCAGAGTCAAATAAGGTTTCTTCCATAAAAGTACCGATGGTAATGCCAAGGAGGAACACTGCCATCATAGTATTCTTACTTTTCACTGTGCACTTGATATTTTATAATTGTATCGTTTGGTTGGAAATGGCCAGTTGTGTTGAGTCTTTGCTATCAGGCAATGAGATCTATTCTAGGACAGGATTGCTGTTCGGGTTTGTCACACTGATGGTATATATATTTGCATGAATGCTCTCCAAAGGACCCTGAGTTGCTTTCATTGGAAGGCAAGCTGGCACTACAGATGCGCATCCTAGAAGCGGCCCGTAAACTGTGCCTTGAGGAACACCTGAGCAGATCAGTGAAGAAGAGCCGCCTCCAGCAGAGTAAGCGTGAGGAGCGGAAGCTGATGGAGCTGCAGAGGGCCTTATCTCTGCGGAGAGAGCTTTTCACTTACCCTGTGACCAAACCTAGTGGTAAGCAACATATGTAGTAGAGCCAGAACTCAACTGCTACTAAATCAATGTAAAATTCTGGTATCATTTTGATGAATGAAGTATAGTGACTTGATTGAAATTTTTAAATAACAGTAAAAGAGTAATCTGTTCTGCATCCTCCTGCCTGTAAGTTATGAGCCTTCAGTTACATGGTTACTCTTGCTTTCACAGATCCAAATACATTAGATGACTCTCTATCAGACCCTGCGCTTCTAGAGGAAGGTAAGTATGCTGCCTGCATATCACCAATGTTTGATGTAGCGAATGGATGCTA
The DNA here is from genome assembly GCA_026784285.1 of Stomatorhinus walkeri. Lineage (NCBI taxonomy): Eukaryota > Metazoa > Chordata > Actinopteri > Osteoglossiformes > Mormyridae > Stomatorhinus > Stomatorhinus walkeri. The sequence goes on from JAODUD010000116.1 coordinate 238,959, forward strand.
ACCAAAGCCCTGTTTCATAGTACCTTTGTGGGACAGGCACAGATATTACTGGATAATATGTGAAATGTACTTACCTGTAACATACATTACATATGTTTATAGCCAATTCTAACTCCGTTTTATTACCTACAGATGTGAATGACCAGGCAACACATGTGTTCTCCAAACACCTTTGTTCAGAAGACCCCCCAGAACATCTTCAGCACCACCCCCAGGACTCCCCTCCAGACGTTCTGGAAGGGCCAAGGCCGACACAGAGCTGCTGGGTGGAGTATGAGCGCTGCCCCATCCCGAACTCGCCGTGGAAGGAGTCCAGTCTGGACCAACCCTATCGGAAGCCCATCAAGACCCAGTCTGCTAACAGCAGTCGCTCCTGGTAAAAATAAACATATTTGACAAAAACATTATAATTTTAATATCTTGACTAGCAGAACGGTTCGGTTGTTACATAGTAGCTTGATATCTCTGGAGTGGGTTTTTGAATCCTGGCCCTGGCTCTGGCTTGTTTGTGTAGAGTTTGCATGCGTTTGGGCAGGTTTCCCTTTGTGCTCAAGCCTCCAGTTAATGCAATGCTTGTTCTTTCCAAAATGTAGAGGCACATTAGGTTGGATACAAGCTTATGCTAATGCTTCCCACTAAATTCTCAGTGGGAGCCTTCTAATTTTTTTGAAAATAGGTATTAAGTAACACATAACAGTTTGAAGAGTGGATATTGGTTGGTTGAAGAAATGGAGGGTTTTGCTCAAACATGCACTTGACTGACAGACCAAGAAGAAAGCAATTTGGATTATGAAGCGAGGTTGTGCAATGCACAGATTTCTGCCAAAGTGGCCTCTGCCTTAGTGAGTTACACTGAGCCTTCGGCTTTGGATAAATCTTAATGCAGTATATAGACACCGGAGCCAGTCCTCTGGAGCACAGGGACAGCACACCCTGGATGCTATGCTGTTAATGCGGTGCCCAAAATGACATAATCTTTACATTTACATTGCCTTTACTTCTTGAAAAATGCATGCTGTGGTAGATGGTTTGATGGATATACACAATGGAATATATTTAGTTATTGTAAATAGGTTCTAGTTTTAGCTGAATTATCTGATTTATTATTAATTTATAATGATATCATTAATTATCAGCATATTGTCTTGTTTTTCCACTGTGGTGGACTATTTCTGCAGTTACACATTATCTGCTGTTTTGTACTTTAAGACTCTTTTGCATTCCAATGCACCTGTTGCACATGGCCAGTAAAGACCTTGAATCTTGAATTTGATAACTGGACTGTATCCTTAGAGTTCTGTCTCCCTCTCCATGCCTGTAGCAGCCCAGTGGTGACCCCACGTTCCACACCTGTGGACCTCCAGCTGGGAGATACCCTCCCACCACTGCACCTTGCTCAGACACTGGGCCACAGTCAGGCCTGCAGCGCCCCCTGCACCCCGGAGCTGCCACAACGCCGCCCACACTTCCAGTCATTCAGGTGAACCTTGAGGCCTGTCAGGCTGGCGATATTGAGCAGGAGCTAGGAGGGAACCTGTGTGGTGCCCTACAGTAATATCATGTCTTACGTTGTACTTTTGTATACAGAAAAGACTAATCATCAATGGCATGTTATTTTGCTTAGTGAACACAAAGGCATTCCTCTTTCTACCAGCGGCTTGTGATACTCCGCAGGTGTACTTAGGCTTGCAGTCCTTTTTTCTGTGGCTCATGCATTGCTTCTCTGGCAGACTGCCCAGGTATCAGACTCCGGACACCACAGAAAAGAATCGGGCACCAGGACAGCTGCTGTGCCGACGAGCCCACGACCTTTCCATGACCCCGCCGGAGTACTCAGCCCTAATGGATGGCTTCGGGAAGCTGCGATATGCGTCCAGCTCTGAGGACAGCAGCTCAGAGCACTCTGTATCATCACACACCAGCTCTCCTGGTCGCGACAGCCCCAGCGAGATGACCAGGTCATGCCCACCCCCATACGGATACTATATCGCCCATCACAGCGGCTCATATGGCACCAGACACCAATTCAGTCCTCATGAAAGCAGACTCCACAGAGGTCCCCCAAACAACAGTCCTCACGTCAGCCACCCACAATCCGGGAGCAGCTTCTGCAGGCCCTCTCAGGTTCAACATCCAACCAGCTGCAACACGGCTCCAATGGGACAAGAGCCGGGATACCCCCCTGAGCTGGATGTGGCACGTCTCTACTTAAGTCCGCCCCCTCTGGCCCAAGGTGCCGCACCACAGTACAATCACTGGAATGGGAAAGCTCCACCCCCCCATGTCAGGCTGGCCCGCTCTCCTTCCCTCAGGGAGTACCCTCAGCACCACAGCTGGGCGTCTCCCCAAGGAATTGTGTCCGAGGAGCTGCGCAGTTGGCAGCAGCGCACGCAGAGTCGCGAGGCCGGCTCGCGCTCCCTGGACAGGACTGGGGCAGAAAGGACATCCCAACCACACACTGCAGGCCTGCAGGTAAGCACCAGACATGTGCTATATTACATACATCAATAAATAACTGGATGGGGGTCCCAGCCACACACTGCAGGCCTGCAGGTAAGCACCAGACATGTGCTATATTACATACATGACTGTAGAAGGTCCCAAGATTTGCTGTCTATGTAATATTTATGTAATTTATTATACCCAAAAACTGTTGCTGTTTATTACTAATTATGAATTAGTGAAGAGCCGCTTGTTCATTTAGGTGTCTGTGACGTCTAGCCTTCCACCACGTAAGTCGGTCATGTGATCATCTTCCTTTCTGCTCCCACAGGCCCCAAAGGTTCCCCAGAGACGAATCCTGCAGAGAGCCCCTGACGGGACCCCTGTGCAGTGGTTTGAAGAGGAGGAGTGTGAGATAGTGAGCCAGGTGTAGATTGGAACACAAGGTTCCTGTTACCGTGCTGCCACTCCAGGATTCTGCTGTATGTGTAGCTCAATGTTTAAATGAGCACTTTTGGCTTGAATCCTCCGCTCAAGAGCAGAAGAGTAAGGCCAGTGGTCAGCGGCCTGGGGAGAGTGCACCCCCCACAAGAGACACTCTCAGCTGCTATTCATCGTCTGCTTGAAACAAGCAAGCGATCCCTGTGTAAGGCTGTATGCCTGTCTACTGCTGTAGGCAAATATTAAACTGACCATTTAGAAAACTGAGCTGAATATGCTCTTTGCATAGTTTCTATTGATATTTCTTACATTACATTTATAATGCTATTATATCAAGTACATTTTTTAAAACACTGTGATTTGTATCTGAATAATGTCAGTTCTACATTAATAAACTAGGGGCTATAATATAGGAATTTTACAGTACCACAGCTTATAGAGACAACAGGCTCAGCTTTAACTTTTTCTTAGGTGTTTCTGATTTACATTTATCTTCCATTGTCTTTTAGTATATTTTGTATTTTTTGTTATGTATATTTTACATGAGTCTGGCAGCTGTCTACAGTACTGTATTTCTGTGAAAATGTTATTTATAATAAAGTATTTATCATTTTCGTTGTAGCAAAGTGCTTTTTAATCAGGCTTGTCTATCCTGAGCACCAAAAAGCATTAAGTGATAAGAATCGAATTACTAGAGGGGCAAGACCGTACAGCCCCTGCACAAATGAGGTGGGAAGGAGCCGGTAATTCTCACACTGAGGCAGGAAATTATATAAATGTTTCCATGGTGACCCCTACTGGATTATTGATGAAATGTATTGATATCTATGCCTTTATTTTGATTACTTTAAAATGCTTAGTTAGAGTTAAATATACAGAGAAAAATCATCCATTAATAAAAATCAAATCATGCATATAATGAATGGAGCATGACGAGTTTAGTAGTAAAGCAGAGTATTTTTGCCATGTGACGAAACACTAAGAAGCTAGTTGTGTATATACTCTATTATCCTTTTATTTTTATGATTATTCTGTCTGTGACTCTCCTCTCTGTATATTTCAAACACTTGGAAGACTGGTGTCACGCTGTTTCACAACATGTCTGAAGAGTGTCATGTGTGACTCACCATAAGGCACCACCCGCCCTGTGGAAAGCGCGTCCTGCCCACGCTGTCAGGCTGGAACAGGGTGTCTCTTCATCAGCCTTTCCTGAGGGAGTTTCACCCTGGGTGGAAAGCTAGTTACCCTGGACCTCTTTGTAATTCTCAGGATCACTACTAAGCTAAACCAACAAACTCCACCTTTACAAAAGAACTGAAGTTCAGTTCCCATATTTATGAAGCAGCTGGGAATCACTCATAAGAATCGCACTCATAAGAGTCTCACTGGGATAAGAGTTTGGACTATCTCAGAGTAGGACATGAGAAGTAGTTAAAGTACATTGCTGGACATGTGTATCATTTAGTTTCATTTGTGTCATATTTATTAGTCCATTAATTCTATCCTTTGTTCTTTTAACTGACACAGCTAAGTTAACAGTAACGTTAAAGTATTGCAAGATCTCACAAAAGGAATTATCTTTTTTCCTTCCTTCACTGACTTTTTTTCTCCTCCCATGTCTTCTACCAAATGTTATTCCATCCCTGTCAAGCCGGAATCATTCTATACGCTGTGCTGTCCATCCATTCTGACATGTCCCTCCTTTACTGTCCTAGGATCAGAAAATTAACAAAACACTCATAGTGCCAACTCCTAAGAGTAGGACCAAAATTGCATCACTCAGAATTTTGGGCCACTTAGTACCATTTACCAAAAATAATGTGATAATATGATAAGTGTCACACTTGGGCTCACTACACCTGGTCTCCGCTACACCTGACTGGTCCCGCCCCCAAGGGCATGACAATAAGGACATTAGCCAGAATCAGTCCTTCTTAACAAAAATATCCATTCTGCAACAATAATCAGTGTGTAATTTTCAGTTCCACAGTGTAATGTAATGACGGACATTGCGTCTAAAACATTTTTAAATGCTGTACTGAGGATTGATAAACTAGGCTGACCTGAAACTACAGGGTAGATCTCAGCAGAGCACTGATTCTTTTAAAGTGGGAGTTATCATGACACAATAAGCCATAGTCTATAGTGCAGTGATGCAGTAGCACTATATTTTCGAGATAACCTGTTCCAGGGATACAGGGAAAATGATTCCTTGCGCTCCCTAAACCATTCATTCAAGCCCTATGGATCTTGGCATTATCATCCCTGAATATGCCCATGCCTTTAGGTAAGAAAAAATCCATTAATGGGATAACCTGGCCATTCAGTAGATTCAGGTATTCAGTTGACTTCACCTTAAGGCTGCATAAGGTTGCTAAGCTTTAATAAAGATCCTACCCATGGCTTTTAAGTACCTGCTGATTTGAATTCAAGTGGTGACTTTTTTTTGGCCAGGCAGTGTACATTAAAAATAAAAATGATATAATATAATTGTATACTGGTTGTTATTGATGTAAATTAATGCTGTTAATTATGGAGAAACTTAATTATGAAGGTGCACTGAATGTTCTATGAATGCATTACAAAGTTATCCTGAATGTTCTATGAATGCATACCAAAAAGGTACACTGAATGTTCTATTAATGCATTAAGAAGGTACACTGAATGTTCTATTAATGCATTAAGAAGGTACACTGAATGTTCTATTAATGCATTACGAAGATGCGCTGATGTTTTATCAATGCATTACAAAGGTACATTGAATGTTCTATGAACATATTATAAAGGTACACTCAGTGTTCTGTGAATGCATCATGAAGGTGCACACAATGATTTATGAATTCATTAGTACGGTGCGCTCAGTGATTTACGAATGCATTAGTAAAGTGCACTCAGTGATTTACGAATGCATTAGCAAGGTGCGATCAGTGATTAAGGAATGAATTAGTAAGGTACACTCAATAATTTACGAATGTATTAGTAAAGTGCACTCAGTGATTTACGAATGCATTAGTAAGATGCGCTCAGTGATTTACGAATGCATTAGTAAGGTGCACTCGATGTTCTGGGCCTCACAGGTATAGATTTGAGGCCCCCACTGAAACAAGGAAAGACTCCACTTTTTTCAGCTAGAGACTTAGGCGTCTCATTGTGCAGCCATTATGACACACTGATACTTAAATCTTCAAATACTCACTATGATCATTTTGTGTTTTTTGTTACCTTTCAGTCATTTGTCGACTGTGTGGAATTGTGGTAAAAAACTTAACTCATGTTGCACAGGTGAGTCTGCTGTTTAATCAAAGTGATAAAGAGTCAAGGAACTTACTGCCCAAAACAGATTCAAGGCAATATTCTGAATTTCACATCTGCAATATCTGCTTACATGGATGATCAAAGATATGAAATTCAGAAAGGCAAAAAATATTTTTGATAGTTAACAGAATCCTATCTGCCACACACACTGACAGCTCTTATGGGAGGAAAGGCCACTTCTTTAGTTTTGGGAAATGCTGTAAAATTTCATAGTGAAAAGATGGAACCCTGCAGACAGCAGAGCAAAACGCCCAACAGCACAATGCAAGGCAGTGCTATGAGGTACATCCAGAACAGGATCCAGTGGTAATAAGACAGCCGAAGCTGCGGGGGGTGCTGTTTGTTGCTATCAACAAACCTGTAGAAACAAGACAACTTTCAGTTTATAATTTACACAAGGAAAAAAAGGGAAATAGAGAGGCCTGTATAGGTAATAGCACAAATTGTGGCACGAGAATATACCCTTCATATAGAAGGAAAAGGGGACTTTAGGTCTGCGAGAGGCACATAAGAGTCCAAGCTTAAATCCTTGCTGTGGCTGAGCTGCAGTTCATGCTTTGGCGGTGTATTCCTGCCATCTGTGAGGCCTCCCTCCTTCAGCCCTCGGCTCCTGCATCGTCTGTCCACGGGATCCCGAGACGGGCTGTGTACACAGGCACAGCTTTCATTGTGACCATACAGGCACACAGAGACCGGCATGAGGCCAGTATAACTGACAGCCCAGGAAGTGCTCATACGAGATCCACTGCCAGCTGAGGCACCTCACCGTAAGTTCTGCAGTGAGACAAACAATTCAGGAAATACCTGCGCAGCTCCAGCACATAGCTTTTTGCAACCGAGCCCTGTGAAGGACCTGGCAAATGAGGAGGGGTGTGCCCCCCGCTATCTGGAAGGGGCCACTGTCTGATACACCATTCAGTAGCTGTCTACAGAGAGATGGTGATAAAACAATAGAATGCAGACAGCAAGCAGATTGACTGTCATTGCGTTCATGGCACAAGTAATACTGATAATTGTTCATTTATGAAAGTGCAGGTCTTGTTCCAAAATACCCCATGCTTTGCTTGCTTACCCTACAATCTCTACTCCACTGATTACTCGACAATCTCTACTCCACTGCTTACTCGACAATCTCTACTCCACTTCTTACCCTACATAAGGGCTATTCAACTCACGGTCCTCAAGGGCCGAGCCCTGCTGATTTTCCAGCCTTCGTTCACCTGTGAGCCAGGTGTGAAGCCTCTGACAAATCAGAATCAATGATTATTAAACTAAGTACCTGGGAGAACTGAAAACAAGGCCTGGATTTGGAATCGAGGGCCTGAATTGAATATCCCTGCCCCACAATCTCTACTTTAAAACAGGGCTAAAAGTTTTACATTTAATCAAACAGCTTTTTATTAAAAGAATTAAGTCAAATATATTTAATACAAACCCATAACCTTGCAGTCATGAAGCTAAATCACTAGATTGTACCACACGTCTGATACTAACATAGTACCAATCACTATTTCCAGGATATATACTGTATTTCCTGAAATAAAAGCCGGGATTCAATCAAATGCTCAGGTAATAGCCGTGTGTGTTCAACAGGCAAATAAAGCCTAGACCCCAAATACAGACCAAGAGAAAAACAAGGGTGGGTGAACTCAGGGGGACTCATTTATGAGTAAAATACAAATAGTGTTCACGTTTAGGCAAGGACTTCGGGATTTATACAGAAATAACATAAAACATACCCTGCAAACGTTTGTACATTTAAGAATGGTCCAGAGCAATCTAACAAATGTTTTGGAGGAAACAGAAAAACAAGCATCACCTCGAGTTCAGATAGAAATGTGCATCTAAGTTGTGGAATTTAACTTAAGTATAGGTTGCGTACAATTAGCCAAGGTAAGTTACAATCAGGAGTGTAGCCATGATTTTTAAAATACCGAAGGAAATATCCTAGATTTTCCATGCACATTTTTCTTGCAGCTAAATCGCATAGTTATTAGATTTTTGATGGCTGTAAAAAGTGAATGTCTATTAATGTTAATATTTATAATATTAATAAATAATTAATAATTAATATAATATAACTAATGAAATGTTTTGTTTTTATGTTGTGGCCAATCAGATGTGTCAGGCTCATTTAGCCAATTAGAATGCTTCACTTTTGAAGTCACTGGTACCTGCTGTCCAATTGGCAGTTCGCCTTGGGGCTCGTTGGCAAAGTTTGCAATTGAGTCTGTGGATGAAATGGGGATGTTCGTGAGCCTCCCAGTACCTTCTAAGGTATGTGCATCCATTGACTTTCATTTTTTGTGACTAGGCCAAAAGCACCATAACAGAGACTATACCTGACTAGTGGGTATGACAGCAACACTCACTCTGTGCCGAATGCTGAGCTTGAGAAACAAGAAACAGGAAAGATGCCAATTATAATGTGCAGCACTAACAATTATAAGCACATTGCATCAATATGCGAATAAGCTTCTGTTAAGGGGAACTGTTACCTGGCCTGACCTAATGAGCTTCTGCCTCATTTCACCCTCATCTAGAAAGAGACCGTCAGGATCATCAAGCGTGAGATTGGAGCAGTTCTCACTCCTTATTTGTTAGCAGAATCATATCCTCACATTAAAACCTATGATTTCACGAGGTCTCTGTGGTATAACAACACCCTCCAAAATCCCTCATTTAACTGTGCATTAAGACAATTTTTGTCCCTGCTGCACATTTACAGGCATATAGCAATTGCCCGCAGTGAGCCATGAAGACCACTGGGTGGCAGCACTCACCCCTGGGATCGCTACGTTGCCCAGAACAGTTGCACCACTCTCCTTCCCTCCTCCAGCTCAGCCAAGTCCCTGACATGCCGCCACTGCAGCTTCTCCACATGGGCCATCATGAGTTGCACCGCGTGGCTCACACGAGCCTCCTGGAACATGGGTTCCAGGTTCGAATGCATTTGGCACACTATACAGTCGTGTTACACAACGCTAACATTCAGTAGTGCAAATACTATTACTAATTTGAACACAAAACATTGGTAATGGAGAAACTGCTGTTTTTATTTGAATATAAAATAAAGCCTTAAGAACAACATCCATCCAACTTCTGAGTGCTTACTCTGTTCGGGGTTGTAAGGACATGTAGGGGGACATGACACACTTGACAAACAGTAACCCCTCCCCCCACTCTACCCCACATACGGTACAAATGAACACTTCAGTACCTGCTCATACAGACGAGATGACACAGACAGGGCCTTCAGTACCTGCTCACACAGTCGAGGTGACACAGACAGGGCCTTCAGTACCTGCTCACACA
>JAODUD010000116.1:261499-278408 GCA_026784285.1 Stomatorhinus walkeri
CCCCCCCCCCCCCCCCCCCCCCCCCCCCCCCCCCCCCCCACACTCACTCCACTTAAAGCACCCAGCTCACCCCCACAGACCACACAGACTCTGTACACAAACTGTCCACAGTAGGCCAGCCCACAGCAGCCTTTTACCAGGGATTCACTGAACACAGCAGCCCTTTCCCAGTGATTCACTGAACGCAGCAGCCCTTTACCAGTGATTTAATGATTGCAGCAGCCCTTTCCCTGGGTTTTACTGAACACAGCAACCCTTTCCCAGGGATTCACTGTACTCAGAAGCCCTTTACCAGGGATTCACTGAACACAGCAGCCCTTTACCAGGGATTCACTGAACACAGCAGCCTTTTACCCAGGGTTCACTGTACACAGCAGCTCTTTACCAGGGATTCACTGAACACAGCACCCCTTTCCCAGTGATTCACTGAACACAGCAGCCCTTTACCAGGGATTCACTGAACACAGCAGCGTTTTCCCAGGGTTTGTCTGGGACGCTGGAGCATCCGCAGATCACCTGCTGTTAGTACTCTCATTAGAGCAGCTAGTGGAGCTCAAACAAGCCCCGTCACACCCTCCAGCCTCATAAAGGTGCCTCCAAAACTACCTCTAAATGTCTACCAGCTGAAAGTTACATTAAAAGAGTGAGCCTGAGATCAAAGGCACACTTGTGGGCAGAGGAGAAGAGTGACATCATGTTTGAGATGGCCGACAGGTAGACACGTGAGTCAGCGGCACTGTGAAACCAGGGTGTTACTTTATTTGGGGTCACTGTAGGTCTATTGCACAGCTGCGCAATGTAACAGCTGGTTGGTAAACATTTAAAAGTATATTTTTAAATATTTAATATTTAAATACAGATAGACCACAAGACTACAGCTTGTTTTTTGGCCTTTTTAAAAAATGCCAGTTCACAGGGTGGACTCTCAAGCTACACAAAGATTTTATCACCTATTCTTTTAACACTGTATCATTTTAGTATATAAGGTATACTAAAGGATCTAGGAGGCCTGGACATTGTAGCAGGTAGCTGTTTATCTTTAAGCAGCTGTGCCAATTATGCAGAATCAATGACTTCTTGTGCTGTCCTATGTTCCCCTTGATATGGCCATCAGGATGTTGCAGGCAAGGTTCTGGACCACTGGACTATCAAGTCCCGGGAGGAGGAGATCATTACCCTGCAGCAGTTCCTGCGTTTCTGGGAGACCAAATCCATTGTGGAGCTCAGGGCCATCTAGGAGAAGGAAAGCCAGGCCATCACAGTGCCCTCATCCAAGACTGACTCTGACATCAGGACTTTCATCGAGAGCAACAACCGCTCTTGTAGCCCCAGCCTGCTGACGCACCTCGAGTTCAGCAGTCCCTCCACTATACACCACTTTGAGAACATTCCCAACAGCCTAATAATTATTTTTAAAAACACATGCCACGATTATTGACACCCCTGCTTTTAATACTTGGTATAACCTCCCTTTGTCAGTATAACAGCACTGAGTCTTCTTCTATAACATTTTATAAGGTTGGAGAATACCAAGCAGGCTATCTGAGTCCATTCCTCTTTACAGAATCTCTCCAGATCAGCCAGCCAGGGGGCAGTAAGTATGCCCACCCCAGCTCGGCACCTATACCCATGAGCAACTCCAGAGTGGACTAGGGTCCAACCCCCTTTGAGGAGACTGGTTCCAGAGCCAAGCTGTGCATCGAGGTGAGCCTACATCTAGTTGGAACCTCACAGCCTTGCACACCAGCTCAGGCTCCTTCCCCACCAGAGAGGTGACATTCCATGTCCCTAGAGCTAGCTTCTGCAGCCGATGATCGGACTGCCAAGGTCCCCACCTTCGTCTACTGCCCAAATCACACTGCACCCGACCCCTATGGCCCCTCCTACAGGTAGTGAAGCCATTGGAGGGGGGACCCATGTGCCTTGTTCGTCCTGTGCCTGGTCAGGCCCCATGGGTACAGGCCTGCCCACGAGGCGCTCGCCATCGAGCCCCACCCTCAGGCCTGGCTCCATGGGGGGGCCCCGGTGACCCGCATCCAGGCAAGGGAAATCGTGGATCCAATATTTTGTTCATCATTAGGGGTCTTGTGAGCCGCACTTCATTTGGTTCCTCACCCAGGACCTGTTTGCCTTGGGTGACCCTACCAGGAGCATAAAGCCCCAAGCAACTTAACCCCTCCACCCCGATAAGGTGTCGGCTCCAGGTGAGGCAGTATTACACAATGGCTCAAAATTCTTCACACATTTCTAAACATGATGAAGCCAATAAGTGAACATTTTTGAGAAAAGGATCCATCCAGGTTTCAGGAAAGGTGCCTCAGCAATTCATAAATCCTGCAATGTGCCTGAAGTGATGTTCACCCTGAATGAAGATGTGTATTCAGTTCAATTACATTTTAGTTTTTCCTAAGTTATGCATTTACCCAAGCAAATTTGACTCCAGTTTCTTCTCCATCATCCAGCTCTGTTTACAGCCACAGCCCTATTAAAACCAGATTCTATTAGGAAGGTTGACATGCCACACCATCAGCTTGAGTGCAGCTGTTGACTTTATTTCAGTGCCAGGGCCAGACACCATGTTCTCCCTGTGTGTTATTGTTGTTCTTCAAAATCAGCCCCTCCCCCATTAAATAACCTAAAAAAATTAAATAAGGTTTGAGTCCCCCAGAATCTGCATACGCCACGCAGTCGGTAGCTACATTATGCACACTACACCCCCAGAATATGCATATACTACAGTCAGTAGCTGCATACCCTACGCACCCAGAATCTGCATACGTTATGCAGTCAGTATCTGTGTACCCTACAAATACTACACTGAAACAGAACAAATTCTCAAACAAAATCATATTTCTCTCTCCCTCTTCACACGCACGCACACACAAAATCTCACAAAGAACTCACGGATATACTTGGACAAGTACTACACAGTAACAGAACAAATTCTCTCACAAAACTCAAATACAGTGTAGTACTTACCCATGAGTTATTTGTGAGAGATCTCAGAATCAGACTGAAACAGGTTATATTTTTTGGGACATCAAAACAGGCGTGGCATCATAATCACCTTTCAGTCACAACTACCTTAAACTGGCTTACCTCTGAACTATCATACAGTGATCAACAACAGATCAAGATATCAAACGGCTCACAAAAGTCACAGTGCCAGAAGTGTGCATCTGCCTTACAATCGACTGCGTCTGGAGAGAGACAAACAGCCAAAACGCCTGAACCTGTATTTTCTGACCAAGGACACCCGCCAGTTCTCACATGCCACCAGACACAGAGCACAAGGTACGAATCTGATTATTGAAGGTGACCATAAGCACAGTAAGCCAGCACTCAAAGCTGTCAATGAAGGATACCATGCTGAACTCTGACAGGAGTACCCAGCAGGCACACAAATGGAACCGTGGCAACCTGAAAATGTCAATGCAAGTCTCAGCACTTCAGGTTAGAGCAGCTAACACTGGATTGTGAACCAATCCCAGACCAGTTGCTAATGGAGGTCTTTTCCCCATTCCATGACTTGATATCACTAGTATCAATATGGCAGCCAAAGAACATTAGCATCAATGCAAAATCAGTGTAGATACAGGACTAATAGCTTCAAGGTTTCTCAAACCGCTCCCTGCTTGAGGTCATGCCTAAGAAGCAGACTGATTTTTCCAGAAGCCTAACAAGAAGTCTTTGCTGTGAATATTATAAATTTAGACAAATCTGCCCATCAAATACTTCATTCACAATTATGACATATCAGTCTTAAGTCACCAGGAGCCAGGTGCGTGTACGTTTACTTCCAGTGTCCAATTACATGTAAAAACATTACTGATACCAACTGCTGAGCTCATGAAATCTCACTAACTTGATACAGTAGGAAGATTTCACCCAGAGCAGGTAACTGACCACACTAGATAACCCTGGTATGAACAAAAAGCCATACCCACACAGACACAGCACCAATGGAAGAAAGACAGAATGTTTTTTCCCCGTTTATTGAAAGAGAAGCAACTGAACATCTAGTAGAGCCGCTGGGGCTTTCCCATGGTACTCTTGATGTAGAGTGCCCGCACATTCTGCCAGTTCTTCTTCAGCAGGGACACCAGGAAGTTAACTGCCAGGTGGATGTTGTAGACCAGCTCCTCCTCAGTCATCTTCACGTGTCCTACTGCCACAGCCAAACAGAGTACCTATGCAGGCATGGGGAGGAGGCTGTTAGTGGTGTGTCTGAGGAACACTAGGAACCATCACCATGTTCTGGTACTGATACCAGTTGTGAACAGGGCCAGTGTATTAACTTGCATCCTGCGCAATCCAATCACAAGTAGGCAGAGCTAAATACATCCATTCACATCTGCCATTAACATGCGTCTGCACATGCATCTTGACTGATCGCTTGTAATTTGATCTTACTTTCCCAGAACTTAAACAAGCATGTAAACTACTTCCGCAGAATATTAAAAGGAGAGGAAATCAAAAGCTATTTCTGCATTTCAGAGTAACCAAAACACCTAAGATGCCTGTAATGAATGCCATAATACACTCAAAGTGATGTATAAATCAGTATTTCAGCAATATGTATTTTTCCCTACATACATTAATTTTGTGTAATTTGATTAACTTTTCACCAATATTAATAATGATAACTGACATAATGTGCACTTGGACAGAGCATCCTTAAATATGATCTGTGGAAATTTAAATACATCTTTAAATCACTTCTTGCTCAATTTATTTTTCCCCGAATTATGCACAGAACATTAATGATGTGCACTTTGACAGTTTCCAAGCTAAATGGTCGTGACAGTCTGATACTAAAAATAGCATCCCAGTAGATTAAAGCTTTTTTGGTGGTGTAGAAAAAAAAGGTGTTGATATTCATGCAGTTTACTACAGTGGCCCATTCTGCACTGACAGATATCCTGACATAAACCATGTCAAATACCATTCCTATATTTGAGTATGTATGAAATTCTGCTTACAACAAAGTCAGCTGAGTAGGCAGTCTTTCGATGCAGCCTGGGACACAGTTCACGCTGCTATAAGAATGCGGCAATATGCGTCCCTGGCCACCTCCAAACATGGTTTGAGGAATCAGGTATTTTCACTGAGTTTTGGGTGCAGTCACACCTGTATTTAGTGCCCACTTGTGATTGGATCACCCAGAATGCCTGTTAATACCTGGCGTGAACAGAACCACTGGAGTTTTACCCACACAGGACAAAGTACCAATTCACTCCACATTACAAGAATGTTTAGTCATCAGAGGACAAAATATGCAATATTAGGGCACTTATCTACCACACCAGGTACCATACTTTTGGCACTTCAAGATATCAGAAGTACAGGCCTCGAAGGTTTTTGGTTTTCCACTGGCATAAAAAGTGGTACCAGCACTGAATGACATCACAAATAACGCATGTTGTGAGGGGTACTTTGTACAAAATTTTAAAAAACTGCTGTAGTATAAGGCTGGACAATGTTGGTATATCGCACATCGCATGTTATGCACATGCAATTCTTACATTGCTAGTCAGCTAGATTAAGATCAGGTTTTTTCGTTCAATTTCATAAGAACATACAATTTTTTTGCTAAAACATACTCTCATTGGAAAAATAACTTAGTTTGCAATTTTAATGATTATTCATTTAAGATTACCTAACATTTAAAAACAAGTTTAAAGTTTACTGCCAGCTATCGCATGAGCACTGCACTTGTCACTGTTTTTCATCTTTGCTGTTTCATGCTGGTTGTATTACACTTCAGAGGCATGCTACTTGAAATGCTTTCTTTGGTTATTCAAGTCCCACCATAAAGTATCGAAAAAGTACCCCAGTTGGTTTGGTTCTTGGGTACTGGGACTTTTTGTACTGGTACTCAACTGGAAGTCAATGGAAAATGGAAGTAAAAGTACTGTTTCAAAAGCACAGTACATGGTATAGTGGAAAAGCACCCTTAGGAGACCAGAAAACAAAAGTTCCTAATAAGATGAAACCTAATTTAAAAACATAAAAATTTAGGTCAGAAAATCTCAGTGGGATACAGGAAGGAAATGTACATCTTAAAAAGTGGGCAGCCTACCTTCTTCATCTGGAACTTGATGGTGGATTTGACCTCATCCACCTTGGTGTTAAGGTTCTCATTGTGCGTCAGCAGGGAGGGAAACTTGCCAGCCTTGTTGAGTCCTGGGCCCAGGATACGGGGAATCTGCTTGATCAGAGACTCAGAGGCTAGGAAGGCATCGTACTTCTTAGCTGTTTGAGAAAGATGACTAGTGTCAGAGATTAAATGCCAAAGGAGCCTTACTGCATATACTTTTAATTTACCATTGTTGTGTGTCATGGGTTGTAGAACCACACTTTGATTACACTGAACTACAAGCATTGTATTGCAGATCTGAATTGTACATCATTCTGGATAAAAGCATCTCCTAAATGAGAATATAAACATTCTGCGTGGCCAGTTGAGTAGTCAGGTTCAGTCCAGCAGCTCTGTCAGAATCCAGCACTCACCCAGTTTCTTGACCAGTTTCTTATTCTTGTTGAGCTTCTTAAGCGCCTCAATGTCCATGTGTGGGAGGTCAGCTGCTTTGGCTTCATCACAGTGCTGCTGGTCACCCAGGATGCACACAGAGAACTTGGGCCTCGGAGTGGTCTTCAGCCTAAGAGGACAATGACAGTGGCACTGTCAGCACTAACAGGCCAAGGCAGACCTTATACATCCACATCTCCACTCTGCACATCCCACGCCAACAAGGCAAAACCGAAGGCTCTTACCCTGAGGGTCTGGCCCTGAGGGTCTCTGCGCGACTTCTCATCTCGACTCCCACCAGGGATGCCATTTAACAGTAAAATGGTCGGCTCAGGCAGGACTTTGGGAACAACCCCAGCCTGCCCTTTGCCTCCCCTCATGTTTTAAGACCCAGGGTGAGGGTCCGCCTGCTTCCCCAGAGAGGGGGATTCAGTCAGGCTACCCAAAGCTCTTCTGCACTGCCCATTCCAGGCCTAAGATTTATATAAACCGGGTCAATCTGCACTAAAACCCGGCACCCACACAGCCGTGGGCAGGGCTGGGGTGGGCAGGCAGAAGCTTGGGTGAAACAGAAGAGTGTCCAAACCTGACAGTGCCAGAGAAACGCTTATCCTTCTGAGGGTCATAGTTCTTCAAGCTGATCTGAAGCTCAACCGTCTCCAAAAACCTTCCAAGGAGAGAGGTGACCATTTCAGAGACATATTTTATACATTTTGTTTCTTTGCTACTTGGGTTTTATCTTATGAAAAATACTCCAGGTATATTTCTATGGTGCCACTTCAGCGTGTACTTTACTGGCTCAGTTCACATTTGAGCATGTGTTCTGCCAGCTCAATCCACACAGTAACTTCTCATTTGGCTTCTCAGTGACTCCCTTATTTATTTGACAGTTAAAGAATAAAATGATTGAAAATGTAACAATAAAATGAATGTTATTGGAACGTATTTATGCACCACCCATTTGAATAGGACACACTAAATGAGTACCGTTTTTATTCCTGGCTGCCTCATCTAAACAGTGGTCTAATACTCATTATCAATAAATTGTGTGACAAATACACAGACGCGCTGCTTTCCGTGGAGATGCATGTGGAATCCCGGGGGGGGGACGGGGGCTTACTTGCGCGTCTTGGCCTGTGAGCCCTGCAGCACCTCGCGCACGGCCTCGTACAGCGTATCTCTGGAAACCTTACTGCGGAAGGAAAAGCACAGCGCCGTGAATCGCTTAACAGTCAAAGTGAACACAGCATGTCATGTCAGACAGCGGCACAGCGACTTCAAGCCATAAACTCATATCGAAAGGGGGAAAATGACAGAAAGAAATCATTCGGAAAGTTTACATTTTAGCGACTAATAATTACTCATCTTCTGTAATAATTCACGTGAGTTCTTTATAATTAACAGTAATTAATGTATGAAGCGGGTTCATTGCAATCAGACGAAATATAGTGAAATAGGCAACAATAGACAAAAAATTTTGAAATATAATACGTCTTGAAGTCTAGCAGAAGGTAAAAACATGCAGAATGTTGAATTCACACTGAAATTAATTATCGATTAAAACCGATTGGATTTGTAAAACAACTCGCATTCTGGACGCTACCAGATGACTGCCATATTACTAGTCGGTACGTTTCAGACAACCAAAATTACTCTTTAAAACTTGAAGCTTTAATGTCAGATTATTATACCACAAAATAAAGTCCTTAAAACTATCAATCGAAACATAACTCCATAACATTTTTCTAATAAAATACGTTTCTGAAGGAGAAAAAATAAACTTGCTCACCTCATCTTCCCTTCCCGTTGCACGCCACAAGGAGCTGAAAAGAGGGAGAGGAAACGGAAGTAGGCCTCTAAATAGCGACGCCGTCGCAAGATGTCCGCCCTTTGCGGCCATATTTGTGGTGTCTGTGAGTTGCGCATGCGCCAGCGTTGTAAGCTAAATGAGAAATTAACGAAAAACTGAAACAAGAAAAATACAGCTAAAACTAAAAACTACCTAAAAGCAAAGTACGAAAATAAAACACAAATAACCGTATTGAAAGTCTAAATACAGACAATTAAAGGTAATCAGCTATTTTATGAAAATGTATGCAAATACGTGAGATGGACCCTAACTTTAACTGGTAATGGTAGAGGTTTGGCAGATCAAGTCAAGTGACTTTTATCGTCGTTTCAAGCAAATACAGTTTTCCTCCAGGACCATGGTGCTACATGTAACACTACATAAAGTGCAAGTGTGCGAAAAGTGCAGACATTGCATAAACAGTGCAACAATAGATGAAATAGAAGAGATGAAAGTAGGTAAGACAGGCTAAGTGTAAAGTGCAACAGTGCAATGGGTTGTGCAAAAAGTTAGAGGTAGTGGAGTGTATAAAGGTGTGTGTCTGCATGTGTATCAGTCCATTCCCTGATTCTTCAGAAGTCTGACAGCTAGGGGGAAGAAACTTGCAGTCTGGCAGTGAGGGTCCGAAAGCTCCGGTACCTCTTGCCAGAAGGCAGGAGGGTGAAGAGTGTGTGTGAGGGGTGCGTGGGGTCCTCCACAATGCTGGAGGCTTTGTGGATACAGCGGGTGCAATAGGTGTCTGTGTCAGACGAAGAGAGGCTCCAATGACCTTCTCAACTATTCTCACTATCCGCTGTAAGGTCTTGCGTTCCGGTACCGTGCAGTTTCCATACCAGACAGTGATGCAGCTGTTCAGGATGCTCTCGATAGTCTCTCTGTAAAAGGCTGTGAGAATGGATGGTGGCCCTAAAGTCTTGTATTACCTGAATAGTTTATTAGTTTACCACGATTGACTCAAATCAGCAGTGCATGAATGATTCACATAAACAGTTTACTCAGATCCTGTAGTGACAGTGTGATTTAGTCAAGTAAAATGTGGTTTTGTTTCTTGTGGGTAACAGTAAGACATATACGTTCTGTAACTTCTTTGTATGCAAGAATTTACTGCCATATTCCAAAATATTCTCCCCCTCTTTGATAGACCAATTTTATTCACACATTTTATATAGTAACTCATATTGATGAGAGTTACTTCACACAATATATTTTATGCTTATTTACTATGACAAAATACGCAATATTTTAATGAATTTCTCCTTTGTTTTTAGCAGAACCTACAACATATTCTGACACTTTAGATTCCATATATGTGTCTGCTGTCCCACAGGAGCAGCTTTTCCCTTTGCTGTTCTCTTCAGTTTTAATGCTTTGTAAAACCTTTCATTTGTATCCTACATGAACTTCGAAGTAAAAAATACAAAAGTGTGAGAAAGTACACAGAATGGATAATTATAGCAAAGTCAATCAATTCTACCTTGGAAACCACTGATCAACCAAGCACACATTGATCCACTACAGAGCAGCTGCAGTTCCCTGTGCATTCAGAATGGTTTGACCATGAAAGTTAGGAGCACACAGTGGGTTTATGGTGGATCAGCTTTTGGAAGATGACAACTCCCCTCTGCTACGAGGATGGATTGATCCGCTTCAGGGCAGCCAGGAGAGACTTTTTCAGGAAGGTCTCATGGGAAGCCACGCAGCTGGAGAGCATATGCTTGTGTGGGCTCACCTGGGTGAACAAACACAGTAACTTCAGTCCACTGTTAGCAGCTGGTGGCCCTTCTCCCCCCCCCCCCCTGCTGCATTGTACGGTTATACCTGCTGTATATATACTGTTATTCTCATAGCAAGGAGGTGTTAGAAGGACCTTTGTAAGTCATATCAGAGAGAATATCACAAAAATGTTATGGAATGCAATGGTGAAGTATGACTGGAGCAGAGCAGGCTATGGAGGCAGTGAGGTTACAGTCGTGGGTAAGTCAGCGTTAGGGCAGCTGCCCTCATAAAATATTGAAAAAAACCTTTTTCACACTGGCAAAATAGTAGTAAAACTAGTATATATAGACCATCTTTTTTTAGCAGAAAAGCTGTTTGTAGTAGTATATATATTTTTCTTGCTCCATGTTGAATTACTGCCCTTTCATCTGTACAGAATTTGCTCATGAAAGGTTATGTCAGACTGTGGGCAGAGTGCAGGCCTTACATTCCGTGTGTGTCCTTGGCCGAGTACTCACACGGCTGGGGTACTTGTTAAGGACACCGATCACCATCTTGGCAAATGTCATGGACTTGGTGAAGTTGGGCGCCTGCTGGCACAGATGGGTGATAAACTGCGAGAATAACTCTTCAGTGAGCTCCAGCTGAGAGACACAGACAGACGCCAGAGAACATCACTTTATGTAATTTATGAAATACTGAACTCTGTTCTTAACTAACCATTAATAAACCACTTCATCACTTCATTAAATTACATAAACAATTACTTTGTTACAAAGCTAAGAGGGCAATTAAAATATCACTGTAAAGAAAGGTCTACACTGTAAGGGGGACTTTCTGTATATTCATATACATACTCACATATCAAGTGTATTAGAATATTAGGAAATATTGGTCTATAGTACCTTGAGACCACCCCCCCCCCAAAAAAAAAAATTAAGAACACATTCCTCATCTTTCATTATGAATGCTGTATCAGACAAACATAAATATAATGAATATCATAGTCCTGTATCAGACAGACATATACCTAATGAATATCATAGGCCTGTATCAGACAGACATATACCTAATGAATATCATAGCCCTGTATCAGACAGACATATACCTAATGAATATCATAGCCCTGTATCAGACAGACATATTCCTAACAAAGATCATAAAATTCACCCCCCCCATGTCAAACTCCTCCCATTGCCACTGCACACAAGTGTTCATAGGTGTTACCAGTAGTGTCCACAGTCAAAAGAATGACTAAGGAGCATGGAATCCCTTTTACCCCACATCTTTGACAATTACAATGACAGCAATCCTAAAGAAACGTTCAGTATTTCAAATTTCATATAAAGATATTTTGAATATCTTTGGTAAATGTCACAGAAATTCAAACACACTAGACCAAGGGTGGCCAATCTTATCCTCAAAGGGCTGGTGTGTGTGCAGGTTTTTGGGATAACCTGTATAGGTCAACTGTTCAAACCCGGGTGTTAGGAGGACTCAGCCAATCAGTCCACTATTTAATAATCTAATTAATCTAGTTGCAGCGAAAACCCGCCACACACACCGGCCCTTTCTTAAAAAGAGTGGCCATCCCTAGACTACACCAAATATCTAGCTGAGGATTGCAGCCCAGCTGTGAAAAGCAGAACCTAAAGTGCTCACCTTGGAATCCAGCAGGGTGTGCACCACTGACAAGACCTCCTCACCCCAGCTCAGCACAAGCGTCTCCCTGAGAACAAGAGGGCTGTCTGATTCTTCATCACTGCAGTCATCATCATCATCATCATCATCATCATCATTTAATTAGACACATACCCAAATATCAGCAGCTGATACTGGAGCTCAAGGCAGTCCCCAATCAGTCGACACAGCAGTTCAGCTTGGACCCTGTCTTCTCACAAGACAACAGAAATTCACACCTTTCAGTGGTGCAGGCTGTCAAAGATATCAGCTTGAGAACTGTCTTATCCTATCTGTACCTATGTTCTTATGAGTTTCAGCTAATATACTCATTACTATTACAAGTAACTTAGCTATCCCAAAGACCAGATCCCAGCAAATGCATACTTTTATACAGAAATGCATGCAGTTGCTATAAACATAGCAGAAATACACAGGATGAATTAACTTATTTTAAATTACAAGTAGCTCTCAACTTACATACAACTGACTCACGTTAATCCTCGTGAAGTGAGAACTGCCTATACTTCAATCTACATTACAACTCGAATGTGTGCCGTTAAGATGTACGAAACAGTAAGTATTGTAGATCACTACATTCTTACACATATGCCCTGGTTTCACTGGGAGTGGGGTAACAGTTGTGCTGAGATCCACTATAGGCAGATAAGTGATTAATGCTTACTTTGTTACTTACACTAAAAACTAAAGAAAATACTTAAAATGACCCTTGTATAAATTTCAAGGCAGCACGTTGACTCAGTGTGGTTCTGTAGCCTATCAACACAAACCCCTTCCCCTCTCCCATGTTTATGGTGTTTGCATGTGCTCCCCATGTCACACAAGTCTCCTCTTGCAGAGACATGCTGGGTCTGCAGGTAGCTCTCAGTTGCCTGTGCCTTGTACGCCCTTGACGGCAGCCAGTCCTGGGAATTCCCCTGCCTTGTGTCCCATGTCAGCTGGGATAAGCTCCAGCCTGCCTGTGACTCTACAATGATTAAGCAACTGGACTATGGATAACATATAAGCAACATACGGAGAAAAGTGGAGATGTTAGCACTGACAAAACGCACTCATCTGGCCTGACTGTAAAATGGGGCTGATCAGCGCAGAGCAGGCCGGCCTGGGGTAGCGGCGGCCAAATGAGGTCACTGCGGAGAGCAGAGAGCGAGCAGCCGGATTCCGGAGTGAGAGAACCTGAAGGGAACAAGGAGCAGCAGAGACTGCAACATGACTTTAAGATCAAAGGGAACCTGTATCTATAAATATGTAACTCAGGAAAAAAAACATACTTTTTTGAAGAAGAGGCTCCTAGTGAGCACAGTGGCCGTGCACTGGCTAAGATCAGGGCACAGAGACAGCAGGCCACTGCAAAGAGGCGGCAGGGTCTGCTCCGGAATCTCTGACAGCTGCAGCTCTGCGCACAGCAGCTCCACCTATGGGAAGAACAGGCAAATGGCACCATTGTCAATATAGCCTATTATTCCAGTACCTGTATTTCTGTTTTACCAGTCACTGTGAACAGCCTAGAGAGGAGGTGTTTAAAATTATTATTGAACCCAGCACTTGACAGCTGTATGCTTGCCATGTAGTATCACTTTAAGACGTTTTGGATAAAAGTCAGCCAATTAAATAAATGCAAATAAAACAGCACCAAAAGAGTAGAAATACTAACAAGTCTCCACAAAAGATACATTTTCTGCTGTCTAAATTATCCCCTGGAGTCAAGAAAAAGTCATTTTCACTGATGCTTTCATTAATTTTTTTTAAATCACAATGTTCCTTCTGTGTGTGATCTCATTGAATTCCCCATATACTCTAAATACTGTGAATACTTCTTTATGAGTATTTTGGGAATTAATTTGTGGCAAATTATTAACCACTCTTTCAATCGAAAAGAGTCTCTATTAAAGCTACGCAGAGACACTCACCTGGGGTGGTTCACACTCGTTCAGCACTTGAAGAACTGAGTCAGAGTCTTTGACCCACTAGGGAAAAATGAGATTAAATTAAGCCATGCTATTACCAACCAATACATATTCTCCAATGACTGAAATCAGGATATTGTTTTCTTCAGACACTCAGTCTTACAGACATACTGACCTCTCCCGTAGTCTCCAAAAGTTCTTTGATTCGAGTAACAGAAGCCTGGAGTAAGAAAGGGTGCATAAAATGAGAAGAAGCAGACTGCTATTTCAATTCATTTCCATTTGTTCTGGTTTAGTTGCTATTATTGTGTTAATGCAGCACTGTAGATCTCCAGATTCTTACCCTAATGTGCTCAGGTAGCCCCAAACTGGTACCATCAGGAAATGACTGCTGAAGCTCCCATATGTCCACCATGCAAACATCCCCTGCAGTCCGAGCTGCTGTCTCTTGCACGATGTCTTGGATCTGCGATGGCAGTGCTTCCTTGTTCCCATCATCCTCTTGGGTGGCAGGGAGGTCCAGTCGCATTTTTTTACTCTGGCTCCCTGCCACCTCTGAAGCCTCGCTTCTTCTCTTTCCATGCAGCTGAAGATCTGGCTCTCCCACAGGCTCCTGGGGAGGTCTTGTGGGGGGCAGGTCACCAAAAGCACTCCCCAGGCTCAATGCACTGTGGTCAGCATTGCCCAGCCTCTGACAGAGCTGCTCCAGTTCGTTCCTACAATATTCAGAGTAGAGCTCACCTCCCAAGGGATCATCCAGGGCCAGGTCCCGACAGAGCTGAGCAAGCAAGACATGGATCCAGGGATCCTGGGCAGGGTCCTGCTTAAGGCAGTCCAGGAGCCTAATCAAGCAGGGCCCAGGGACCAGGGGGTAGATCAGATGGAGGAAGGACAACAGACCACACTTGAAGGCAACAGGGAACAGACAGACCAATGGGGTTCTGCGGGAAGCAGGTCAAATTTAAAAATAAGAAAGACAATACATAATAAGTATGAAAATGATCTAGAAAAATATTGATTTAATTAAGTCAAGTGGATTTTCTTGTCATGGCATCCAAAAGCAAATTTACAGTGGCAGGAAATGACATGTTCCTGGGACCACAGTGTGACATACAAACAGCAAGTGACAAGGGGAAGATGTCAAACTAACGTGCAAAAACACATGACAACGAAAGCAGAGGGCTGTATTCGGGGGGTGTTATATACTGATACAGTCGGTGTGAGATAAAATCAGCTCTGAAACACATTATTTACTTTGCAGGCAGCTTAAGCAACCTTTTAAAACTTTCATTGAGGGAAACAATCCAAGATGCCGAGTGACCGCCCAACGCCAAACTTACAACGATAAATTCAGCTTGTCCCCGACGATGTGTGGTTCCTCCATGCACAAGGTGTCCAGACAAGCACGCAACGAGATGTCCGGGTCGGAGCGCCGCTGGCGGTGAAACAGCCGCACGGCTCTGCTGCTTCCTCGGACACCGGAGAGCAGCGACTGGAAGAGCAATCGAGTGCGCCCGTCGAAGCGCCACAACAGGCGCTCCACATCCATGGCAACACAACGACCAATGCCAGCTAAAAATCAGATACAAATTTAGCCTGTGACAGTTTAAAAACTACATTTTGACATAAAGCACTGACTGGATATTCCCGCGAAATTATTGAAAATGAAACGTCTAGCAGGAGACCGGAAATGCGTCACTGATATCGAAACTTCCCGGGAAACCGCCTGTATTTTGCAAAGTAAAAGTCATCCTGAACAGCTACAGTTTTATACACATTAGCTTAGAATATCGCATTTACACCCAAGTACATTTTAATCTGAGGATGTCATTGCCCTTTATGTAAATAAAATTCAGAAAATGTAGTTTATAGACCGCACTGAAAATGTTGCCATTACGCGATCTAATGGTCTATGGTTTGATAACTGCAATTTAAAGCTTTTCAGCAGGGAAACTGAACTGGATTATTATTGCAGGGGTTTTGTTTTCTGTGAGTAAATCTGATCTAGGGACGACAAAATGCAGTGTCTCATGAAGCAATATTGAGTATATCGCAGACATCACACATCAGGCATATTGATTTCAGGGAGGCGAATGCGGGATAACCAGGAAAGGGCGGATACTGGCACTTTGGGGTACTTTCGAACGGTAATAACGCCTACCACCCCGCAAATTGCGGGGAAATAGGCAACCGGGGGTGTCGGCTAACTTTACCGCCGTTGAACGTCAGATTTCAGTTATATTACGCATCAGTTGCCGCGGTCATGATCAGGGAGCTCCTGCAAATTTTCGGGAAAGTCCCGGAGATGTCGATACAGTCACAAAAGCGGCAGCTGGCAAGTCTGCACACGACTGTACAACCATTGATAAATACAGGATGTTCACGTGTCCCTTCTCCACATATCCATAATTCTTATGGAACATTACAATAGCACCGTATTCTCCCTAAACAAGTGTCTACATTTGGCAACATGCATTAATTTATTTTTTTAGCGAGACCACAGACACGCCAAATACCCCAAAGCATTGAAACTTTACATTTGAGCACACGTTTGTGAAACAAATGTTTTATTCTTTTTTCCAATGTGAACATCTAATTAAAAAATCCCTCAAAGTGAACTCCACTGGTACAGCACCTGGGCTTTCACTAATAGAAAGGTATCCCCCCCCCCATCACACACACACATTATCAGGAGACTTTAAAAGTAGCATGGGTGGGGTGGGGACACTGAATATTCCATTTCAGTTCATGTATAAAAATTAACAATGCAATCTAAAATCTTGTTTCATACATTGTGGTACACATTTCCAATAATGGAATGGATTAATTATAACAAGCAATACAATATTCTGAACATTCACTACATGGTATATATTCTCTGCATCTAGCAAGATCTAACTTAATTGCACTATACAATCTTAAAAAGCACCTTTAAGTCATATTCAGACCATTCAGTAATTTTCTGCAATACTGCCACTGAATTAGAAAAACATTTTGGCTTTTGCCCCTCCCCCTTCTGAAATTTACTTCAGATAATCATTTTATACAACAAATGAGCCATTTCAACAAAATGGCCACAGGCTATCATTACAAATTCAAAAACAGACAAATAAGTGGAGACAATGGGTAATAGAAGTCAGTGAGGGTGACAGGTCTGTGCACAAGGTACAGCTAACTTCTTAGGGTCAGATTAAGTTCCCCCCC
>JAODUD010000116.1:293668-303791 GCA_026784285.1 Stomatorhinus walkeri
ATTAATTGAACCGCAGCCAGACAACTGACTCGTGTGTGTAGAGTAGGTGAGATGACCCGGGAAAGCAGGCAGTGGGCAAAACCACTGTGAGGAAAGGGAGAGGGAACTCAACTGTTTGTAAATGCATTTTTTGCGTTTGTTTGTTTTTCTACTGACACAATTATTTTAGGTAAACATACATATATTTTTCACGATAGAGAGTGCGATTGTTTTTTATAATTTTTTTGGGGGGGGACAACCCTCGGATGAGGGGGGACATGTCCCCTCCGTCCCCCCCATGATTTACGCCCATGTACATAGTGTACTTTGAGTACTAATATTATAAACAAGTACAATATGTAGTTGACTACATGAGATCCTGCCAACAGGGCCATGCCCAAGTTACATCGATTATATTTGCATATATTTATTTAGCAGAAGATGTTGTACAAAGCAACGTACAAGCAAGGATCAGAAAACAGGGTCAGACAGTCCCTGGAGCAAATGTGCTTAGGGGGCTTGCTCAAGGACCTAATTGTGACACCACTGTGAACCATCAACCTGCTGATCAGAGGCACAGAGTCCTAACTGACGGAACCACACGTCACCCAGGAAAATTTTAGAATATGCAATCACATCCAGGGGAAACCTCACCATTGTTAAACTGCAGTTTCTTTGGGATTTATTATTGCTAATGGTAATGCAGGTCTTCTAAGGACCTTGAAATCTGTGATTCAACTATATAAATTCTTAGCTGTAGCCAGATTAAAATCATAAAGTACAGTACACACAGAGGCTCCGCTCGTTACCTCTGACTTACAGAGAGCGTGTAAAAAATGTCAAAGAAAGCACTGTAAAATCTATTCAATGCTTCGCCTTTGAGCCACTTTCATGTGCTAAGAATCAGGAAAAACTGGTTGAAGTAGCCAAGGAAACCAACTCAACTAGCTCACGAGTGGTGACACACACTTGCCTCACTCACTGACCCAAAGCTGAAAGAAAGTAGAGAGAGAGCCAGAGAAAGAAAGAAAAAGAAAAATAATCAACAGGAAGAGTCCTAAGGTCTGCCTGGCACCTGAAAAGCCTGTGAATTGCTTCAGTTATAGATGATAAAACTGGTAGTTTATAGGAGGCTCCATAATGAGATTATCTGTAAGAACAGAAATATCCTGTTTAACAATGACTGAGAAATGTTAAGGCAGGAGTGGCCAATTTTATCCAGCTGTGCAGGTGGGTTTTTGCTGCAGCCCTCTAACTGATTACTAGTTAGAGGGCTGATTGGCTGAGTCCTCCTCACATCTGGATTTGAACAGCTGACCTAAATTTATCCCAAAAACCTGCAGAGACACCGGCCCTTTGCGGATAAGACTGGCCACCCCTGTGTTACAGTAAATGTGGGATGTCAGTGCCCATCGCGTGAAGGCACTATGACTTCGCTTGCCGGTGTTACTAAAGCATATACCTGTCGGGCACCATGACTCCGCTTAGCAGTGTAACTGAAAGATGTAACTAAGGCACAATGACTCCGCTTTACCAGTGCATCTGTAAGATATAACTAAGACAATGACAAACGAAAGATATCACTGTAAAATATAACTGTAAGGCACTATGATTCTGCTTACCAGTGTAACTGCTGGACGCCGCTGGACTTGTAGCATCTGGTGTGTTGCAGTTGTTACTGGGCTCTATTTGCACCACATCCCCATCTCGGGGGCTTCCATCCCAGCCTAGGCCATTGGGCGATGCCTCAATGTCACCGACAGGCTCTGGCTCAGTTCTGTGGCCCACATCCGGCGATGATGCCCAGCTACACTTCGGAGACAGTTTACCGCGAGCTGGGCAGCTGTCTCCCGCATCCTGCATCGCTGTCATCATGGACCCTAGCTCCTCCAGGTGCTCACTCTTGATGCCCACAGTGACCGACTGAACTGCCTCCATACTGCTGTGCTCGGCCTGTACGGCGTGATGCCCTCCGTCATGCCACAACCATCGCCGCCCTGCTGGACACAGAAAAAGCAACAAGTCTTAAATTCATGCTGGCAGAACCTGGCAGTTATAATTCATAAACAGTTTCATCAAAGTTTGGTTTCATATGGACGTCAACTTGCTCCAAAATAAGACATAATCTAATTATGCACAAGAAGAAATTAATAAACACAAAATGACTAAAAACAAAAGCACACTGACATACAATAACGATGTTTTATTCATCCCAGTAAGGAAACTGGGTAGTCCAGGACCCAGTGGCGGCATCAGTCTGCCATCCAAGGGATGCGAATTGGTGATCATGGGCACAGTGTCTTAGCCCTCTGAGACACACAGCCCAAAGCAGAGCTCCTGCCATTGGTTGGACTGCACACACATTAGTGAAACATGCCAGGCCAAACCCTGTAATACACACACCACTTTCTGCCATTGCAAGGTCTGGGCACTTGACCGTTTCTGCAAACAATCAGTATTACCTGCAGCACAACCTTGACAGTCATGTGTGGACAGAACTCCAAGAACAGGTGAGAGGCCACAGTTAAAGTTCAAGTAACCACCGGGATTTATAATGAATAGTACCAATGAAGGAGAAGTAGTAACATTTCTTCCTTATTTCGATTAATTTCGCAAGCACATGGGATGTGGCACTTGTACATGTTTATTGGACTTTATTATTTGTAACCCACAGAAGACAATCCACAAATATGTACTTATCATATTCACAAAAAATTCTCATCAAGCGAGAATACCAGGGAGGCATACCCGAAAGTGTGCCCAGCTGTGTTGTTTACTGTTGGTGAATGGACACAGCGCAATTACTAATTAATACACCCAGTGACAAAAAAGCGAAGCACACAAATGGAGTGGTGGAAATGAAATGATTCTGCACATGGTGAAAGGTCATGTGACTATCACAATAATTAATAAAATAATAACATCAGATCAAATGGACAGCAGAATTGGCAGGATGGACACACTGCTGGTCCCATGTCAGTAAGGTGTGGCACCCCCCCAGGCCTGGATACATGCGGCGAGTCGTACAGACGTTGTATCCTCTCCTGCAGTAAGTTGGCCCACAGCTGTTGTGACTGGTCCTGGAGATCCTACAGAATGGCACTGGGTCTGATAATGCCCGAGATGATCCCAAGTTCAATTGGGGAAAATCGGGACCTGGATGGCCACAGGAGGACCTCAACATGATACAGGCAGTCCATATACACGTGCTAAGAGTGGACAGGCATTGTCTTGTTGAAAAAAAAATGTACCAGGGTGCTGTCTCAGGAGGGGTAAGACATGCGGACACAGGATGTCACTGCTGTAGCGCTGTACCGTCAGGATCCCCTGAATCACTACCAGAGATGACCTGAAGTCACACCCTACGGCTCCCCACACCATGATGTCATACCCTACGGCTCCCCACACCATGATGTCAGGAATACCACCAGTGTGTCTCTCCACAACATTGGAAGGACTGGTTCTCTCCCCACAGTTTCACTATACACGCACATGACATGGCATCTGTGGTAATGCAGAACTGAGATTCATCACTGAACATAATAATAATCAATCCTTTATTGTCCCCATGATTAAATTCTTTTTACACCTCCCTCAACTTGCTCTTTGTAGAGTAAGCTGTCTGCAAAGGACAGCCACCTGTAGGGGCACCCAGGAAGCTGGAGATTAAGGGCCTTGCACAAGGACCCACAGAATGCTGAGGCTGGGTTTGAACCGGCGACCTTGTGATTACAAGCACACAGGCTTAGCCCACTGAGCCACACGCTCTATCATTTACATACCCATCGCTGGTCTGCACTTGTAAGAAATTACATCCAAATCAGACTTTCTTCTGGGAGCTTAACAGTCTTTAGTCACTGAGGGCACATATAAAAACACATATGAAAGTTACATAGAGTACACTGTCCCCTATAGTGTAATACTGAAAATACACTTGACTGGACATGTCTCTATTGTTTAGGTTTATACCTATTAGTCCATTAATTCTATCCTTTGTACTTAAAACAGAGATAGCACAGATATTACTAGTAACAGAAAAGTATTGCAAGGTTTAAACGGACACAGTACAATTATTATTAGTAATGGAAAAGTATTGCGAGTGAATGCAAAACTATTTTAAAAATACCTGCTCTTACCACAGCTGATCGGTAGAAGAAAAAAAAATCACAAAGCATCACTATCCACAAATATGGATTTTTATGTGTGGTGTGTAAAATCATATCGGCAAAAATACAGAGCAATTTGCACATGTGAAAAAGGTTTTTCATATTTCTGGATCACTTCCCTTCTATTTGTGAACGGCATTACATTTGTGACCTCGCTCACATTCATTTGTAGATTTTTGTCCAATTCCTACCTCATATGATCTGTAGAAAAAAATCCAGAAATACGAGGAGCAACCGTGATATGTATTATCGGGATATGAGATTTTGGTGTTATTGCCCAGCCCTATTGGGCATGTATATTTGAAGCATATTTGTACTGTAATTTACATTGTACAGTTGGACATTTACTGAAGAAATGCAGGTTAAGTACTGATAATATTAAAACAGTGTTACAGCTCAGGTCCGTCAGCAGTATACAACAGGCTGGCCATACCAAGTAACTTCCTGAAAAAGCACATAGGATGCTTGGCTGCTATTCCATTACCTGCACCTGGAGTACCACAGTAATGTCACTTCCCACAACTGGTCAGTGATGTAAAATGCACCTCAAATGACAGGTACAATGAGGGGGACACCTGGCCCTTTTTTGGCAAAACATTTTAATAACACCTGCTGGCCAGGTGCACAAATAATTAATAAATAATAAAACACAGAACAATAGGTGCCCTAGTTACACCAACAACCTAATTAAAATTACATTCATTTGTTACTCTTTTGTGCAAACAAACATTAAATTGATAACATTGTATTAGTAGGAATTACATATTTGAGGCCAGTGACTTCAAAAGGGGGCTTGGCAGGCTTGTACATTCTGCCAGCAGGTAGGGGGTGGGGTTCGCCCTCAGCAAATTTTCACAGTGGATGGGATTTTAGTCAACAATCTGCGGAATAATCTGTTGTCAGTTAACACCACAGGGGAATACAAAAAGCTCAGCTGAAAAAGTGACAGGTAATAGTTTACTTACAGAAATCTTGTAATGAATATTAAAATTACACACACACACAAACAACCCCATGTGAAGTAAATAAAAATAATTGTCTCGCAAAACCTTGAATTTCAGGGTCTGCAATATATTATATGGTCTGGGATATATTAGATGGTAAGCTAAGTCAGTACTCACAGTGTATGTGGTGAATGCAGAAGAAATGGCACAGCTAATAACTTGAGTAACTTTAATATGGGCCAAAACATTATGGCCAGGTAACAGAGTCAGAGCATCTGTGAAATGGTAAAGCTTGTGGGGTGCTCATGGTCAGCCGCAGCAAGTATTTACTGAGAGCGGTGCAAGAAGGTAAAACCACCAGCAGCCGAAAGGGTATTGGGTGTAAAGGTATCGTCGATATTAGATGTAAACAAAGGCTACCCCGTCTGGAACAAACCAACAGAAGGGATACCGTGGTACAAATTGCAGATAATTTTGATGGTGCTTACGGGAGTAATGTGTCATGAGACAGAGCATCAAGCCCTGCCAGATAGCCATGGATCTAAACTCCAGTTCCAACACATCGAACACATGCTTGATGCACACCTGAAAGTCCACAAGATGCAACAGAAAATAGGATTCATCTGATTCAGCAACCTTATTGTTCAAAGATACAGTTCCCATGCTTGGGTGTCCATTGTAGGAGCTTTTGACAGTGCACAGAGGTCAGCATGGACTGATTTGCCCTTACAGAGCCCCAGATACATCATCACTTAATACACCGTACATTGCGACATATGCATCTAGCCTGTAATAGTCTTAAGTTTGCCATGAGAATACATGTCCATATCACCCCCAAGCACAAAGAGGAATGCAATGAAGAATCCAAGGAACAAAGCCTCAAAATAGCACAGGTTATTGGAATCTTGGGGTTATCCAATTTCAGAATCAGCTAGTACATGCCACCCCCATACCAGCAAACACTTTGTAAGGGCTGCACAAAAGAAAACCTTACTCAGAGAAATCCACAAATTGCAGAACCTGAACTTCCAAGCGTCAGTGAGATTGCGACTGTAATTGTGTTGTCAGATGAGAGCAAAATTGAACTTTTTGGCCATGCACACCATCAGCATGTCTGGTATCAAAGCTTCACAGTAAAACAGGGTAGTGGAATAGTGATGTTTTGGGGCTCCTGTTAAAATTAAAGGTATAAAGAATTCCACTAAGTACCAGAATATTTTAGCTCAAACCCAGGTTGTCTCTGACCAAAGGCTAAACCTTGGCCACAGACTGACCATTCAAAAAGACAATGAAACCAGATACATCAATATAACACGGAAATAGTTGCAGGAACATAAAATCTAAGTGTGCTGTCCCAAGCTCAGGAATTGTAGAATTTCAAAATCTAAGGAAAAACCTGTTGATTGAGGAGTGGAGCTAAAGTGTATGTTAGTAAAACTATGTAAAACATACTTCAGCGGAGCATCTAAATCACTACATATATGGTTAAGTGTGGGGAAAAACACGTTACTCTACAAAATAAAGTGACTGCTCTTGTTTAATGCAGTGCCACATTCTCTTTCACTTTGTAGAGGGTCCCCTAAACCCATTAATTCACCACTACTTGAAAAAAAGTGGAGCAGATTAAACACTCAGTAATCAGACAGCTGTCAGAACTCTGGTGAATGCGACTGGGAGCTGGGGGTTTAAAAAAAGCTTGGGTATCGGTACTCATATCAGTTGATACCCTCTGTTCAGGTATTGGTGGTATCAGTACTTAATGAGAAATGAAATCAATAATTCCTCAGCCAATCGTACAGTGAACTTTAATCCTGTTCCAGTACACAGCCAAAAAGCTCAGTAAATAATACAATACAAACCAGGACAGCCTTTTGTGCTTCTTCTCCTCAGTCTTCTGGAATTCTTTCCCTCTTCCCCTGTTCCCTGCATCATGAACCATTTAGCATACATGAACTAATAATGGATTGCTACACATCTTGTCAAATGCCAAGCGGATTGTGAAAGATGCTGTTATAAAAACCAACCGCCCAGTTTTTTGTTAAATTCATTCACTGCTAACCACAAATACATGACATGTAAACATACCACTGCTGCCTTAAGAAATTAAGAAAGCTCTCCAACACACACCTGTACTTGCAAATGAACATCTTTCAAACCACTTATTTCAACAACAAAACAAATTAGGAATGAAAGGAATGATTCAATTTGATTTTGCCTTCATCACAGGAGACATGGTCTATAACTGCTTATCAGGAAGACATTCACTGAGTCGTTAAAGGTGTTATTATGAAACAAGTACACTTCTTTCCAGGACATTATTTTCACCCTAGGCAGAAGCATTTTAACTCCCCAAGACAGCACTGCCATCACCTGTTTCTTCTGGTGGTGGATGTAAAGAACTTGTATTTTTCATGGTTTACAAAAAATCTAGAACTCTAGGTGTCTGACAACTTGGGGTGCTCATAATTCACTGATCAACCAATAAGGAGAATTTAAACTGGTTAAAGAATGACAAAAGTTTGCAGTGCTGTAAATGCATAAAACGTAGAGAGTAAAGGAAATATACACTTAGATACATAGCCTATCAACTCATGAGGGTGTGTCAACATGAGCAAACAACTACAGTAGCCTACAGGCTACAGCCATATTTGCAGTCTGAGAAAAAATGAAACGAGCCAAAAGTAGAAGTGTTTGGGATCATTTCAACCAAAATGACGACAAGGTTAAATAAAAACTATGCTTGCAGAGTTGAAATATAGCAGTAGTACAACAGCAAAGCAATACCACTTGCAAAGTAAGCATCTGCATGCATTGTGTGATTGGGGGGAGGGCAAACTTTACCTCCCATGTTAGCCAGGAGAAGATGTGACTACTGGCAGGTCTGAGCAGATAATGCTGAGGGTTTTATTTAGTGCTATCTGAGTGGGCATTCTCCACCACTGGTCTCACAGGCAATACACTGCACACTAGACCAACCCCTCAGCGTGTCAACATGTTGCTATTTCTGTAGAATAATAAAAGTAAGGCATCATTCACACGGCCGTCTGTACCAGGCATTTTTCTGGCGTTTATGGCGCCAGGTGAGTGCTGACTGGACACAGACCGTTTTTCTGCTCATTGCAGCAAATAAAAAACAACGCTATTGTGTTTACATGGCATTCAGTTGTTGTTCTGGAGGACCGAATATGTCCCATGACTCTGCGAGAAACCACATTTTACGGAAAATGTCGGACATTGATCTAAGCCCGGCTTTTGCAAGACGTTTGTTCCTCTCCTGCCTACAGCGCTTTATCAGGAGGATTTTTAAAACAAGAGTGTCAAACATAAGTTTTAATAAAGGATAGGGATCCATGAGTTCAATGCGGAACTATAAATCAAGATGATATCCTGAAATTAATAGTTCATTATGAATATTAAAAAAATGAATAAGAAATCTTTATTTTTAAATGTATTTTATTATATAATAATAATTACAGTGACACCTCAGAACTCGAATTTAATCAGTTCAGAACTTGAATCCTAAATGTTTGAGTTGTGATCGAATTTTCCCCATAAGAAATAATGGAAAACCAACTAACTAACCTAAATGTTTTTTTAGCATTTAAACACAGAATGAACTGCATAAAATAAGAAGGGCATATACTGTATTAAACACATCTAAGCACATTTATCAAAATAGTAATTTGTAAAGTAAGAAAATAAATGTATCCAAACAATGTGTAAAGTTAAAAAAAAAAAAACATGTCCTGCCCTGACCGTCCACTCCTTCCGTGTGCCACACCCCCTCATTAACCCTGTGTGGAATCTCCATGTGATCAGCTGTTTTTGGTTGTTGTCATTAGTCCTCTGTATTTCGTTCATGTTTCCCAGGTGTAAACACCCTGGACAGAGTAATTACTGCCCCCACAGGTAAATACACGAAACTACATATTGGGCGTCAGGCTGGTGTTACCAACAGCATCAAGCAAACACCAATCGAACGCCAATCGAACGCAGCTACAAAACGCAGGAAAAACACATATGGTTTATTTGAAACGCCCGTGTGGATGAGGCTTAAACAAGCTGTCCATTATACTCAGGGTTGAAGAGGCCATAGTCCTTTTTTATTCTGAGGTGTGATCATGAAAACTTTCCTTTTGTTAAAACACTGGCTGGTCATCTTTAACTAGAGTAAATTAGATACACCAGACAGCAGAACTTGTTTTTGTTACTGCACTCTATAAATTAAAAAGTATGCAGGCTACTTGCAGTTCATCTGAGTTTTA
Organism: Stomatorhinus walkeri; assembly: GCA_026784285.1. NCBI lineage: Eukaryota > Metazoa > Chordata > Actinopteri > Osteoglossiformes > Mormyridae > Stomatorhinus > Stomatorhinus walkeri. Next base: position 303,023 of record JAODUD010000116.1, read on the forward strand.
CAATAATATCCTACATGGGAGATGCAGGCTGGTGCTGGAGGATTAAATATTTTGTTCTGTAATGTTTTGTTCATTGGAAATTGTTGGTATCTTGTTGATGATTATTTACATAAGTGATGAATTGCTTGCACTTGAAAAAAATAAAGCACTTCTAATTTCTAAAGCATTTTCTTTATTGGCATTTTGGTATTTGGTGACGGACACATACCCATCCTAAATAGTACATTTGTCTTATCGGTTGATCAACTATTAGTAATGGAAAAAATCATAACTGGACATCCATACTAATAACTGTTTTATTTAGAGGAAAATGGTTAGGATTAATGTGAAATGAAAATGAATTACAGAAAATTACAAAACATACCATGTATTTCACCTAGGAAGACTATTGAAATGTGTTTGTCATTCTAAACGTTAACCTAGAAGTGAAGCGACATCCTTGTGTGCATAGGAAAATGGACTAGGGCTGTCATTATTGACTATTTTTCTATGGATTAATCTATTGACTATTTTAGCAATTGGTCAATTAATCTAAATGATTATTTTTCCAAGAAAATCAAATAGTTACCATTTATTTTTTTTACAACAACAAACGGTGTTGTTACAGGGCTTTAGATAATGGATGCCAGCTTTTCAGCACTATACCGGCAGTATTTTTGTTTACAATTGTGCAGCAAATTAGCAAATTAGTAGTACAGTCAGGTCCATAAATATTGGGACATCGACACAATGCTAACATTTTTGGCTCTATACACCACCACAATGGATA
>JAODUD010000116.1:303891-315729 GCA_026784285.1 Stomatorhinus walkeri
ATCCATTGTGGTGGTGTATAGAGCCAAAAATGTTAGCATTGTGTCGATGTCCCAATATTTATGGACCTGACTGTATGCCTAAATTACTAATGAGATGCGTATTAAGACGCCCAGAAGGATGTCGGTGGTATAGCACTACTTTTTGCTGATTAAAGTCCAACTATTTTTTTTAAAACAGTTTTCATTTTTATTTCAGTTAAAATTGTTTTTAGCGTTCATTTTCATTTCAGTCTACGATAATAACACTTCCTGCCAACGTGGCTGTGCACAAGCCCAATGTGCACAACCACACACCCAGGCACCGTCAATGTGGGTAGAATAAACCCAGATTAGATAGAAAACATTTTCTCGAATTTATTCAATGGAGTTTCTAAGGTAGCAGGCAGGCAACTTTATGGCTTTGATAATGAGTGTATTTAGCAGCTATAAGGAAAAAAGATATTAAAAAGCTCTCCGTGCTAATGGTAATTTAATAAACATGAATAGACAACACTGATTTTGCCTTTTCTGGCGGCTCAGATTAGCACCCGTATGTGTTCTCTTCCGGTGCTAATGCGTAACGCTAGCACCACCATGGTATGTCATTGCACTTCGCACAGTGTAAAACCACCTTTTTGTTTTGTTATGATTTGAACTATTCCCATATTTATGTAGTGATATTCATGGAAAACATTTATTATAATGAACTGAAGCATTTTAGGAATCACAATAGTAATTTAATTAAAATAACAAAAAAATGATACTTTGATTTAAAATATTGATGTTGACACCTTTTCAGCGTTGATGCCACCGACTACGTCGACTAATTGCAGCAGCCCTAAAATGGACATCCATGAAGTAAAACATAGGTCTCGCATTCCAGCTCAGATTACACTTAAAGAACCTTGCATATTAGTTCTTTTTGTCAAATGTGGCAGAACATATGAAAGACAATTCCTCAAGAATGGTCTCTTTTAGGGCCTATTCCACTATAGGCTTTTTACACACCAATTACTGGCCCGTACTGGCCGCGCTAGGACTCGAAGTAAAACAGATCACAGACTGTGTAATGTAATCAGTACGGTATGCTCATAACCTATATCTGTAACTTCAAAATTACGACAGTTCTAACAAAACTATGAAAACGTTTGATTTTATTTTCAACATACGGGTGGGCACGCACAGTTTTAAGCTCAGGCTCAGCTGTAGGAGGAGAAGGGTGAAGACATGCAAGTTGGTATAAATTACTGCAGATGCAGGCTCAGGAAAAGTGGCTGGAAGATTAATTAATAGGTAGAACAAAACCAGCAGCTGCGAACACAAAGGACAAGAATAAATCGAGCTCAAGGGATTTGAGATGTTTTATCAATTACTAGGCCATGTACCATTAACTGAACCAAGAACTAATGGCTTTTTTATTTGATACATTTTACCTAGGACTGAACAATTTAGGGAAAATACCTAATATTGATTTTTCTGACCGATATTGCAATTGCAATTTGATTTGCAATATAATTCTTCAAGTCAAGCTTCAGTTCAATATTTTGACAGATTTATTATTTTTAAATCCTTGCTAAGATCCTTGTTAACCTTGCATAACAATGATAAAATAATTACTATTAAAGTAATAAATAAAAATAAAACTATTTCAGTAAGAAAAACAAACAGGGATCATCAGCCAATGCTGCTTGCACCCCTAATAAGAGGAACTTTCTGTAAACAAAAAATCTCTGACCAAGAAATAGTTAAGGTAATCCACTTATAGCTCAGAAATATTTTCACACCGCCAATGAAACATTTTCCTTGGGTTTCACGTGTTTGTTGTTTGTGGGCAAGTCGCTTTGGGCCACTTCTGTTTGGTGAGCATGACGAGCACACGAGGAGCATAACACGTCTGATTGGTGAGCATGACTGGCACACGAGGAGCATAGCACATCTGATTGGTGAGCATGACCATCACACAAGGAGGATGGCATAAATATGTAATACTATTCACACAACAGTTTTAAACCGTGGGTCAGATGTACTGTATAATGTGTATCCCAAATTTGCTAATCGTGGTTCTAATTTGAAATCAATAAATCATTTAGCCCTACTTTTACTTCCATACTGATGGGACTGCAGGTGCCCTCATGCATGCAGGGGACCTGCCGAGGAAAGACACAGGAACTAGCACGACAAGTTATGACAGTCAGCTGGTGTCTGAGGCGAGGCTGTCACAGTGCTGCACTTCCCCACAGCCTAAACACACGTTAGATCATTTACATCCCACTGCTGACCAAAGCTTCTTTCCTACTTTTATATGGTTACCATGCCAGAGGGGCGGTGGGGTCATATTTTCTTCCACATCCTAACCCATTTATTCCTTTTCTGCTGTTTTCTACCTCTTTACTTACTGTGTGTATGACAAGATGCTGTTACTAATTTTAATTGTTTTAACTTGTAATATTGCCACAAGATCATATTCACTGTGGGGCACCCGTGTGGGGAAAGCACTATATAAAAATAAACTGAGCTAAACTGAGATAGGACGACTGCCTCAAGAGGCAAGAGATAGAGTAATGCATGCCAGTGCACTGAAGTCTTACTCAGCTTGAAAAATAGAAAACCACAAACACAAACAGTTTTCCCAGACTTTTTAAAATTCTTTATTATAAAGAACCAGAATCCCTAAGTTAGAGCCACTGATACAATAGAAGATACTGTACTTGGAATCAGAAAAGGAACAAAAGGTCCCCAGGTCACCGATACATTTTACTGCCCCACAGAAGGGGCAGAGACAGAAAGCACACGCAAACAAATAACAATACTGATAAATGGGAGGGACACTAATCATACAATGAGTGTACCAACTGATGTATGCACTTGTGGCTGCTACCCTATTCTGCAACCAAATCACACTTTCATGGAACTACGAGGGCTGCATGCACTGAACTTAAACAGGCCGTTGATAGAAAGAGCACACTTCACATGACCTGGCCTTTCCCCATCAATTTGCAGGCAGAAAAGAGTCAACCTGAATCACTAACTTAGGAAACCGACAACGAGAGCCACTTTGACCCATGCTTCCTACACACACTTGAGGTGGAAGGTTTCTTGGGGCTTCAAAACTCTCATTCATGACATTCAGTGGGCAATGTGCAACTTTTTGTTTTCATCTGGTTCCACCCAAGTCCATACAGGACATGAGATAATTATGGTAACAGGGTGAGTGATTCTGTCCTGAAGCAATGGCCAGCTGACGGACTGAGACCGGTAAGCTGCCAGGGCAATGGCAGTGTGCCCAGCAGGCTTTCCAGGAAAAGAGGATGCCCCCTGGGATCTAAGAGGCTAGCCCCATGCACGAGTGGTGGACAATGCAAAATCAGCAGCATTTTTAAAACCCCCTGCCAACAGGTACCATGGCAATATAGGGTGATACCCTATTTACAAATGGCAGTATGGAGGGGGTGACAGCTGTTAAGGGGCACACACATCACACAGAATGCATTCCAGCTCACTTCAAAGCAAACAAATCCCCTAAATGTCCTCAGGCTAAGCAGTTAGTGTCCTCTTGAATGTTTCACTTAAATGATTATTTAAAAATTAAATGACTACATTGATCATAAACCAGTGGCTGGTTGAAGGGAACTGTGCAGCAGGACAACAGCAGTTGCACTAAAGTAATTCAGAGTGTATTAAATGTGCACTTCACACCATGAAAATTCACCTAATAGGACAGCAGACACTGAATTCTATCATCGTATGCAAGTACCCATGTGCAAGTACACTTGTGCAGACATGTTTTTAGAACTCAATGTTTACCTTACATTCGCGATTAGTAAGTATCATAAACGCATGTTCCACTATTACCAAAAAAGTACATTGTACATTATATGCTACAACCAATGACAACAAAAGACCAGGAGTAACAAGAAGATCTTACGGCGCATTCCTTAAAGCTACACTACAGACAGAGTACCAGTTTCTGTTGCCAGGGATGCATCTTCTTAAACACTACCCGTTTCCCTCTCCTGTTTCTCTCTACAGCTCCAGCCCTACTTCATGATTTATTGACCTCATTTGATTGGTGATTCCCCCCTGCTTACTGGGCTCTTCATTGTCCTACACACTTCTTATTTTGTTTTTGTCATTGACCGGCTATAAATTACTAAGAAGTATTCCAGAAAGTCTGATAAAGCCTGTTTTACAGAAATGGGTGCAACTCCAATATTATTTACCCAATTCACATGTGGGCACTTGTTGGAACCTGCAAAGCCCATGCTAAACAACTATAAACTATCTAATTGGGGAGGGAGAATTACATAAAAAAGTTGTCTTGCATTCAAGGTTTGGAATGGAAGAAACAAGTAAGTATATAGCTTTTTTCCCTCACAAAAGACAAAACACCGTTACACTGATAAATAACTAAAGAAAAAAATTACACTCACCCTAAGATTTTCACAGAAAAAATAATGTTCAGAATTTCGCAAGGCTTCTGCACTTCTCCGCTTAAAAACGGCTTGTGCCTGTCAGAGTTGAAAGACTTGCCAAACATCTCTAAAAAAGGCAGATGCATGACAATGACCTGCCTTGGCATGCATAGTGACCTGAACTTCCTGAAGATATCCATGGGGAAACCCACCTGTTCAAGACAGACACCATAGCTAGACAAACTACAGGACATCAGCAAACCTCTCCAAGTCAGTGTGACCACTGTATGAACGTGCAACTAACATAGATTTAACTCAAGCTGCCTTCACTGAGCTGAAACAGCCAGCCCTGTTCATTATCCAAAAGCATTTTCTCAAGACCTGTTTTTCACATGGATGAGAAAATGAAGAGTTTTGACCTTATTCAAATAATTAAACCCACACAAAAAAAAATCAGCTCTTCTTCCTTTTTATTGCATTTGTTTTATTTTCGTTTTTTAATGCATTTTTTCACCAATTAACACCAATAAGAGAAATCATATTTATCTCAACCTTGTATGTAACAATTAAGATTTAGCTGAAAAAAATCGTGTTACATGGGAGGGTGAATTACATAAATATTATTTTGATATAAACTAGCAACACAGGGTACATGCACGGGCATTAAAGCATTTCTTTAAGTGTCAGTTGTGGGGGGACCTAACTTTCAAGGCATGGTTAATTATGTATTTATAATATATTAATATTATATTCGATAAAATCTATGAAGGAAAATAAATATCGCAAAATCACCAAATAATCGAGAGGGGAGGTACAGCTATAACTAATATTCGCCTGGAGTACGAAATGAGACTGTATGCAAAATGAAAGCAGCTTCTGCATAAAGAAGACGAAGTGTTATAAAAAGAAACAAACAAACACACACACATACACACACACACGTCTTTCATCAGCGAGAGACAAATCACGGCAAAAGTTCGAAACTTCAACAGCAACCACCACCAACTCCTGGGCTCCACTCAAGGTCAACCGTACACGCCATTATCAGGCGTGTTTATCTCGTTTCTGAGCCCTGGATCGCGCACACCTTCTTTTCCCCCGTTTTTGCTTTCAAAGTATTTGGACATATACTTGGACGACCGGTTACCGTTATCGTGAAGTTACCTGGCGCTTTGAAAGCATGTCTCCCAGCTCTTCTGTGGAAACTTCTGTGGAACCAGCCTAACAATCCCAAGATGCCAAAATAAACGCACAACCAGAGGCAGATACCGGCCACAAGCACTTTGTTAGGTTTTCTACAACGTTTATTTCATTGTTCACGAAAAACTCTTGTCAAAGCAGATAAATGTTCTCTTGATCAGACATTTCCAACTATTCATCTCTGAGTCGTGCCTTTGACTGACTACAGGACGACTTGGAGTATTTCACTCACACACACAAACACAGACTCCAACCTACACAGATCCCATACTCAGCAGTACGGGTTTGCAAATTACTCGAAAATATTAACTCGATGGTAAATGACAGGCTAAACAATAACTTAAAAAAACAACAGATGTGGCACGACGTTAACGGAGCGGAGCGCTCATCATTCCGCTAGGTAACCCCACACGCCAATCGACACCCGACACAAAACTCCGCAGAAACACCGCGTCTTCCACCGTGATCGTGCCCACTTCATGAAATCGTATTTCAATTTTAGAAGGAACGAGAAAGAGTCAACACTGTTCGACATAGTACCGAAAACTGGACGTACCCCAAATCCCACACATGTAGTCTTCCCCCCAAGCACCGTCACTCCCAGTCACCCCATGGAATAATAACATTTCGTAGCAAACGTACAAAGAGACCTTATGTAAGACTGTGCTGGTTACAATGGCAGCATTTAGGTGAACAGCTTGTCCAGGACGTGGGGAGTTAGCTAGCTAGCTAGCTGGTATTAGTAGCGCTACCGACTTTTCTTCCTCCCCCTCCCCCTCGGAGACAGGCTAGCTAACGACCGCTAGTGACGGTGTTCAGGGGTTACCTTCTCTCTCTCCTTCCGAAAAGTTTCCTTTTTCCCCACCGAGGACAGGTCGTTTCCTGTGGTTTATTCTGCAGAGTCGACTGGCCGCATCGATGATAGCTGCATAATTTAATTCATAGCGACTTTCGCCCCTAATCCTCGCTCCCCCAGAACTCGCTATCTTCTCCGCGCAGAAGTGCCGTCCGTTCAGATTTTTCCCCCCGTCGCTATGTCACTCCTGCAGTGATCCTAGCCAGTCGCCGCGACGCTGACGTTTACATAAAGTTACTGTAGAGAGAAAATTACTTTTTAAAAAAGGTCTGATAACGATACTGCAAGTTGTATTTTTGCGGTCGGCCTCTCGCCCCGTGCCTCTCAGGAGCCCCAGCGCTGTTTGTCACAGGCAGGCGCTCGCTCGCTCGCTCATTCGTTCTCACGCACAGCGTGCCGCGCTGTGGCGTGACAGCGGTACGTAGCTGTTGTTGCATGGCGTCACTGCGCGTTCATTCTATCTTCTTAATTATTAATTAGGCAGCGTTCCATTTCGGACCCGGGGCTGGCGTACCGTATGTACTTGCCTCGGGGACTCTGTAGTTTGTGAACCATAATCATCGAGTAGAATAACACTTTTGTTTGGTATTTGTGCACATGTGGCATTTTTATCATTTACATATTTTATGTTATGCTGTAACACGTAATGGTGAAGAAAAATGTCCCTACGGTAAGTGATTTACATTTTCCCACGTTAAACGCAGGATACTACTTACAGCTTCTTTTTTGTACATATATTATTATATAAAGTAGCAAAATCAGGCGTTTTCTGTTTATTCTTCTTAATTTTCTTTATATAAAATAGACTATAAATGAATTTCTAAACAGCAGCTTTATTCTTGATTAATTTTAGGTTGATTTATTTTATGTGACTTTTCTTGTTAATAAATTTGTTCGAAAGGTGAACGCGCCGCTATCTGCATCGATTCTTTAAAGCCATACAATGGTATCAGACCTTCTTCTTTTGACAGATTAAACTAAATTTAACACAACCATTTTATCTGTAGCTTTTATTAATTATTATTTATACAAGCTTTAGTAGTTTACACGCTTGTGTGTATTAGTAATTAATTTGTGTAGCCTGTGCGATGTGATTTGATACTGAACGGATAAATGCCTGTACCGCTAGCTACATGTGATTTAGGACGAGCTCCTTTGCTTGCCGAAGTGGCTTCTAGGCGTAATATTTAAGACTAATTACTAGGCAATCAGGGGAAGTGAGACTTAAAACGGATTGACTAGGAGATAAAGCCTTTACAAATCTTTTTGTTGAAACTGAAACACCTTCCTTTGTTGTGTTTGATCTGAGTAACAAATCTGGTTTATTTCAGTATGAACATTAATATGTGCAAAAGAAAAAGTAAAAAACTGTAAGATGTGTAAGCAAAGAACTGTGAAACACCAAAATTTCAAGGATGGTACTATGACCCTAATCTGGGGGGTGGGGGGAACTGGAGCCTATCCAAGGCAGCACAGGCTGGGCTACCCCTGGATGGGATGCCAGTCAGTACCAAGCCACATCATATACACATAATGATACCATGTTTGGACTGTAGGAAGAGTCCATGGACCATGTGGGTAAGACACACAAAGCAAAGGTGGGATTCAAACATCAAACATGGAGTATGTGAGGCAGCAGTGCTACCCATGTCGTACACATGCTAACAATGTCGCAGCTTAAACCAAAAAGATACCTTTTCCTCTTTTTTAGACAACACTCTTATCTAAGTCTATTAAAAACACAGCTGATATCACCCAGAAGACACTTGTTCCAAGGCTGGGGCAAACTTTAAGCTGTAAGCTTGAAAACAAGGCAAGGATGTCTATTGCTGAGTTCAGCCACCTCCTGGGGAGCAGACATGGTGCGACTGTCCTGGGGAGCAGTATGAAAATAACTGTAAATCATCAAATAGTGGAAAGCCATGCCATGTTCTAAATGGCTCTAAATGTTGTAAAAATGCAATATGTGAAAATGTAGCATGCAAATTTAACAGCAACAAGTGCTTTAAATCCATTTTGAAAGGTTCCCCCAGCAGCTGCAGTGCTGGGGGGTAGAGGGATGTGTATGGGGGCTGTAAACTGGTGTGTGATTGTAAAAATGCATAAAAATTCTCAGTTGCGTTAATTGAAATATCAGGTAGCTAAGCAAATAAAGGGGCATTAATGAGTTCTTTCTTAATGCTCCAGTACTAAAACCCCACAGATTACCCTTCATTCATTTTTTTGATGCTTTGAGTGATCTATATGACTGTTCTGTCAGCTTAATGTTTTAAGTTAATCCTCATATTCACCTAACACTGTGTGAAATCGCAGCTCGGCAATTCAGCTTCTTATTTTGTTCCAATGTCAGTTTTAAACATCCCTCTTCTGCAGGGGGCCTGGAGCCAGGCCCAAGTAGCATAAGGCACAAAGCTGGGGTCCGTCCTGAACAGCTTGGCAATCCATCGCAGGGTACACACACACGCACACAGTACAGGCAAAGGCTTCCTTGGATGCAGAAATATTAAGGGAAATGTATGAATCAACTCTGATGTAAAAATAAATAAGCTGATCCATTTCTTTGAATATCCAAGTTCCATCCAGTAATATCGTACTGAAACTTAACTGCCAGTAGGTGTCTCTGTTTGTCTAGATTTGTAAGACGGGCAGGTCAATAACCAGGGGCAGCCCGCACAACAGCGGACAGGTTTTCATTGGTATGTTCAAAATCGTAAAGGAAATGAGTGAAGCATTTATTTGTTGAGGCCGTCCCCTTTTAATTTAAGTCACCTTAACTTTATTAAATATCCCGTTTTGATCTCCTTGCAGATATGAAGATTGTCGATGGAGCAGAAACCTCTAGCCCAGGAATTAAACTAAAAAGTTTAATTATTGAAATGATGTCACTTACAAAATCCAAGAACACTGTTTGCACATAGCTTAGAAACTCCTGTAAAATTAGTAGAAAATCTATATATTTTTCTTTTCTTGAGCATGTTTTTCATCGTGATAAGACATATACTCGGAGAAATATGCTAACTGACACAGGAAACAGGAAGTGAAGCGAACAACCACAAAGCCTCTGATGTCTGAAGAAACTCCAGAAATCTCTAGTCTCTCTCTCACAACACACTTGCATGCCTGCAGCATGTTTCCATTCTCTGGCAAACGGGTCCCATTTTGAAGTTCAAACCTAAAACATTTTGAATTTTAATAAGATAAAGGATTTCCTTTAAGACAGCATAGTGCCAAAGTCGCACTGTGCCTCTGGAATGTAGCTTCTGAGTTCAGTTCCAAACCAATCAGCCAGGGGTCGGTAAAAATGTTCAGGTTTTCAATGGTTCAGTGGTTTTGTCTTTGCATTCCTACCCTGTAACCTAAATATAATAAAGTGGATTTGAGCCCCTGAATTGCCTTTAATGTCTGCGTTGTGAAGTTCTGGCATCTGCCCAACGTAAACTTGGCTGACCGCTAACTCCATTTGACCTTGGGCAGAGTGCTGAAGACACCTGTTGCAGATTTTTAACATGATGTCAGAATGTTTAAATAAGGAAATGTAAGGATTAGGATTTATGCCGTACAAAAAACATGCAGAAGCAAATGTTGCAATTGTTTGCAGCCCTTTTTACAACATTTAATACATTAATTGAGAAATTAAACTTAACATACATGTTGAAAGAAACAATTTATATAGCAATTTGTTTTATGATAGACCTTCAGTTTTACATGAATTGATTTAAGGTACAATGATCTGGCTACATAATTTTTTACGAACAATCTCTAGTTTGTGGAATTAACATTTAACCCATAATAATAACAATACAAACAATATCTTCTGCTTAATACATATTTCTTTCTAATCAAAACAAAAACACATGTTTTTCATCAGCAACAATGTGTTATGAAAGGCTTCCAGTAAATGAAAGAGCTTTTTCATAATTCACAGAGCTAGATAAACACAAAGAGGAAGAATCAAAGACACTGCCAAAGCAAACAGGTAACGATAACAACATTAGAAACTAGTAATCCTGTCATTGCACTATAGTGGAAGCTACAAAGAAACTAACACTAACTTCTTGTTACTAAATTTTTCTTCTTTTTGGTGGGAGAATTTTGCTGCAATATCAGGACTGTACCAGAGAGCAACCAATAAGAAACAGCAGGAATATTACTGAACTACCTTCTTGAAACTCAGCCAGTTCTTTCAATATTTTGCACAATATTTGCAACATTAGAAAATCTGCATAATTGAATGAATGGCGCCATATTTTGTATCATCACTGTAGTGTTATAGTGATTAAAAAAAGTATTTCAGAGATAAATTTTGTGAAAAATTCTGTTTGACTTAAGAGATTCCTGATCTCTGATTAGCTCAATGGCATGCTTTCCAAAACATAATTCAGCTTTTTAGTAGGTTTTACACAAAGCAACTTATTTTATTCTGGTTTTGTATGATTGACAGTTCATAGAGCTATGTGAAATGAAATGGGTCTCAAGTAAAATATCTGAGCTCCTACCAGGACTCGAACCTGCGTGTTTTAACCATTACAGCCCCATCCATGTCTGTTCCTCATTGATTGCTCGCGCTATCCGTCTCCTGGGTGGACTCATACGGTGGTGCTAATTCCTTACAAAGCTCCAAGAAGGAGCACATGCAGGAAACCCCTTGTTATATGCAGACTGGCCTGGCCCCTTCAGGGCATGTCCATGTCTCCGTTAGAGGTCTGTGAGAGGCGCTTCTCAGACGCCGCTCTCCCAGCATCCTGCTCCATATTTGGGTTGGTCCTATCATGTTGTTCCCCATCGTTCTCAGACTTTCGCAGGCGCAGCCCAGGGTCCCGCTGGCTGGGGATGCGGATGCTGGAGGTGACAGACGGCCTCTTTTCTGCAATCAGGAGAGTAATGGTGAGCGAAAATAGAGAGGAAAAGTGAGAGATGGAGAGAAAGGGATAGAGAGAGAGAGAGAGAGAGAGAGAGAGAGAGACAGAAAGACAGTGACGGAAAGAGACAGGGATAGAAAGAGAGAGAGAGAGACAGACAGACAGACAGACAGACAGAGAGACAAACAGAGAGGCAGGGACAGAGAGACACAGAAAGAAACAGAGAGAGAGAGCTTTATGCAAAATATGAATAGCCAGGTCTGGTGGGGTGGCAAAATTTACTCTAAAATCTAAAATAGCAACTCTTAGAGGTCATTCAATGGCAGTCTTCATGTCATATGAGGAGTCTTCAAGCCTGCTGCTGGATAGAGACCTTGGGGATCCACTGTTTAAAACCTGGGGGGACTTAATAAAGTTCTTTTTCATCATGGTCTCCATGAAGAAAGCTGGGAGCACACATACAGCAGAGCCTGTCAGTACTGGACACTGGCCACATACAGCAGAGCCTGTCAGTACTGGACACTGGCCACAT
>JAODUD010000116.1:343684-353929 GCA_026784285.1 Stomatorhinus walkeri
AGTGAAAAATCAATTCCCGAGCAATCGATTTGAACTAATTCAGCACCTTGACTGTGGTCAGCGGCTCGTAACGTCGGGTGTAAGAGGCAGAGTCTTAAGAAGCCTCCTAAGGGACAGTTCGGGAAACACATTTAGAAAAGTAAACAACTTTGGTAAGATATATCTTAAGAATCTTCTTAGTGCGCTAAGAGTCTTCATTATCGAGAAACCGGGCCCAGATGAATATCCAAGAAGTTTAGTTTACTTGATGCTATACTCTGATTAATAAGCGTTCCTTTAATTTTTTTGAGCAGTGTACTTCTTTACATAGCGTGTAGTTTAAATATGGAATAGTCTTCCTGTTAGTGTAGTGCAAGCTAAAACCCTGGGGTCCTATAAATCAGCACTAGATAAGATTTTAACAACTCTGAGCCATTAGATGAGCTCTCCCCAAACAAATTTGATGGGAAGAATGGCCTCCTCTCGTTTGTAAATTTCCTTATAATCTGCTGAAGCTGGTCTCTAATAATACGTTGGGTTTTTTATGTCTGTTGCTCATTGCTAAGTGCCCAGGGGTATTACTATGGGGTTAGTGATTTGTCCCTAAATAGTATTAATTGGTTTCAGTTGTATTTTACGAACATGGTTATTTTTTATTTATATACATGTTATACATGATTTTAGTACTGATTTATTTATTACTACCCCTGATACAATTATTGAAAGCATACAAAAGAATCGTTTTTTTACAATGTTTCTTACTGCAGTTCTTATTATGATCTGTGTCCTGTTCCCATTTGTGACCTTTGCTTTGGTTTCCCCACAAAGCATGTTTTTCTGTAGCAGTGCCTCTTTGCCAACCTGGATCTCTCCTCACTCTCCCTTGCTGAGGTTTATTATTCCTCATTTTTGAAGGTGAAAACACACACACACAAAAATCCAAAAATGTCAAATCTGAAGGAGTCCATATAAAGGGTGGTATGTTCTGCTTTTGACCACAGGGAGGGAGTATTATCACATGTAGAATGTTTTTCTAGGATTAAGTCATCAGATGTCAGAAGATATTTGAGTATCCCATCCTACCCCCCAACCTCTCAAGTCCAATGCTGTTTTATGGTTTATTGTGTTACTGCAGAGTTTATTTTCTGGGCATGATTGATTTTCATTGTTATGGACTGAACCATTCTTTTCACGGAGGCTGTGATTTGTTTGCTCTGACTGGAAAAGAGAATGTGTTGCCTTTCAGACCATTCTTTCAAGATTTATTAAGTTTGTACAGCTATCAGAAAAGCCACAAATAGTAAAAAGCCTTACTGAGGACCAAATATTGACATCACATAGAAAGGTCCATTTCTTTTCTTCCTCCTTAATTTGTCAATTTCCCCCTGATTTGCCCTTCTTAATTTGTCCATTTAATTTAATTTCTTACCTGTTGTGTAGTGATAGTGACATTACACACCAACTTGTACGTGCTTAAATGAAGTCTCTAATATTATATCACCTTAAACTAAAGTTTTCCAGTGTCATACTGCGTAATCCAGTATCGATGTGTGCATCAAACTAGAAATTTCAGTAACGTTATATTGTTTTATTAGCCCTGGGATGCGACTCCACCATCCAGCAAACTGATGGGATGTCACTAGCCAGACAGTGACTGCAGATACTAACATCAACTTAAATTAGTGACTCCATGAAAATAGACTTTTTCATTCATACCGAAATTTCTAACATTATAATTAATATATTTGGAGCTTAGCGAAATATTTCAGAGACTTGCAGACATGTAAGCCAAAAATGTCGTGACCGGAGTCAGGTGAGCAGGTAGGAAGCAGGAAAGGATGAGGCAGGCAGGCGAAAATCCAGGACACAAGGGTTTATTATGGGGAAGCGAGGGACAAACAGGGCAAATGGCGACAAACATTGATGACGGATCTAGGGGAAACGGACTCAGACGCGGACTAAATACACAAAACATATCAGACTGATGGAGAACAGCTTGGCACAATCAGGGAAGCACGCGTGGTTTATCAGGTGGCGTGATTTTTACCACATTTAACACTGTTATGTTAGCTGAATAAAATGACATTGTGGAATTGCTGATATCTGTGAGAGACATTGCAATAAGGCGTATTGCTGATTCTGAAATGCAGTTAACACACAAAGCAATGCCTTTCCCCATTTATTAATGTTTTTTTGACTTGAATGTGTTGTTGAGTACATTATTGTAATTTACAGTGTTTTACAAGTCAGTCTTGCCACAACTAATTAATTCCTGGAAAACTAAAATTGCATATTAAAATACACACATCCAGTGGGAAAAATAGGTTTAGGAGAATGCTGACACCAAAACCTGATAACATAATAACAGTTGATTAAATAATAATAACAGTGATACCAGTGGTCAATAATGTAATTATATGCCTTTTAAATGAGAAATAATAATAACACAATAATAAATTATATCATAAACTTCTCCTATGGGTCTTATTCGCTTCACCCGAATGTGCCGGACATGTCAGTTATTGAGAGTCGGGAGTAATGATGCCAAAACCACGTTCATGTACCAGTTACTGTATTTTCTGACCCCATTAGATGGTACTCTTGGTTTATTTTGGAGCATGGTTTGAGCCCTTTTTTGAACAGAGAGCACCATCTAGTGGGCTCAGAAAATACAGCAAATGGTTCATGAAGAGCTGTTTTGGCCATCGGTATTCTGCAGTAGTGGGCCACAGACACCATGCGACAGCATGCACACAGGACAAATGCAACGGATTACGGTATGCAAACATAATGATCACGTTTGTCAGGGCGAAATTAGTCATTATAAACTCATAATAATTATTACCGTTTATTTCTTTATGTATCAGGCAGATTACCATCTGTCACGATCAAGGGTGCAACGTGCCTGGATATCGGCGGCGTGGAGCAGGGAAGATGATTGCAAAGCAGGATTATCCAAACACGGGGTTTATTTGGGAGAAAACATGGGTAAACGCCATGAGACATCACAATGACTGATCTGGGGAGACGGACTCAGATGCGGACTAAATACAAAAGACAAGCATGGACGGATACGAATCAGGTGAACAATCAATCACGGATTGACAACAGGTGGTTTCCAGCAGGGTTGAACAAGGGTAGTGAGGGGGGCGTGGCACACACGAGGCTCGGACGGACGGATCATGACACCATCTAATTGACATTTGTATATCTATTACAAGACTATAAGGTAACAAAAATGAATGTTATTGACTCGTTCAGTACAGTACTTCTTAAACTCGACACAAAGCTCTAAGGGTTGTAAAGTATTGTTGCCATACCTATGACACTCATCGAGTGCTTTTCTGTCCTTTGTCTGACCCTCCTGCCCTGCCTGCATCGTCATCTCCTGTTGTCATGCCTGCCCAGCTTCCCTGATCATCTCCGCCTGCCCACCCGATCCTGCCTGCCCTGCTGTCCTGGTTTTCCTTCATCCACCCTCCTGTTCCATCAGTCCCTTGTCTCATCTCTTTCTGTAGGACTGACCACCTCGGCTACTGACCTCCTGCGACCAACCCGACTCTCCGCCTGTCTTGCCCATATGGATTTGGCTGCACCCGAATTTATTCAAAATAAAACGTTCTCCTACATTACGGGGGCTGCTTCATTTCTGATCGCTACTCACAACAGTTGGCTTGTTTTTGGCAGTTTGTCATAAACTTTGATGAGTCTATATTTGGAATTGAGAGAAAACGACTTTCCTCTTCCTGTCATGTTTTCTGTGCACGTAACATTAATCTCAGGTAGTTAGCCAGAAGCAGATGGGTTACCGCAAGGCAAAGTAGACAATGAAAAAAGAAATATTACTGTAGTTTTAAGTTTTCCATATTTTGTTATGTATAAAAAGATCCAAAATGAACACTGAATAACTTGATTGCTATAAGTGAATTATTTAAATAGTATTTGTACATTCTGTCCAAAGCTTTTTGATCCATAAAGCAGACTATTCCACAGTGTTTACATTTAACCTCTTTTTGTTTGGTGTCATCTTCACTAAAGCCACAATGTGTCCAAACGATGGACACGGCATTTTTCTTTGGTACAAGCTGCTGGAGTTGCTAGGTCTGATCATATTTCGCATTTGCCTCCATGTTGCAGATGCACCTTCCTTTTGCCTTTCACCATCACCATTCCCCCCTTCTCAGGTAACACCTTCAATGTGGCGATGGAATTTTGGGGGGATGTAAAGGTGGAGATGACAGCTGCATATCTTCTCTCCTGTTCCTCAGACCTCCATATCCCACTCTTGCCTGCTGTCCCCCTACCTCCCTCGCCTACCCCAAGGAAGGACAGCTGCCCAGTCTATATTTAAACCTGCTGGGGCTGGCAGCTCCTCCCGCTGGCCAGTGATGGGGCCTTTCTCTGTGTGTGGGGCATTCCCACCCAGGAAGCCCAACTCCGAGTAGAGGGTAGGAGCGAGAGGAGAACAGCAGCGGCAGAACGAGGAGCCGTGGCCCACCAGGACCAGGCTGAACACAGGGAGACTCGCCAGCGCCGCCCTGGTGGAATACAGTGTGGGGAGGTCATCTTTGTTGCTCCTTTGGCTACAAACACACACTGGTCAACATGGAAGGCAATAAAGAGGTGCCTCTGACCTCCTACCTTCTGGATGAGGAGGAACTCAAGAGGAAGCAGCGGGAGAAACTAAAGAAACTGCAGGCCACAGGAGGGAACCCTCGGCCGCCCCGGTCGCTCTTCTGCCTGACACTGAAGAACCGCTTTCGCAGGAAGTGCATCAGCATCGTGGAGTGGAAGTATCCTTTCCTGGGCCTGAGGCACACACACGCACACACACAGTAACTGTATGGCAGAAGCAGACTGAGCATGTTGGAGGGAGAGCATTGCGTTGCCTCTGGCTCTTATGTCTGATCCCTCAGCTTGGTTCAGCAGGGTGCCCATATACTGTAGCTCAGTAACACGAGTTATAGAGTGCAGAGAGAATTAGGCCAGATGTAATGTAATGTCACATGCTCCACATACCACTTATAGCACATAGGCGGAAAAGATCCTCAAGATCCAAGCTTAGGGCCTTCATCTGGGTTTTAGCTTTTAAGAAATATAGAAAAAAGAACAGAAATACTTTCAATTGATATGGAAATGAAATTTCAGGAAAATTGAGTGATTTTGCTCCACAGCCATTTCTGTTTGATGGCATCTTACAGGAGCAACATAACACAGAGAGAATTGAAGAGAATCAAGAATCAGTCTATTTGCAACACTATAAATAGATGTTCTTCAAGGGACCATCCATTTGGTAGTAATCTAATAGGCCACTTGTTTGATGGTTCATCCCTCTGCAGGCACATCTATAATCTGAAAATTTTGCCAAATGTCTAATGGACATTTTAAGGTCTTTGTTGTCCTCTGTAGCCAGGTAATCAATTACTAAGCAGTAAGCACTTTACTTTTCGCTGTTTGACTGTTTATCTGTGGATTAAAGCTACGCTATTCCAGGATGCTGGTAAAATTGCCATGGGTAAAGCCCTTTAACTCAGTGATAAGTGGCTGACCGGGCTGCTTTCCATTTTTGTTGTGGAATGAACCACCCAAAAATACTTCTGCGCAGTTGGCAGTCTTTATAGTAATCCCCTATGACATTTCTGCTGGCCAATTACTTTTAATCCAGTTGGGTGATATGTTGCTTTTGTGTGATTTCAGTTGGGACCTATATTATTGATCTAGTAATACATGACCAAAGGATTTCAAGCCTGACCAGTTATGCTGGTGTTTTTGGAAAAATGTTTGTTGTTTGTTCTCTGATGGACTTGGCACGTTTTACATGTTTTCCGAGCCTTCAAGACATATCTCTGTATTGACCAAAAGAACAGCCTCCCACGACCCCTATTGTTCTTTAAATAGTTTTTTTTCATTGTATTAATAAAGGTTGCTTTTAAGTGAGATACTTCAGCAAAACAGAGAAAGCTGGGATACTGATTCTTTAAATTACATGAAAGCCATTTACAGAAAATACATTTTTAGAAATAGGGTAATGGAAATGGTTTGATTGTATTAAGAAGGCCTGCAGCTGTTCTCCAGTGTCACCGCCTAGAATCAGACACCGAGCTGAGCTGGCAGGATTCTTGTGGAGGGCCCTCTAGTGGCGGACATGTCCATAAGCTCAGAGTGAGGCAGGTGGGAGATTGATGATGTGTTTGGGGTGTCGCGTTACGAACAGGCTACAGGGGAGTCAGAGCCGAGTGCTTATTTTCAGAGAACCATCACGGCTGAGTCCAATATGGCACACTGGACTTGTTTTAGGCAAAAGAGGAGGGTTTCCATTGACCAAGAGCCTGGGTGAGAGGTAGACAGTATGTCTAACTGTGCAATTGTACCTTGAAGAACCTTAATGTACAAAAGGAGAGAATGAATGGCATTAAAAAGTACATGGAGACTAAGAATGAGTTGCACATCAACAGCTGTTTCCACAAAATCAATTTATATACCACTTACCATGGGCATTGACTTTGCTGGGATGTGTCATTATTAATAGACTTGCAAAGCAGACACCACAACAGCCTGAGCCAAGACACGGCTTAACGCTTCACCTAGATACTACTAGAGTCAATCACATGGAATACTGTCAAATATTGGAAGTAACATGACAGAAGTACATTAGAAACACATTTGGAATATTACTATTACTATATATATTACTATAATAGGAGCTATATTGGCTATAAAAGTTGTTTTTTATTCAGACCTTCAAATCCTGGTTTTAGCACGATGATGATGTGTGTACAGTGCCTACACCTTTTCCTGAGCCCAGCCCCCAGGCCCTTTGAGATCATCATCCTGTTGGCCATCTTTGCCAACTGCATTGCACTGGCCGTGTTCACGCCTATGCCCGAGGAGGACACCAACAGCGGCAACGCCAAACTGGTGAGTCACCTCTAAGGACTGCACCCTGTCAGACCCGCATGGCTGACTTAGCCCAGGGGTGCATGTGCTTTATGCGGGACAGTCTGCATCCAGGTCATACACTTTATTAGGATCAGGTTGTCGATGGCCTTACTTAGCTTGGCTCCATGTGCTACATTTAGCATAGCTCAGATATCTATCATCCATTGTCCACTTTAAGGCACAGCAGGTGGTGTGGTGGTTAAGGAGATTCAGAAATATGGGGAAATGAGCAACATCCTTTCGACTTTAGCCTATAATAAGTATTCAGACCCCTCTAATCCACAAGCACTAGAAGGCATCTGAACTATAGGCCATCTCTTGGTAATGATATTTGGCAGCGATATTATTTTAAATTTATCACTACAAAGAAATATAATTCCTGAAATGTTGAAATCAGTAATTGAAATTGAAAATCATCAAGATTCCGGCTCCTGGCCGGTCAATGGGTACGTCTCTAAATATAAAAGTTACATTATTTCGTCTTGTTTAGCTGACCCAGTCAAAGAGGCTTCCAATTTTATGCATTTATAAAGCTGGACACCTTCAAGTGACGTAGCCAGCCGATGGAACCTGGACCAGTAATCTCCAGTCACTGCACCCAATTATTATTATGGGAGTAGTTCAAATTATATCACAAAACAAAAGCTGGTTGGTACACTGTGCAAGGCTTTGAAAACATACCACAGTGGCACTAGCACTATGCACGAGCACCTGAAAACACACAAGCGCTATTCTTGTCGATGGATCGCCAGAGTAGGCAAAACTACCCTGAGTGTCGTCTATTCATGTTTATTACAGAGCGCTTTTTATATATCTTTAGTCCTTGTGGCTGCTTAGCGCAATCATAAAGTTATTTGCTTACTGCTGGAGAATCTCTTGAAAAACTGTTTGAGAAACTGTTTAGGTTAAAATTTGGGCTTATTCTATATTGATTGACAGTGCCAATGTGTGTGAGGTCCTGCACGTTGTGGGGACCAGTGTTACTACCTAAAAATCTACAAACTAAAACTGAAACGAAAACAAACACTAAATAAATAATTCATGAACTCAAATAAAAATTGAAACTATATTTACCAAAAAAACTTGCCAGACTTTAATCTGCAAAAAGTACTGCCACACCACTACCACCATTTTACCTTGTTTAGCTACAATATCTCCTCTTTTTAAATGATGTCATGGCTGCTGTGCTGTCCCTTTCTTCACCGTGCCTTCAGTGCTTATCTGTTCCATGGTATAACAAAACAGTCGCATATAGTGTGCTCCCCTAACCAAATTTAATAAGCATGAGGATATGCCAAATTTATACAGATTACTAACTTCTGGATATCACAATAAATCTGTATAGTGCTGAAAAGCCAGTGTCCAGTATCCTAATCCCTGTAATGACATGCACTTTGTCACGATGTGGTAAGGACGGACGCGAAGGCAGACATGGGAAAAAGTAAAGGGACTTTATTCAAAATAAAACAACATGCAAAGCAAAAGGAAATGGACCGTGAGGGGTCAAAATTGGGCAGGGAGAGTCAGGAGAGGGCACGGTGCACATGCAGACAATAACATTACAGACAAATGAGCGGACAGGGGAACTCAGAATAGGGAGGCACTATATACACTACAGACGAGGGTACAGACGAGTGGCACCTGGAATCATCCACATGAGGGCTGTAATGAAAGGCAGGGTTAAACAAGGCACAACAGAGAGAATGGAGGGGAAAGGCATGCAGGTCATGACATTGTTGTCAAAATTAACTTAGATGTAATGGTCAGTTTGCTTTTCTGGAAGAAAATTAACAATTAAGACTAATCAACCAATTGGTAAAATAGTTGATAGATTAATCAATAGAAAAATAGTCATTAGTGGAAGCCCTAGCAGTAAATAGCAGTTTGATACATGCTCCTTTATTGTTTCTGGAACAATCCTCTACACCTAGAAGCAGAAGTTGGGCAGCCAAACATCGGCTTTGTGAATTGTCAGCATGCAGATTGCAGGGAAGTCTGTTGGCTGTCACTATGTTATCACCCAACAATGAAGGCCATTAGCGTGCTTCCTTTAGTCAGCAGTGCGGGTGATGGAGGACACTGTATACCACTACCCATTGTACTGGATTATCTGGATGGTCTTAAGGGATCATGCTAAAGCATACCTTACAGTGTCACAGGATCATAGTGTTAGCTTTCCAGTTATCTGCCAACGAGGCAAATGAGGCAAAGTGTCTATTCCACCATGACACCAAAGCAAAGGTGTGACTTGTGGTCGTCAATGAGTTCTGCAGCTGAGGGACTGGTGCTTTGCAGTTAAAGGCGCCATATTCATCCAGCCAGCAATAGTTCACTATGCATTTTAAGCATGAAATATATTAGTTCATGATTTCTTATTGAGTAGTAATTGAGTAACTAAGCTACTTGTGCCCCCTCAAGTAAAGTGTTACTGGAAATTCTCCTGGAATTTTACCTGACATACTGGAATATATACTGCAACTGCTGTGTTACTGGGCCAGTTTATATAAGTGCTGCATTATATTATCATGCCTGTTCTTTTGTGGGGGCAAACATGTCCTCCACAGTTTCTCCATCACCATGTGTGTAGGCGCCAGGCCTCTGTCCCCCATTCTGAAGCTGAAACGGAACCACCCCCACCCCCCTCAATTGGCATTAGCCCTGGCCTCATGGCTTTCTGCAATTTAAAGCTTTATATTTAGCATCTCGCTCATGGATCTACTCCCTGACTGGAGGTGATGTGGCTGTGACAGAGGGTTTAAAGATACACACTAACCTCTCACTGGATTCACAGCAATGCTGCACATTTTATTTTTTGTATTTTATTATCTTGTGTATAACAGGGAAAGGTTAATTCCTCTCTTTGATTCACTATGTTCACTAAGCAGTCATGATGGATATTGCACATGAGCAGTGTGAGCAGCGCTGGATCTCACTCTCTGCAGACTTGCACTTTAGGCAGATCAGAGTGTCTTTATGTTGTACAGCCCGTGATGGACTTATATGCTGTCTCTAGTGTCCCACTTCAGCCTATGTGATTCTTGTGATAGTCCTCATAGTTCTGCTTAGAATTGGTGATTTTTGGAAAACAAATAAATGTAGGCACTAAATTTGCGATAGGGTGCTCCTCCCCTGGTAATGATGGGGTGCTGAAACTTTAGGTAATATAATGTCATAATAATGCTGTGATATACCCTGCATTACCAGAACTCATCATGTGCGTCAATGTTAATGCCCGAATCTCCTCTTGCGTCTTAGAACATAAGAACATAAGAACTATACAAACGAGAGGAGGCCATTCGGCCCATCAAGCTCGCTTGGGAAGAACTT
>JAODUD010000116.1:354029-366345 GCA_026784285.1 Stomatorhinus walkeri
AGGAAGACTATTCCATACTCTGACTACACGCTGTGTAAAGAAGTGCTTCCTTAAATCCAGTTTGAAGTGTTCTCCCGATCCAGTTTGAAGTGTTCTCCCTTGGCTTGTTGGTGTTTGTAACAGAAGTTACAAGTTTTATAAGTCATATAAGTTTCACATAAGTTATCTTGTGTATATTTTAGAGGTAAGTAAGTGGGGCTGGTAGGCGGGGCTTGAAACTTGGCGAGTGAGTAATGGGCCTGAGTCAGGGGCTGAAAATAACAGGGTGGCCAATGAAATCATTTACTCAGATAGAAAAACAATACAGACCCGCCAAGTCAGCCGACTCACTGATAACTGGCGTATGGAAAGAATAAAATCAGAGCAGTTGAAATAAGTACAATCCTTAAGTAAGCCATACTTAGATCTTTGTCTGACACACCCCCCCCCCCTTAATACAGCTGTCGCCTTGGGGCACAGCCTGCCCTAGCCCCCTCTCTACTGAGAAGAAGTCTGTCACACACTAATCATGTCTGCTGGCTAAAACAGTTAAAACAAACCAGAGGCAAAGCAGTCTTCAAAATACCAGCGTGATTCAAGCACTGATGTTGTTATGAAGGGAAACCACTGGTTGGGGCCAACTGGTGGCATTTTATTTCCAGTATGTTATATTTACGTTACATTTATGAACACCCAGCTACAGGTGTTAGCAGGATTGGAGCAGGAGCTACATAACAACTTCTGAGAAAGCTATAACCTAATACGACTATTCAAGGAGCAGAAATGTGAAACATTCAGGGAACGTAAAAGGGCATCAGGCTAGCAGAGGAATTCCTGAAATAAACAGATCTGAGGCATTTCTTGAAGGTGGGAAGGGAGTCTGATGATCGGATGTGGTTCAGCAGCTCATTCCACCATCAGGGAACCAGAGATGAACCACCTGGAGTGAAACTCCATGTGTTGAAGGGATCTCCAAGCGGTGTTGGTTTGCTGGCCTAAAGAGGGGAGATGGAACATAGCAGGTCTTAAGCAGCCCCTAGATGGAAATGGGTGCCTATCCAAAAATGAACCTGCAAGCTGCACCAAGGACTTGATGTGGGCACCAAGAGGGAGTCAGTGTGGAGAGTCCAGGAGGAGAGTGACATGAGAACACGTAGGCAGACTGAATATCAGACAAGGTGCTGCATTTTGAATCCTCTGTATTGGTCTGACAGCACAAGCTGATAGACCTGCTAGTATAGAGCTGCAGCAGTCAAGTCATGGGTAACAAGTACCTGGAGTAGAAGCTGATCTGAATTCTTAGATAGAAAAGGTCTGATCTTCCTGATGGTATACAGGGTAAACCTTGGAGAATCATCTGTCATCTTCCCAAGTACTGAAATAATCCTCCAGAGTAGAAAGTATCAAACTAATCTACAGCATCAGGCTTATCGCAGCCACATACTACTGAGCACAAAAATTAAAAATCAAGCACATTTCACAAATGCCCTGAGCAGTCGGCCACGGACGCCTCTTTCAGAGAAGTGGACCAGGACCAAGCTTCTTAATGTCTAATATAAACTCGCAGTAAAGCAGACAGTGTTTAGTGTAAAGTCATTATAAAGCAATAAGTCAGTATGTTCTGCATACTCATTATAAAGTATGCCAGCGCTTCTAATTCAATGGTGATAACTGACTATTATATACTAATTATCAGAATAATATGTCTCTCAAATGTCTGTAGATCCTTTAACGTTAAGAAATGATGCTTATAAGAATAATAAAGCTTCAAATGACTGTTGCATTAAAGTCTGGTTACTTAGTCAAACTGGTCATAGTGAGGCAACTACACTTGTCAGCACACTTGTTATTTTAAGGGGTCAAACTGCAGGTGGCAGAGTGAAAGATATTCCACGGGAATGTTGCGTAAGCATAAAAATTAGTTTCAACCTCAATCTAAAGAAATTCTTGTAAAGTTGTTTTAGGTCACAAGGCAACTTGGGAGGTATTTGGGAAAAATCTTCATTAGAATTACATACTTTCCTCATAAGACTGGTTCGATTGGTTTAACTGACCTTTACTTTTCTTTGATTTGAATATGTGGCCTCCTTGAGCTGAGATTCAGCACCTGTAATGTGATTAAACTGTTTTTTGCATTTTTAGGAGAGCCTGGAATACGTCTTCCTGTTCCTATTCACAGTAGAGTGCTTCCTCAAGATAATAGCCTATGGTTTCCTCTTTCATGAAGGGGCCTATTTGCGGAATTGTTGGAACATATTGGACTTTGTCATTGTCTTCATGGGGTAAGGTGAACCCAGCAGGAGGTGGAACTAGCTGCAGTGCACCTAAATGTATGATACACTAGTAAAGATTACAATATAATTCATTGTCTGATATTGAGTGTGTGATGTCATCTGACTCAATGATCTGTGAATGGTGGTTTGCCAGTTTCCACTGATGTCACACTTTGTGATGTTTCTCCACTCTCCACCATACCCATCTACAGGCTTTTCACCCTTGCAGTGGACACCATAAACACAATTTCTGGAGTCCCAGCAGAAAAGGGAGGGGGCTTTGACTTGAAGGCCCTGAGAGCGTTTCGAGTCTTGCGGCCTTTACGCCTCGCCACTGGTGTCCCCAGTAAGATCCCTTCCTTGAGTCCACCAAACCATTATTTTCCTTTTGTCTCTACTTTTCTCAGATTAACGTAATCTCCAAATGTACTTTTGAGCTTGCACTTGCACGGGGTTTGGCAATTAACTGGTAATCAACAAAATGATAGTTAAGAAGTGCAGGAAAATGGTAAGTATAGGAATAAGTGGCTATAGGAGACTTGGTGTTAGCCATATTAACAATGTTAGTAAATGTCTCACTGTTGCACTCCAGGCTTGCAGGTGGTGATGAACTCCCTCTTCAAATCCATGCTACCTCTCATGCACATTGCCCTGCTGGTATTCTTCATGGTGACCCTCTATGCCATCGTGGGTTTGGAATTGTTCAAGTGCAAGATGCATAAGACCTGCTACTACATTGGCACGGGTCAGTGGGCTGGGGGTGACGGAGCAGGACAAGGAAGGACAGGGTTAATGGAGCAGGACAGGACAGTGGAGAGGGGGGCTTCTTGCTCAGGTTACTGGGGTGATGGGTACCACTGGAAGTCAGCCTGGATCTTCACTGACGATAGTGCCATCTTTATCTCACAATGGCTCCTGATGTCCTGACTCCTTTGGTACCCAAGCAGCCAGACTCCATAACTTGGCCCTTCACTTCCCTAGCCACTCTTTGTCCATTTTCAGTAACCCTATTGGATCCAGGGTTCCTATGGCAGGAAGCACGTAGAATAAAGTAACAGTCTTATATTTAGATAAGCTTTTTAAAAGCCTCTTATTGGGAATAGAGCATTCCTTTTACAGGATCAGCAAGTGGTCTTGGCCTCTGTAACTTGCTGCTCCCTTTCTCTATCAGATATTGTTGCCACAGTGGACAATGAGAGGCCATCGCCCTGTGCACAGGCTGGCGAAGGGCGTCGTTGCACCATCAATGGGTCAGAGTGTCACCCAGGCTGGCCTGGCCCAAACTATGGCATCACCCACTTTGACAACCTGGGCTTTGCCATGCTGACCGTCTTCCAGTGCATCACCATGGAAGGCTGGACTGACGTGCTTTACTGGGTATGTACCAGCCTGCACATCTTTCAGACCGACACACCCTGTTACTGTCCTTGTCCTGGGTCTCGTAACTTTAATAACTAGCCCCATCAATATTTTTTCCTGTGCCCCACAAGTGAGTTCTATCTTTTTATCTATGTATGTTCCCTAGACATGCTTAAGCCCACAGCTCCTTCCTGATGCTGTATCCTGCAGCTTGCCTAACAAGCTGTCTGCATGGGCCTCCTTAACCCTATCCCTAAACCTAACCCTTCTCCGTAGGGCTATTTCTGCCTAGTGGCCAATGTGTTAATGATTAAACATGTTTCTGAGTTACATCATTGGTAAAGTGACTAGTTTCATTCTGGTTCTGTCTGATAGCTGACGAACCCCCCTCACTGTTACTTACATCTTTTTCTGCTTGATTGTGTCCTACAAAGTCAGATTACTAACTAATTATCTTCTTGTGTCCTGCAGGTGAATGACGCCATAGGCCCAGAGTGGCCCTGGCTTTACTTTGTCAGCCTCATCCTCTTGGGCTCCTTCTTTATCCTCAATCTGATTCTTGGTGTGCTTAGTGGGTCAGTAACTTCTGCTGACTAGAGGTCATATTTAGGTGCCAGTCCTGTTTTCCTGGGTGTCCTTCTCACGGTCTCCCCTGTCTGTCCCAGAGAGTTCACGAAAGAACGTGAAAAGGCCAAGTCACGGGGTGAATTCCAAAAGCTCCGTGAGACGCAGCAGTTTGATGAAGACCTGAAGGGCTATATGGACTGGATTACCCAGGCTGAGATCATGGACACCGACCAGGAGGGACAAGGTATATCACTAAAATGTAGTGACCGGGCCAGCGATTATATCAGCATTATCTATTCACAGTGAAGCAAAATATTTGCATTTCATAGTCACATGATGATATTTGTCATCACAGGGCTGTCTCGTGGTTCATTTGCATCACGGCATCAGTGAATTTCTGCTGTGTGTCACAGTATATCTGCATCACTATGTCTATGAAATTCTGCTGTTTGTCATGGTGCATCTGAATTGTTGTGTCTATGAAATTCTGCAGTGTGTCATGGTGCTAAAGAGAAGGAGGAGAGGGATGTGATGGAGAGTGAGTGGATTGTGAGTGAGGGATGTGATGGAGAGCGAGGGGAGCATGAGTAAGGGATGTGAAGAGAGGGAGGGAAGCATGAGGGATGTGATGAAGAGGAAGAGGAGTGTGAGTGAGGGATGTGACAGAGGAAGGGGAGCATGACCAAGGGATGTGACAGGGAGGGGAGCGTGAGCAAGGGATGTGACAGTGGGAGGGGATTGTGAGGAAGGGGAGCATGAGCGAGGGGTGTGACAGAGGGAGGGGAGTGTGAGTGAGGCATGTGACAGAGGAAGGGGGATGTGAGCAAGGGATGTGACAGAGGGAGGGGAGCATGACCAAGGGATGTGACAGAGGGAGGGAAACGTCAGTGGGGGATGTGACAGGGAGGGGAGTGTGAGTTAGGGATGTGACAGAGGGAGGGGAATGTGAGTGAGGGATGTGACAAAAATGAGGGGAGCATGAGAGTGGGATGTGATAGAGTGAGCGGAGTGTGAGAGTGGAGACAGTCAGGAGCAGGAGCAATCTTTTATTTTCTTTTAACAAATGACAGTAATATCCTTAAATGAGATTTCCTGCCATGAATCAGTTTATTTTACATCCATGAAGCCACAAGCAAACCTGCAACATACAATAACAAAAAAGAACATTACATTGGCACAATTAGTTCACAAAATAATGATGCCAGTTCACACAAAAAATCTTTTTGATGTAGTAATAATGACTCCATTTGTTTTGTTTTATTTGTCAGGACTTCTGCCAAAGGAGGGCGGCTCAGACACTGAGAGTCTGTATGAAATGGAGGGCCGGAATCGTTTGCTTTATTACTAGTGAGTATTCCAGCAGAGTCACCTGTAAGGTGTCACTGACAAACAACAAGAGCTGACAGAAGCCGAAGCAGCTGCCCGGATTCCCTGAGCTGCTTCTTAGTTTTCTTCTCACTGCAGCCATCGCTCACGTCACTGGAACCGTTTCTTCCGGCGGAAGTGTCGCTCCTGGGTGAAATCCCGCGTCTTCCACTGGCTGGTGGTCCTGTTGGTGCTCCTCAACACTTTGGTCATTGCCACTGAACACCACCACCAGCCTGAGTCACTTACCACTGTACAAGGTACTGGAGCCTAAAGAGATCTTTTGTTTTGCCTCTGTAACCTTGCTGTCATGATTGTTGTCTGATATTAGCTTGCTATCTTTGTCAACTTCTTTGCATTCACCCTTCTGTTACTGTGCAGCTCATTTGTGGCTATTGTTACATAACTATCTATAGCGCCCCTTCGCTGATTTTCACTTCCAATTTTGGGATCACAGAGACGGCCAACAAGGTGCTGCTGTGGCTGTTTGCTGTCGAGATGTTCCTGAAGATGTATGCTTTGGGACTTCCTGCCTACTTTGTGTCGCTCTTCAACCGCTTTGACTGCTTCGTGGTGTCCGTGGGCATCTTGGAGCTGCTGCTGGTGCGGATGGATATCATGACGCCCCTGAGTATCTCGGTGCTGCGCTGCTTCCGCCTGCTCCGCCTCTTCAAGGTCACAAAGTAAGCCCAAGTGCCAGTGACTTTGTAAGACTCAACAATAGGGAGCATTCTGGGAATTGTAAATTCACACTTTATTGCTGTTCAGCATCACTAAGGATATGTGAGCAATTAAGAAGGTTGTGTGGGGTATTCCTATGAATTTGTTTTTATGCGAATTGAGGACATGTAATACAGTTTAGATGAAGAATTTTCTTAGGAAAAATAATTACTAAAATAATAACATAATTCAGGTCATAAAGGACAATGGGCATTATTTAAACCAGTATATTAACTCTTCTGAAAACCTTAAATATCTACCTCCAGGCAATATTTAGTGTTTTTATAAAATTAGGTCAAACTCCTGTTACTTTCCTAGCTACTGATAAACCTTCAGTGATTTTGTGACTTTCCTTCTCAGCTTTAACTGTTCTGCCTCTCTTCAGGTACTGGAAGTCCATTAGCAACCTGGTGGCCTCCCTGCTTAATTCGGTGCGCTCCATCGCCTCGCTGCTGTTGCTCCTCTTCCTCTTCATCGTTATCTTCTCCCTGCTGGGCATGCAGGTGTTTGGGGGCAAGTTCAACTTCCCTGAGTATCAGGTTCGGCGCAGTAACTTTGACAGCTTCCCCCAGGCACTCATCACAGTGTTCCAGGTATGAGAACGATCAGCTTTCAACAATACCACGAAAACAAAGATTTATGCCTGAGAAATGTATTAGGAACATTGATGTAAATTATTTTTTTCATTAAAAAATGTAGAGTAAAAACTGTAGAATAAAATAAAAACACATTCCAAACAGCAAACAAAATTTCAGGTTTAAACTAATTTTGGCTCATTATATTACTGGCCCAGAGTATGGGCAGTGTGCTTTGATTCCTGCCTATAGAATTTATGGTTTAACTCACACTATTTTTATTATTTAAAGCATAAATGACCTAGGAATTGTAGGGCTTGTTAAAAGAAGGCAGGATGTGAGGCCACACCTCTCTTTCCCTCGCCCTTTGTAGGTCCTCACCGGAGAGGACTGGGATGTTGTCATGTATGATGGGATCCGAGCCCATGGCGGGCCTGATTTCCCCGGGATACTGGCCAGCATCTACTTCGTCATCCTCTACATCGTCGGCAACTGTATCCCTGACAACCAAGTCGACAGGGCGCAGGAACAAGCTTATATTTTTTCTTTTAATGTTATTGTTAGTTCAAGAGTGACACTTAACGTGTTCCCATAACAGTTTGCGATTTATTTTATGGTTGTTGTGTGGGAGTGAGGAGGCATGGTGGTGTGGCGGTCAGCGCTGTTGCCTCACACCTCCGGGCAGAAGGGTTCAGGTTTCCTCCAGGTACTCCAGTTTCCCCTGCACTCCAAAAACATGCTGAGGTGGATTGGAGTTGCCAGATTGTCAGTGGGTATTTTTGCTGTGATGGGTTGGTGCCCAGTCCTGGGTTACTCCATGCCTGGCACCCATGCTACTGGGACAGGCTCCAGACCCCTGCGACCCTGCACTCAACAAATGTGTACAGAAAGTACATGGGGAATGATACTGTCGGTGTTGGTGCAAGAATATTGATGTTAGTTTTGTTGATGTGTGTTCCTGTAACTTGTGTTTGTGATGCTTTTCTGAGATATTTTTGTCAAGACTATGAGCATCTTCCTTTAAACTTACAAATTGTAGATGTATCAGCAATCAAATGCATTTCATTTATAGATACATTTCTGAGTTACGTCGTCAGAGAAGTGAACAGGTTCTGTGCAGGTGTGCAGACTGCTCTGCCTCCTGTTTCCCTTGACGGCAGTCGCCCAGTCATCCTCCTGAATGTGTTCCTGGCTATTGCCGTGGACAACCTGGCCGAGGCAGAGAGTCTCACTTCGGCCCAGAAGGAGAAGGCAGATGAGAAGAAACGCCAGAAACTGCTCCGGTGAGTGGAGCTTGATGTCATACTAGGCTTTCAAGCAGGCCCAAGATATGCACCTTTTATACAAATGTCGATAGAACTTTAGATGACTTGTGTTCGCTGAATCTACTGGGATTGCACTGTCAAGATGAAGGCAGACCAGCCATCAAATGCACAGAATGTAGTGTCTTGAAGCAGCTGAATGATAATACAAGTTTCTTTGTGGCAGAGGCAATGTTCCACAGAAGACTGATGAGGACAGGGCCCTGATGGTGAAGAAGCTGGCTGAGCAGAGGGCTAAAGCTGAAGGGATGCCCACCACAGCCAAGGTCAGCCCTGTGGATGCTGTACAAAACAGGCTGAGTGTCGAAAGTGTAGCAGCAGTGACTTCATTTAAAAAAACGAGAGCAAGATATTAAAGATAAAACAAAGAACATGTCAATTGATTTAGTACATGTATTCATTTCAGCTGAAAGTGGATGAGTTTGAATCAAACGTCAAAGAGATCAAGGATCCTTTTCCACCAGCTGATTTCCCAGGTATCGGGCTGCTCTCCATGTGAGATGCTATGCATTGCTTATACCGCAGCACTGATGAATTCTCAAATCTGATTGTTTAATTGGGGTTTGATTAATTTCCTGTAACTGCATGCATAGTGCCACAGAAGTAATCTTTAATTCTAGCTAGGGCTGTGCGATATGACCAAAATCTTGTGTCCCGTTATGAATCAATTCCCAATAATGATGTATATTATGGCAGCACCTGGTACTTTTGGATTTTTTCTATAGATCAATTAGATCAGTGGGATTTGGACAAAAATCTGCAAATATAAAGGAGTGAGGTCACAAATGTAACATGATCTACAAATAGATGGGAAGTGATCCACAAACGCGCAACACCATTTTCATGTGTACAGATACACTATCTATTTTTGTGGATATGATTTTACACAACACAAATAAAAAATACATATTTCTGAATACTCAAATATTTGTGGCTCATATTACATATTTGTGGATTATCTTCTGTGGGTTGTAAATAATAAAGTCCAGTAAAATCTTACATGCAAGTGCCACTTCCCATGTGCTTGCGAAAGTGTCATACAAATGATGAAAGAATGTTACTATATGCAGTGTATTCTGCCTCACCATGAAATAAACAATAGAGCATAATATGAAACGATAGACATTTTTATTTCATCTTCCAGTATATCGTCATATCTATCAGCCCTAATTCTAATGTTACCTAAAATTTCTGACGTAGAACACAATTTAAAAAAACAGAAATTTAAAAAGAAAGATACTGCTACAGATCACTTAGACAGTAACCTAGACCAGGACCTGCGGTCAGTGATTAGATACCAAAATGATTTAGTGATAAACAAGATGGTACACAAGTCCAGCTTTAATAATTGGTAACCAGTAAATAAGTCACGTTTTACCCATAATACAGCTGACTACCAAGAGGTGCATGAAGTTAAGTTAATAAAATAATGGCTTTATTAACATATGGTCATTGTCCATATATTGCCTGTCTAATCTGAGAGATACCATCTGGCAGAACCCAAATTCCTGTGTGACTTAACATACTTGCCAAATTTGATTTCATCATATTTGATTCTGATTCTGATTTAAATTATACTGCCTCCGCTGCCATGCATTTGACAATATATAATGAACAGCCTGTAGTGCATTAACCTGCTTGTACCACAGTCACTACACATTTGGCACATCTACCAAAGAATAGTCTCTTGGCTTATCAATGGTTTTAGATCTGCCTAGTACATATTACATGTAATTTCTTACAATGATTTAAAAGCTGAAGAAGGATGTCACCCATGAGGATTGAAGGAGGTTTTCTCCCTTTGCATCTCACCACCGTGCCTTCCTGGTTGCCTAGGTGACGACGAGGAGGAGGAGCCAGAGATCCCCCTAAGCCCCCGCCCCCGGCCCATGGCTGACCTGCAGCTGAAGGAGAAGGCGGTGCCGCTTCCCGAGGCCAGCTCCTTCTTCATCTTCGGGCCCCAGAGCAAGTAAATTGCTGCTTATGGTCTTATGGTCTCCAACCAGAAAAAGTAGGACCTGTCTAGAGTGGTTGGAGCTCGTGAGCTTCTAGAACATTTTGGGGCTGTGGCTTGTCAGAATGTAATAATATGCACAAGACAGACAAACCTCAAGGACAGAAAGAAGTGGAGGTTTCCTCAAAGGAGGAAGGAGGGGGGAAGCCAGAATCTGCCATTTCCCATCGTCTGTTTGTCCGTCCTCATTATGGGCTCAGGCAGGGAGTTCCGGCATCAGCCGTAATGACTTCTCTGTTTCTGCTTAGGTTACGCAAGATATGCCACCGGATCATTAACGCCACCCCCTTCACCAACTTCATCCTGCTTTTCATCCTCCTCAGCAGCATCTCCCTGGCAGCTGAGGACCCCATTGATCCCAAATCCTTCCGGAACGAGGTCTCAGTTGCTGTCAATTTATACCGACTGTCCCATAAAGATGATATCCCAAAAAAAGCCTGAAGTTTAGGCAAATATTGTAATACTGTCACATAATACATTATTTCCAAAGTAACAGTTACCAGACAAGGAATGCTGCTATTTTTATTTCAGATTTTATTCCAGATTAATTTTAAGCAGCCACAGGGGAACAATGGATAGCTCATATCTCCAGGGTTGGGAGTTTGAAGCCTGCCTCTGCTCTGTGTGCGAGATGTTTTCATGTTCCCCTTCTGAAAACAGGCACACTGGTGTGTATTAATCACCAGCAGAGCGTAAGTGCCTCCTGTCCAGGTTTTTCTCCTGCCTTGTGCCCTTTGCTGCCTGGCCTGGACCCAGAACCCCATGACTTGTACTTCATATGTGTTTGATCTATGAATTATAATGCTGTTTTAGCTTATCTTCTATGGTTAAAGTACATTTAAAGATTTGACAGAACTCAGGAAACACATGTTTAGTTGTGGTATTCTAGGGCAAACCATTAGTATGTTTACAGGTAATTACAGGTAAGTGATTGCAGGAAATGACTAATTTAGCTAAATAAGACTGAGCAGTGAAACCAATGAAACAGACAGATGGATGTCTGATTTGAAAACCGTGATTCAGAGTTTGTCCTTAGAGGAATGTCTTAAACTTGTATGGACAGCAGTGTACAGTATGTCATTGTTGGAGTTCCCTAACATGATTCTTCATCTCTGACCAGATCTTGGCTTACGCAGACATTGTGTTCACGTCTGTATTCACAGTGGAAATTGCACTAAAGGTACAAAAATCAGCACATTGGCAGTCATAATGTATTATTAAATTATTAAGCTCCTCAACAGAATGTTTCATCAAAATCAACTTGCACCAGCTTAAAGTCTTTACACTGTTATCCAATTCTCTGCTTCTATTATTTGATGAAGTAAATACAGTATATTAAGCATATATATGACCAATATGTTGTTAACCACACTGTTCTTAACCCTCACTGGCTACCACGTTATTATGAGTGGAGCTGACAACATGTGGCCGAAATTGTTTCCCTGTCACATGAGTGCTGTAATCGCAGATGATTACGTACGGCGCCATCCTGCACAAGGGGTCCTTCTGCCGCAACTCATTCAACATCCTGGACTTGATTGTGGTGGTTGTGTCTCTGCTATCCATGGGAATGGAGTGAGTTCACTTTTATGCATTTAGTTTAGCTTGCATTTTATTGTCCAAATGGTCAGCGCTCACATAACCATTTCATTGTGACCTTCTAACTGTGACCTATGTAGCCATACAATCCAACAACCAAGACAGTATGACCATGTGCTGATGTGGCCATGACTAGCTGCCCATTGTTACAGCATGAAGGCATCACTGTAACCTTATTACTATGTGCTCTGTCCATGGCAGGTCCAGCGCCATCTCGGTGGTAAAGATCCTCAGGGTTCTGAGGGTGCTCCGGCCCCTGCGGGCCATCAACCGAGCCAAAGGGCTCAAGGTGGGCACAGCACACGCTCCCAGAAAAACTGCAGCAAACACACAAGCTCTCTGCATGCAAATAATACCTCTGACTATAGTGGTGTTTCCCAGTCTGGTCCTCAGGGAACCACAGACAGTCAGAAACATGGACTGTCTGGCAGGGAGCTGTGAGGGTGCACAAATGTGGACTGTCTGGCAGGGAGCTGTGAGGGTGCGCAAATGTGGACTGTCTGACAGGGAGCTGTGAGGGTGCGCAAATGTGGACTGTCTGGG
>JAODUD010000116.1:406142-417076 GCA_026784285.1 Stomatorhinus walkeri
ACTTGCCTGTCATGCGTTGAGTAGCACAAGGGGGCCATGAAACGAAGGTAAGGTCGCTCTGATTACCGACAGTCAGCGCGGTGTTGGTGCAGGGCGGCTTGTCGGATTCCCCAGTCCATTAGGATCCCGCTGTGTTGGCTGAAGCGCAGAGATTTGTGATCAGAAAACATGATGAACATGTTTTTGTTAGCGCGTCAGTCGCTGTGCTGAAAATCCCGCTTTGCCGTCCGCGTCTAGACGCTGCATTTAGCGGCACAAGCACGCGGACTATCGGTTCGTATGGACGCCCGAACTGCGCGGCGACGTGACTGATCCAGCACATGCCTCTGAACTAGATGATCAGCCTACATAGTTCAAACTTAAGCTCATCCGACATTTTACTGCGAAAAGATGGCACGTTGCAGTATTTGTAAATGCGTGGATGTGAAAGGGGAATAGGTTTTTCAGCAAGCTGAACTAAGAATGTGGACATCCTAATAAAGTGGAGAAACGTAGAAAACCTGATACTGCCTGTGTTTCGTATCAGGATACTGACAGCAAATTATTTGTTATTTAACAGTTGTGGAAACTGCTTTTGTGGGGAATGTGAATCAGTTTATGTCTACTTCTGTTTCTGTTCTTTTTTGTAGTTATAACGTAAATGACACAGTGCCGGCTTTGTTGACATTTGATGATTTCAATTTGAAGATGAACTCGACTGAATTTACGAGTCATCATAGCTTATGGAAAGTCGGAAAGAAAAACAGGATGTTGGGATACGTACAACGATCTTCTGTTTTACTTTCTCCTGGATCGTTATCAAGATGATCTAATTTTACAACAATAGTGGCACTTATCTATCAGGCTGTTCAGTCCTGCTTGGGCATTCATTAACTCTGTAATGGATAGTAGCTCTGCCCTATTTTCAGACGGAATTTAGTTAGAAGTTGGGCGTAAAAGCACCACTTTCAAAAAAACAGACTTCCAAGTGGACTAAGTGGGAAGAAGAGAGTAGGAGACACTTAAACGTCAATGCTTCCTCTGCCATCCCATACCAAGGGTATTAAGAAAAATTTCTAGCAAGCCGGGAATGTAAACATGGGCCAATCGATTTTGCTTTTATTAGGACGAGAAAAAACTTTTTTTATTCCACCTTTCCGGACGTGCTGGGTTTCTTTTCTTTATTGCGAATTAAGTGGTAAGTAATAATATTCTAAGTAATTACCAAATTAACGAAATTAACGTTTGACTGGATAAATTAATACCACCAAAGAACTGGATTTGACGCATTTGATCCGTGTGGTGGAATGTAGGGACTACTGATCGTGTGTAGCGTCACCTACTGGTCGCCACTGGCTTCATTCTTGTTCTATATTAATTATGCTACAATTGATGCCATTTCTGTTGTATTCCTACGTCTGTTTTAAGGTGCTTCTCAGCATGTTATGCTTTAGCCTTAACATTATGTGTCCACTTGAATACTGACTTCTTTTTTGCATTTCTTTGTGCAATAAATATATTATCTGTGTATATGGAGATTTTTCCCAAGTTGATATTGTTAATTGACACTTGGGTTCTCCATGCAACAGTAATTGTGTTGTGTATAAACTGTTTACCCTTCAGCTTATAACATGATTGTGCTATATTTTGAGATCTGCAATTTTCAGTCATGTCAGCGACTCCAGTGTGACGCGGTAATGTCATGATTTCTGTAAACAGATACAGTCAGGGAGTTTCACTTTGTTCATCGTATGCCAGTCTTCTGTTTGGCACAGAGCAGTGTATGAGGCTTATGGCAGCTTATTTTGGTGCAAAGCGATGAGTGTAAAAAAAAAAAAGACTCATTTCTGTCTGCAGTGTGGTGATGGATCTTGCAGGGCATGTTCACAGATTCACAGAAATACGCCTCTGAATTGAGGGGGAACTTGGAGTCCCTACAGAGCATACACATGCACACACAGCACCGGCTCTCTGCAATTCCGCATCCCAAAAGGTGAGAAGTGCCAGCACTCCCCGCTGAGTCATGAATGAGAGAGCAGCACGCCCCGTGGTTTCCAGCGATAAGGAGCGCCTCGCACTGCATTAGAGGCCGAAAGCTCAGCTATGTGTGGAATCTGGCTGCTCCTTTGTCAGAAAGTGCAGTGGCCATGAAAGATGAGGCGCCTGCAGTTCGGATGCTTGGGGATCAGCTCTTGGGAGTGACACAGAGACGCTGAGCTTAAAGGAAAGCTGGACTTTGTAAGGTTAAGGTGTATGAAAGATGACCATGCACGTTGTTGTTTGAATTCCCTTTGGGTTCCCTCTGTGGCAAATTCACACCTGTCTAAAGTGGCTCCATTTTCATATTAGCAGATTTTAGATCATGTTCAAAAGTAGTGCACCAGTGTTGATTTTTGGATGTTTTTGAAGTTGAATCTGCCTTTTCATTCCTGTTGCATAGTTATATCTGTGCCCAAGAACAGTCCAGCATTAATTTTAAAAAATCAGGCTGGGTCACTTGTGGCTGTTGCCTTATTAAAACAATACAGCTGAAAAATGCCCTGAGCAGAATGTAATTGTGTGGCTCCACTTTAATCCTTCATCTGATGCAAGCACCTTAGTCTGCAACCTTCATTTATCTTAATTTCATTGCAAAAGATAAATGGCTGCATCTGATTGGCTGCACTTCTCCGCTTCAAACAGTCTTGTCAGGTTGGCCAGGAATACTGTGCTCTTTGTCTCTTAGCTTTCAATTAATACTTTAATAAATTCCCTTTGTTAAATGTACCATTATTGTTGTATTCATTGTTTATTTATATATTTACTGCTGGTTTTACTGACTATTATCGTTAGTCTGTGTTCACTATTTGACTTTGTCATCGACTGTTATTCACAATACTTGTGTGTCGTGCTCTGCGGGTCACTGGAAACGAGGTGATTTGGAGTCATTCGTGTCAGGACTGCTATTGCAGAAGGAGGAAATGTAAGGCATTCCAGAAAGTTGGAATTGCATTCAATAGTTTGCCGTTTACATGCTTGCAATATAAAAGAGAAAAAAATCCTCTTGAGTGACTGACGGATTTGATTTTGCAGTGAAGAAGTCTTGGCACAACAGATATTGCTCATTCATCTAATGTGCTTTATTTATGAACATTTTTAACATGCTACAAATTTCCTATTGGCATGTTCATGTAAGAAGCAGGAGGGTTGTTGCCTACTCATATATAATATGAACTCTACCCTGGCCACAGAAATATGATTACCTTGTTACCTGTCCTGTTTAAGACACTTGTACTTTCTCTAATAAGCCATTTACCCAAGTTTTCTTGCTGTGATCTACAGATGCATAATTGGGAATTTTAGTGTATTTGTTATTGATTGACATACTTTTTTATTAGACAATGACTGGATTAGGCAGTAAATATCATGGATATCTTATTGTAATCACAGTACTGAATGGAATGTGGTGAGTGCTAAAATAATTTTTGGGCAAAATTTATATACTTTTGTAAACCTTAGCTGTGTTATTTATATTTGTTTGTCCCTCCCAAAAACTAAAATATTTAAAAAATATTAAATTGGGTTGGCATGGCGCATTGCAACATTGCCTACAGCTCCAAGTTGGGGGGTTTAAGTCCTCCATCTGCCTTGTGTTTGTGGAGTCAGTATGGTCTCCGTCAGATTGCAGGCGTGCAACCTTTTTAAATGAAAGAGCCATTTTATCCTAAATGTCTGACCCAAGATTCACAGGTAATTACAAAAAATAAAGAAAAACTATTTTGGGGCAGGGCGCTCTCAGTTGTAAATCACTCAGAAGCGTAACAGCACGAAGGACTAATATCACTATATCGTTCAGTCCTGTAGCGACAGTCGTCACCCTCGTCCCTCCTTCCGTTTCGCTCTGCAGTTGTCTGCCCTTCACTCTCCACTTCAGTTCGTTGTAACTGACCGAGCAGCGAAACATGTCCTCACCACTCCCGACTCAGCTGGCTGTAATATGTAAATCAGAGAACATTTTATAATTTTATGAAGACCTGGGAAGGTGTGGTGACAATTTACTACAAGAAGTATATGAAAGAATTAGGAATCCCAATAAACTTTGAAGCCTACATTCAATCTTGGACGCGGAAGAATACTGCTGTAGAGAATTTCTTTGAGGAAGATGTAAATTATACATTTAAGACATCACAGATGTGTGTGACGGAGCACCTCATTCACATATAGCTAAAGATATGTCTAAATGAAAAATATTAACCCATAATTTTGTATATTTATGAAAGCATTATAATATGTTAAGACATGAAATGTGAGACAAGCCGCAGGTCGCTGACCTCTGAGTTGGTGACCATCTGGTGTCTGTAAACTGTGTGTAGTCCTTTGGACACGCACCCCATGCAGGGTGTATGTCTGTCCCGCCTTTTGCTCAGTACTAACCCCGCTTAGGATCAGCAGTTAGAGGATAGATTGATTTCATATCAGAAATTTCACATTAACCCAAGAGGCTTATTTTATTAACAGAGTGGGTGGTCCCATCCTGGGAAAACCCCGAGCCCTGCTCAGCCACTCTGCTCTGAGCCTTTTCTTACTGCTCTTCTGCATGGACAGCCTCTCTGTACCCAGCACAGCTGAGCTCCCGTCCTCAGTCAAGTGTAACTGTTAAGTTATTTTTACTGAGTTAAAGTTGCAGTGTTAGTTCGGTGACATGGGACTGGGTTTTAAGGCATTTAATTCAACAGACTTTTAATTTGTTCTGCAGGTAGTGTAAGCTCCATCATCTTCTAAACTATTTATTTCTTTGTTTGCCCACTTATCCTTCTCAGGGTCACAGGGGAATTTTTAGAATGCGGAAACTTAGGACATTTAAAACTCTGACAGCTCACATATAATAACATATATGATTCTGAGATGCCATCTCTGTTTGGTCAATCAGGTGGTTTCTTCCTTGGTCGTATCTAAAGGTGTAAAGTGATGCATCCAGCCAGCAGTCCCAGCTCTCGCTGCATCATGTTATTCCCGTCACACATACGTTCTGGCTGACACTGACAATGACTCTGCTTTACATTGCTTGGCTGTAACATTTGTTAATAAAGAGTGGGAAATAGTGTTTTAATATGAGTGTCATGATCTGGTTCTGAGCACAGTTAGAATGGGTTTAGCATATTTGGACCTGCCTGTGAATTCTGCAAACATTAATCTAAAATCACTACTTCTGAGAATAGCACAAACTGGGGTGACGTGGTTCCTTCCTATGTCTGCTTGTGATCGGAGTGACTGACTTGCTGTAAACAGCATCTGCCCTCAACTCTGACTGTGGGTCACAGGTAGCCAGATTTGAAACCTGGTAGCAGAAATTATTTGGGAAAACTTCTTCCATAGCTCATCTGATGCCGAATCATATGTGTTCTTAATACCACAGCT
The DNA here is from genome assembly GCA_026784285.1 of Stomatorhinus walkeri. Classification (NCBI taxonomy): domain Eukaryota; kingdom Metazoa; phylum Chordata; class Actinopteri; order Osteoglossiformes; family Mormyridae; genus Stomatorhinus; species Stomatorhinus walkeri. Next base: position 411,519 of record JAODUD010000116.1, read on the forward strand.
TGAGCTGCTGCCATTCCTAGTGAAACGTACCATGCCTGTGGGGCGTTAGAATGCTTCCTCCATGACATCAAAGCCGTAATCTCAGGGTATCCGTTCCTCCTTTTAAAAGAGGAGAATTACCATCATTGGCGGTTTGGTGGTGACTCTCTCTTCTCTTTGCTGCCGCTTCATTTTTGACAACCTCTTGCGCCTTCGGCCATGTTGGCAGCTTTACTCTTATTTTTTTTAGAACCCAGCTGATGAGTAACTGAAATCGGCTGGGGTTTGACCCCATGACCTGCTGGGCGCCCTTCCATCGGCGCTCCACACAGCCGCCTTTGTCTGCCTCCTTCCTGCCTCTCTGACCTATAAAAACTTTCCACTCCTATAAGAGGGAGAGGGTAGGGAGCTGAGAGGTCTTAAAAACAGCCCTGGGTGGCATGCTTGCTGTGGAAGGGGCTATTGACTGCTGTAAAAGGCCATGCCTTGATCTGCTGCCCCCATCTGTCACATCCTGCCACCATTCAAATCCAGCAAGGACTGGCAGCTTATGAGAATCAACTTTTTTTTAAACCGGTGGCCCTCGATCTTCCCTTGTTTCTGCGGCCCTCTACCTAACCCTGCTCCCAATTCACACCTCCAAGTAAACATGTGCAGAATCATTTGTACTGGTCGTGGCTTTCCTATTGCGCTGGGAAAGTTTTTTTTTTTTTTCTTTTCCATGCATCCAGATATTATCACAGCTAATCTATAAAATAACGTAGACATCAGCAGTCACATGTTAGATTGTACTTCTCTAAAGGTTTTGTAAACAAGTAATTTCTTCTTTAAGTGTTGATTGTAATATTAAAGTCACCTGAACACTGCATTACAGTTTGTGATTTGAAGAGATTAAAAACAGATGTGCATTATATGGCCCAAAGGACACCCCAATTAATTAGAGAAATTTCTTAATTAAGCCACACCCATCCATTACAGAGGTGTAATTAAACACACAATTATGCATTCTCCTGCAACAAACATTATTAGCAGAATGGGTGGCTACAGGAGAGGATAGTGGCTTCCCACTCGGCCTCATGGTAGGGCACCATCTTTCCAACAAGCCAGTTCCCCAGATTTCTGTCCTGCTAGAGCTGCCCTGTGACTGAAGTGGAAAAATCTGGGAGCGAGTTCAGCTGCGAAGTGGTAGGTCATGCAACCTCCCAGAAAGGGACCTGATCAGCCAGTGTCAATATCCAACCTGAATGGCAGCAAATCCCACCAGCAATGTTCCTGTGTCTAATGGAAAGCCTTCCCAGAAGAGCAGAGGATATTGTAGTGAGAAAGTGTGCCCGATTTCATATTAATACAAGCTGGTGTCCACATACTTTTGGCTGTGGAAGGTGACTAATGCGCTAATTAAAACTGTGCATGTTCTAGGTTTCAGTTTAAAAGCCAAAGCAGGGAGATTTTCCATACTTTTGAGAGTAACACCTCTAGCCACTAGAAGGAAAATAAAATGCCATTGATTTGTGGCATCTAAAGACTGCTCATGGTTCTGGCTTTAAGTGACACCTTAAGCTAGAACCACTGTTCATTAACTTGATTTAACCTCAAACTGCTAGTAGTTCATACCAAAGGGCATACATTGCATCTACTAATCACTAGCTAAAGTTTTTACAAAATGTGTCATTTTCTGGTTTGGCTGCAGATATATACACGTCTGAACAGGTAGAATAGGCTACAGTAACCAGCACTAGAAGGGTTAATTGGGCTGAAGAATTCCTTTATCTGTGTCGCTCTTCGCGGGTGACGTCCCTTCAGGAGGAACGGTTCAGGCAGATTAGGAATAGGCACCCAAAATTAGCAGCAACCTTCTCCTGCGAGGGAAGTTCAACAGAGCTTTTGTTTAGTGTTAACAGAAGGTCATGTTTGGCAATAACCATGTAGTGCATTTTATAGTTGATAGTAATGAAATAACAGGAGAATCAGCCCCTGTGGACCCAGCAGAAAGACCCCAAGTCGGGTGGCTATAATGAAAAGCGACAAAATGAGTCAAATGTGATTGTCTATATATAATAAGGACTGCAGAGTGACGGCTTGTTTACCTTCTATATTTCTGGTATTGTGGTTGCATTTAAATGCATTTTTTGAAGTCCCTGGATCTCGTGTTGAAAAGTACGGGGCCAGAAATTGAGCATTCTCTCAGATTATGGGTCAGTTCAGATGCAGGCATGTTTGTCAGAGAGACAGAGAAGGAGTCTGTAGTTAAAATGGAACTTTGTGCCAGTTGGCATCGCCTTTGGCCATCGACACTGAAAAGATACTGGTGTCAGTTCACCCCTTCAGAGACCAGACCAGTCCGCTTAGACAAACTCAATTCCATTAGAGTTATAACCATTACAGTCGGTTTCCCAGCTTGTGTCAGCTCTCTGGATTTGCTCTGGCTTCCCACACTCTAAGCTGTCACATGAGCTGAGAGCCTCCACAAGGAGCTGAAGCCAGAACCCAATAACTAACTGTCCTCAACGCAGGTCCCGAAGCTGCAGTACCAACAGTGAACTCCAGGGGGCAAACAGGCGCAGCATGGAAGGGAGAAAGTTGGAGGAGTGCTGCCTGGGTAAGTCAGGTCATGGGCTGTGAGAGTGAGCAGTTTGAGAGAAGGTTTAACCAGTTATTTTGGGCAACGATGTAGAAAAAATGAAATGGTCACTTGGACTTGGTAGTTTGAGCTTTTCATGCCTGGCCTTGTGCTGTAACACAAAGGATGGCAAGTGGTCGCTGAGCTCCGCTGTTGCTGCTGTCCTGTTTTCCTGCCTGCAGGTAGCTTCAAAGGCCCGGAGATGAGTGGCCCTCTGCCCAGCAAGACGAGCCCCACGCCTCCAGCCTCCGGCAAGGTCACCCTGCTGGTGGACAGCATTCGTTTTGTCGTGGACCCTGTGGTTTTTACAGCCTACCCTGACACCCTGCTGGGCAGGTAGGCTGTTCCCTCCTGTCTCATGGTCTGACTGCAATGCCAGCACGGTGCCACTCCACACACCAGTCACGTCACTGCGTAGCAGATACGAGCGCGAGCGACCTGGCGACGTCTTCTACGCGGTGATACGGTTGGTGCGTCGAGTTTTCCCGAGCTTCCTACAAAATCTGTGCATGATGTACGTAGTTTATTTATATTGACACGATGACACTTCCTGTTAATTTCCTGAACGGCTTAGTATACTAATGAGCCAGTATTAGGGGAATGGCCTCTTTTGTAGTTAGTTTAATGTACAGGTATGTTACGTGTTAAACACAAACTGTGCATCACGTGGTATTGATTGCAGGATGTTTGGTGCAAACCGGCAGCGCGGCTTCCTGCAGCCCAACGAGGAGGGTGAGTACGAGCTGGCCGAGGGCGTCAGCGCTGCAGTCTTCGCGGTCGTGCTGGTGAGTCACCGTCACACCCATCTCTCTGTCTGTGCTTCACTGATAGCCGTCGGCCCAGAAAGTAATGGCGATGTATGTGTGTCAGGATTTTTACCAGACGGGGGTGCTGCGCTGCCCTGACGGCGTGTCGGTGGGCGAGCTGCGAGAGGCCTGCGACTACCTCCGCATCGCCTTCAACCACAGCACCATCAGGTGCCGTGACCTCAGTAAGTGCTGCATGTCTGGTGCCACTTGCTGGCTCACATGGGCTTTGTTACTGTTCAACAGGGTAAAATTAGACGGCATCTAAATCTAATTTGAGTGAATAAATACTTGCTTGTCATATCATTCATAAATTACTGATCATTAACTTAAATCATACACAATGACAACCTAAATACCGGAAATGTGCAAGGATTGAAGGGTCTCCACCACAAAGGAAATGCTCCACCACTGCTGGGCCACCTGCAGTTGCACACTGCCTCTGCAGAACTTCCTACTTTTTACCTTTAGGTAGCCCCACGGCATATACCTTTAAACGATGCTAATCAAAAAAAAAAATAATAGAAAAAACAAGTTGTTTGTTGTTATGATGTATGTTTTCCTGTCCTGAACTTGCTTGTGCAACCAGAAGTGCCCCAGATTAGGTTCCTGGGGTGTGACGTGTATGTTTGTCATGTGATGGTGATGCGTCTGCCGCCTCCTCGTGCTTCCCAGGCGCCTTGCTACATGAGCTGTCCAACGATGGCGCTCGGCGGCAGTTTGAGGCTTTCCTGGAGGAATTGCTGGTGCCCGCCATGGTATCCAGCGCACAGGAGGGTGAGCGCGAGTGCCACATTGTGGTACTGACTGACGAGGACACGGTGGACTGGGACACAGAGCACCCGCCTCCAATGGGCGAGGAGTATTCTCAGAGTAAGGCATGATCCATGGGTGAGACATACTCTTAGAATAACCTCCTCTCTGTGAGTGTGCAATAAGGTGTGAGTACGGTGCTCTTAGTATAGTCATCTCCAGAAGTGTGACATGTTTCTCTTCCCAGATGAAAGTGAACCTAGTTTAAGGCTCTCATCATGAATGAGTAGTACTCCCAGAGTAAGTTTCTCTGATTACTGAGTACAAAGTAAAACCAGCTGCAGAATAGACCGATGTGATGTCAGTCAGAGACGTTATATAAAACAAAGCCTATTTTTTCAGATCCAGCACTTTTTTTTTTATACATCTTGATTTTCTATTTGTGGGGCTAAAATTACTGTTTCCATTCTTCATTGTAGAATATTTACATGTGCAGATATTCCCCTGAATGTTTCACCCCCGTTTTCCAGTGAATGAGCGGCTTGCTATTTCACTGCATGCTGCTCGTCTTTACCACACATTTACACTACAGCGAGGTGTGCACTTTGGAGTTAGGGTTAGGGTTTGTGTGCTGGATTTCTGTGGCAACAGCTTTTTATACCTAAGCGAGAAGCTCTGAAGAGCAAACCGCCGTACAGTCGGAGTGGGCGATGGCAGTAGCCTTTAATATGCTCCTGGAGATGTTTCTGTCCCTTGGTGGTACGTCCATTTTGGAATGACATTGTCATCTGTGAAAGTTCAATGTTAAGTGTCTGCCTCACAAAAATACAGCTTTGTTATTGTGACAAAAATACCAAACATGTTATGTAAAAGTCTTCTTGAGAATGTAATCATGCTTGACTAAAATCAATTGGGTTATTTTTATTTAATGTATTTCTTTGTTGGTGTCACTCTTCAGAATTTCTTTTCAGCAGGTGAGCAGATTGGTTTGTCAGTCTTAAAATAGCAGCAATCTTCATTTGTAAGCATGTGAACGCATTCTTCCCTGCCTCACTCCATATACCTGCACACTGCAGGGTGAAGCTGTACAGTTGCTTGCTGGGTAATTTTGTACCATTTATTACGTCTGCAGGGAAAAATCAAAGCAAAGACTGTAAAAGAGCTGATTCAGTGCATGTGCCTTGTTAGGGTTGTTTTTGTTCCTCCTGACCTGGTTTAATCCACCTGTCCAGTTCTGTATAGCACCAAGCTGTACCGTTTCTTCAAGTACATTGAGAACCGGGACGTGGCCAAAGCTCTGCTGAAGGAGCGAGGCTTAAAGAACATTCGCATCGGGATCGAGGGTGAGCGCTGTGCCCTTCAACCGATACTCTGCTCCCTATACCCTGCACCCTCCTTCC
>JAODUD010000116.1:418413-429322 GCA_026784285.1 Stomatorhinus walkeri
GTGCAGCGGCCATTCATTCAGCTGTCCTGGGAGAAGGAAGAGGGCAAGAGTCGGCATGTGGACTTCCAGTGCGTGCGCAGCAAGAGCGTGCCCAACCTGGCTGCTGCGGGAGAGGGTGTGACCAGGACCGGAACCTCTGCCAACCCGCAGGTGGATGAGCTGGACCGCCTGAATGGGCCCAGCCACCGTCTTGCCCTCCTTTCTATGTGGACACCCAGTGAGAGCTGAGGAACGATCATTTCCTCTAGCCTGCGCCCTCATCAAGTGTTCCCACGGCAACCACAAGCTAAGTTCTGCTGGGTTTCTCTCCTGGCGCCCTCTGGTGGGTGTCCGTGGCCTGCATCCCTTTGGCAGCCCTGAAAGATGCACCAAAGGCATGACTTTGCCACTGAGGATGGTGAGAGAGACGCCCCACCCTCCACTGGGGGTACTCTACATACATTCCATTGGCTTGCGTGACATTTGACCTTTTAAAGGGCTGGATGTTAGGCATCCCTTTTTTTATTTATAAGGAAGACATGCAGGTTTTGTTGTCCTTTGTTATTTGGGATGGGAACGTCCCAGCACTGCTAAAAGTAAGACGTTATAGGGAATCCTATGGTAACCGACGAGGTGGATGACATGACCTGTTTCGGCATGTTAAAGTCTTGAACATGGCAGGAGTGTGAGAGGGGTGATAGTTTAAGAGGTGGGGTTTTGTACTGGGAATGGCAATGGTACCATTATGCTGAAGAGGGGCTTTTGCTTTCAAGCAGAGAGAGGTGTTATGTTTGAATGGTGCTCCTATAGCTCGTTGCACATTCTAATCTTTATGGGCTGAAGTCACTGTGTGAGTAGCGTGTGAAAGAGAGAGCTAGATATGGTATCAGGTGTGTGTGAGAGAAGCAGTCCTGGAGTGAACCTGAGTGTGTATGTGGGAGAGGAACAAGTTACAGGGATCAGTGTGTGTGCATGTGCGTGTGCGCGCACGTACACATGGTCACATATGTGTGTTCTGGTGGTAGAGTGCATCTAGCTGTATCTGTAAGCTGGTCTGAAACACCTTAATGCACCCTGCATGAACAGCTAGTTATGTTTAGCTTAATGTTCAATTCACCATTTTGTCACGGCTGCATAAATCTCTAAAAGTTTTTGCATTTTCATAAAATGTACAGCCAGCTGTTTCTCTGGTCTTTTCTTTTAAAAGTTTGTGTGATCTGAAAATTTTTCTTTATAAATCATAGAGAACATTTCTATATGCATATCCTACATGTTTATACGTCGTGCTTATCAATGTGAAAACACTGCATCTTTGAGAAAATTGTGATTTAAAAGTTTATGATGAAATAAAAGATTTTGGCAAGTCCCATAATTGTTGCGCTTTCCCCAAACTTCCTGTTGGCAGAAAGAAGTATGATATTCAGTTAAGGTGAATTGTTCAGGTACAATCCCGTCTTCCAGCTTAGCCATGTTTTGATAGGTTCTGTCTGCACATCCTTCTTTGGGTAAGGACTGTAAATAAATGAGGGTGAATGACATGAGCTCTGACACAGCTACCTATTGTCCAATTTTAAAAGGAATTATATTACTTTGAAAGGTACGGCCCATGGTTATGTTGAGCTGATTGATTTGTAGAAACCACATTATCATTCCTTGAGCGAGTTGAACTAGTGGACGTCTGCTGATGCAACCGACAGTATCTCCTGTATATTCATCCATCATGGTCCTTGATGTATGCTGTCACAGCACGGCGTTGGTACTAACCCCGCACAGCTGGGCACTGTCTGCCTCGGAAGGAGCACTAAATGAGGCTGAGTCGGGAATACCGAGCCCAGAAGCCTCAGGGTGAGCTGTCGAACATCACTACAATATTCCGAAGAACGGGAGATCACCCTCCAGACTGTGCTATACTATCAACATAAAATGCTGGTGGTTTATGGCTGAGCTCAGCTCTCCTGTGCATCATGTTGCCAGTTCACAGCCCCCCACTCCTGTTCCATTTTGCTATTCTTTCATACTACAGTATTTAGGGAGAAAACGCTTAACTACTCTTGTTTTCTCTCCAGCCTTCCGTCTGGAGCCCATACAGCCTACACACTGTGGAAGCATCTAGCTTGTAATACTAAAGACCCATGGGTTGATTTGGCCTGACTGTAATTGGTAATCAACAAGGCAAATGTTTGCCATTATTCATAGAACTATTCCACAATCTTGCACTGAGGTGATACAACATACTAGCAATTCAAATTTATCATTTTTGTTTTCTATTGATTCTAAAAATATTTATTTATAGAAATTTTGTCCAAAGCAACATACAACTGGGGTGAGGATCAGCTTGCATCTGGTGTCCTGGGAGCAGTTAGGCTTGATGCCCACTGCCGATAGGATTACTCTGCTTGCCACTGCATTCAAGCCCATGATGTACTGGACATGAGTCCTGAAACCTATTGTGGTCACTGTGGAGATGCTGGGGATCAAACCTAAGACCTCATACATGCAAAGCATGCATCCCCCCTTCTTATCACCAGCCTATCTTAGAGGAACGACTTGGAGCTTCACAGAACACTCTTGGCAGGAGGATGGGTTTCTTACAAAACTAGATCAGGGAGCTTGACGGCCTGACCTCGTACGGCATACCCCTGAGTCGGACCCTATGGTTTTGGCTAATTGCATGGTATGGAAAAGATGATCAAATTCTTGGATTTTGCATCTACTATGGACATAAAGCAGATGAAAAGACCTTTCCCTGCTGTTTTATTTGTGGCCTTTCTATCCGGCTACCTACAAGTATGGAGACTGACACTTTGGCTAGCTTAGCTTAGCTTGAGTGACATTAGCACAGGGGTGAGGAGTGTGACTGCTAGCTTAGCTTAGCTTAGCTTGAGTGACATTAGCACAGGGGTGAGGAGTGCGACTGCTAGCTTAGCTTAGCTTAGCTTGAGTGACATTAGCACAGGGGTGAGGAGTGCGACTGCTAGCTTAGCTTAGCTTAGCTTGAGTGACATTAGCACAGGGGTGAGGAGTGTGACTGCTAGCTTAGCTTAGCTTGAGTGACATTAGCACAGGGGTGAGGAGTGCGACTGCAGGCGATGACTGTCAGGAATCCCCTCCACGGCCCCCCTACCCTGTTCTGTCCGTCTGTGCCCACTGTCACCACGAACGGGGATGATCTACCTCTGGTGCTAGTGAGAGGCTGCACAACCAGCCTACCCTGGAGCTTTCAGAGCCCAAAAACAAAGGCCTTTGTAAACACCCTCCCAGCCGAATTTATTAAAGTGTAACACTGGGGGGAAAAAAATCAGGATCCACCGGCCACAACAGACTGACAGCATTTTCAAGAGAGAAGGAAAAGACGACAACACACAAAGTATTATACACAAGGTCGTTTTATTGAACGCACAGAAAATTCACCAGCGTCTGGCCAGCACGATGCTCCTTTCACAGAAACAAGCTTTGCGTTCAGCTACTGCCTGGTGAGCCAGTATAATTCAGGTTTGTCAAACCAAAGAAAAACAAAAGATTAAATAAAGCAAATGTGCACAACATATACATGACAGATCTCTTTAAGGCAGATACAAAGAATCTTCTGTAGCCCATATCACTCTGCTTAAGGTGGGACTGCACAGGCCAGAGCCAGCCCTCTTGGGTTCAGCCCAGTGCTTGCAGTACCTGCAGCTATGCCAGAACAGAGAAGCACGCTTATACTGGTTGTATAATTAATATAATGCTTTTAAAAAGTGCTCAGGTGAAAAAAAAAAGTTTTAAAGCCAGCACTTGGACCACTGGGAATGTGACTGACGTACCAGGAACCCACCCGAGTGCACCTGTGCATGGATCAGGGGAATGCAGTCCGTACACTGCCGGACAGCTCGGGAGGGCAGAAGAGGTGTGGCAAGAGCACAGAAAGGTATAGGATCATGTGGCCCAGAAATCCTATACTGCTTGGTCTTCGCCCCAGCACCCCTCAGCTCCTTTGCAGCAAAAGAGAGGGATCACCATGATGTCTATTCCCACTCCTGCTGAAGGGCAGAAGCTCAGGTAAAAATAATCTCTCAGATTTCCATCCCTGAGAAGTGGACAGAATGAACTGCCTTACCATCTCAACACCAAGGATACCAGAGGCCAGGATGCAGGCCTTAATGTTAACTGGGTTACAAACCTGCATTTCCTGCTATTGTCAGAATGAACTAGTAAAGGGCTGAATCTGTGAAGTGTAATGTAAAACTGGCAACCTGTATCCTCTGTGCCTTTAGACAGGACTTCAGAATGATAAAAAGGAATGTTCTCCTCGAGTTTATGACTTAATTTATCCCCATTAGCTGGAACGCACAGTATAAAAGCAAATACACCTCCCTCAAAATCTGCTGCCCATAGAAAAAAGAAATCCAAAGTTTTAAAATGATTTAAAAATCAGATTTCCAAAAGATCATAAAAACCTCTAAACAAAATCAAAACACACACAGAGCATGCTTAAAAAAAAAAAAAAAATCAGTTACCAGTATCAAAATAAACAGAGTTGAGTAAGATCAGCAACGCCTCCATAACAGGAGACGTGCTAGTGAGGCAACATACTTCAGCTTATATACAAAACATTAAAATTCAGGCTAATACCCAGCAGAACCTTAACAATGCTATTGGGGAAGGTGCATATGCTCCTCTTGTACATCAGCAGCTGGTTAAATGGCAGCATGAGGACCGAGTAGGCTTGATGACAAACGGGGGGTCCCCACAGTCCCATGCTCCGGCATACACAGTTTTTTCTGACAGGAGACACCGTCTTTTGTTTTTGTGCAAGTACACATTCATAAACACCCAACATTAGGGCTGCCCACAAACCACGATGACCAATACAGAGCAAAACAAGACACTTTTGTCAAGAACATAGATCCCTTTAAGGTTTTGAGCAGAATGCTGTGACCTCTAAATCATGAATGGGCGATGGGGCCTCGCCAGACCCCTCATGCACTTGGGGAGGGGCACACAGCCCTCACCACTGTGAACTGTACCTGTATCAAGAAAACACACACACCCATCCTAAAATGTGGAAAGAATGCACCTTATAAACCACAAAATAAAGGAAAAAAAACTGTCACTGAGCTTTGACTGTGAAATCACATATTGTACAATGGCAGTCAGACACCAGTTCACTGGGGACACAGCATCAGGAGCAGGAGCCTTAGCGACAGCAAAGCGACTCCAAGCTGAGAAGGGAATAGGAGCAGGACAGCAGGTCATATCCATGTCAGACAGAAAGCCGTGCAGAGAGTATGTGTGTGTGTGTGTGTGTGTGTAAAGGCAGAATGATGAACAGACAACACAGACCAGCCCTTAAGGACACCAGAACACTTCCTGAAGATAAATAACGTTCTAACTAGAGCTGCTGTTTAAATGAACTAACCATGGCTGAGAAAAGCTGTTAATTCATTCCTGGATTTGTGTGGGTTTTTTGCCCTCCTGGAATGTGCAGGTTGATTGGGTTCACAAAATACCAGACAGGGACAAAATGGAGCCAAACTGAAAAAGGACCAAAGAGGGATAGGCCAGTCACTGGATGGACACTGCACACAGCCTGAAGGCAGGAGGAGGGCACGTCGGGGGAGGGTACAGGTCATGTCAACCATGTTTGGTCAAGAGCATATAGGGATAGTTTCAGGTGCTGATTTGTCAGAAAACATGAAAACGTTTACAATTCCTATGGCCGACCCTGAGGGGGTTCATTACCAGAAGCTGGAGGAAGCCCACTTCATTCAGGATGCCATTAAGGTGGCGATATGCAGAAGCATATCCAGAGTGAAGTAGCCCTTAATGTAGAGCAGCACCATGAAAAAAGCAGGACCAGCACTAGACATGTGACCCATGCCAGGCATGGAGGAGGTCCCAAGGTCTGGCTGGTGACTGAACAGGAAGGCCGCTGGGGAAGCCGCCCGGAAAGGACGGGGCTTGCTGGTACTTAGAGAGGTGAAGTTTTGGCTGCTGGTGGTGGGGCCTTGACACTACACCCCAGCACCCGATTGGCTCTTTGGAGGTCCCAGAGTAAAAATGAAGAGAACGGAAGACTATGTGGACATCAGTCTCAGGGAGGCTGCAAGCATCCAGGTCATGCCATGCTGCTGAAGGCCGACTGAAGAGGACAGCAAGGTGTCTGAGCCCTTTGAACAGACCTGGACCAGTGGGGGGTAGGGTCTGAAGGGGCAGGAAGGAGATGGGAGCCTATCTCTTTCCACTCTTCATGTAGGATGGGATGGCACCCCTGGCTGTCAAACCCTCAAACCGCTTGTAGGTGTAGTTGATGAAAACCCAGTCCTTGTTCTTCAGGTCGGCCTCTGAGTGATTGGTCACTATGGGAGCAGCTGTGAAAAGGAAAGAGAGATGAGGCGGCGGCTGCTACTGCTGTATATGCTCATGCAGAACGTAAATGTAACATGGAGGAGGAAAAAAAAATATCATTCTGCTGTACAGCTACTGTTCCAGCCCCAATCTAGAAAACATTACCAAGGTTGTACACTTTGGCACAGTGTGTGGGTCTGCAGGGTAAAATTCTGCGCTGGTGATCGGAAAGTTGCTGGTTCAAATCCCTTAGCTGGCAGAGTCATGCATCCCGCGAACAAGGCCCTTAACCCCAACTTCTCTAGGGATCATGCATTGCGATCCCCACCTGTACATTGAGGTTAGGCTGGGGAGCATGCACTAGTACGGTGTGTCGCTGCACCCACCACAAGAAGAAACACCTCGGGATCCCTGTTGGCAACCCCCTCAGGCTGACACTCTGTCCAGACCCTCCCTCTGGAACTGTCCATCTATCTGCCGCAGTCAGATGTTACATGGGCGTCCCCTCAGCCTAGTTCAATTGCTCGGATCCTGCGAGCCAGATCAGCCTCACATGGCCATAGTGGCGTAACTGTGTAATGTGCCTCATTCGAGACTCCCTGAGCAACTGCTCATTTGACACAAAGTCAAATCAGCGGTACCCAAGGGTTTTCCAAAGAGATACAGTACCAACAGAGTCCAGTCTTTGTCTCGGGTCACTGCATAACATGCATGTCTCGCAGCCATATAGCAAGACGGGATCAAGATTTCGGGACCGCCACACACACCAGCAACCTCATATGCCCCTCATGCTCTCCCAACCCATCTACTGACTTCATGGGAAGAGTCACTAGAGACATGAATGTCACTGCCGAGGTAAGTGAACCTCTCGACAAGGTCAACATTCTCTCTACAGAGAGACACACTGCTGATGCCAGTGCCCAAGAGGTCATTAAAGGCCGGGATCTGGGTTTTTATCCAAGAAACTCGCAATCCCAGGCACGGAGACTCCTCTCTCAGTCTCTCAAGAGTCCCAATAATAGCCTCCATTGATTCCGCAAAGCCCACAGCACTGTCAGCAAAGTGAAGATCAGTGAATCTTTCTTCATCAACAGATGCCCCACAGCCAGTGGACCCCACGAACCTGTCCCACAGCAAGTCCATGCAAGCACTGAACAGAGTAGGAGCAAGAACCCATGCTTGAAGAGCCCCAGAATCAACTGTGAAGAATGCAGAGGTTCTGCCTCCACTCTACACAGCACTCACTGTTTCGGTACAAGCCAGCCATGACGTGCAGTAACTTTGTGGGGATCCTGTGAAGTCCAAGGATGTTCCACAGGATGCAATTGCTGGTAGGTGAACAAATGATCACAGATTGTGTTGAGGATGACAATCAAGGACCATAAGTGACACTAAGGGCAGTGTTATCCTCCTGTAGTTTCACATTCCAGGTGATCACCCTTCAGTTTTCAGATAGGGCCCATTTTTCAGTCAGTTGAGATGACGTCAGTCTCCCAAACAGAAGAAAAGATTGCTCGCAAAGCCAGAAAGACAGCCTTATCATCAAGCTGGAGAGAGGTTCCCCCATGGATACTACAGATCCTGGGGCCTTCCCTACCCTCAGCTGTGCAATTGCAGCGAGACTGGGCAGTTCACAACTAATTGAATGTCCAACATCCTAGTTGGAGGGTCAGCTTTAAACTGCTGCTCAAAGTAGCAGGCCCATCAGGTCACAACTACAGCATCATCCGTAAGGACCATTCCGAGGAACAGATTTAGATATGCGTGATGCTTTGACCCCTCTGTAAGCAGGACGTGGGTCGCTAGATCACAGATGGTATTGCTCTAAGAAATTACTAAGCCAGGGGTGGGCAATCTTATCCACAAAGGGCCGGTGTGTGTGCAGATTTTAGAGATAACCTTTAGGTCAGCTGTTCAAACCCAGGTGTAGGGACTCTTCAGCCAATCAGTTTTTAAGGAGTGATCCAGGCCTTTAATTATTGACCTAATTAGAGATTTGCAGCAAAAACCTGCGTACACACTGGCCCATTACAGATAAGACTGCCCACCCCTGTACTAAGCCATACTTCTCAGTTCTTGGTATAGATTGGAAATGCCATCAACCCATGCACTGACTCCTCTCAATCACATCCAAGCTGCCCTGCGGAGTGAAACACCTTCTGGGAACACCAACAGAACCCTCAGCAACCTTCAGGGTCTTGTCACAGAAGGTCTCCCATCACATTAGAATTGGACGTCAGAAACCAAGACTGCCAGTTCCTCACACAAACAGTGTGCAAACTCATTAGAAACAGCCTGATTTTGGAATCTGGCCAGGTCCAGCATCATTCTCCTCGTGGGTGGTAGCTTACTGGACCTAATCTGAATCTTTAAGACTAGCAACAACAAGTTTTCGGTCAGAATTCACAAAGTGGGGACTTCTGTAGACTCTGCAGTTCTGTAAGAGCCTCCAGTGACCATGAGTATGTGATCAATCGATCTTCACCACACCACCAGTATTGGGTACCAAGTCCAACGATGCCCATCAGGGTGCTAGAACCAGGATCCAGTGACTCGCAGCCCCTAACCATTAGCAAAGTCAGGGAACGTGGAGCCACTCCCATCCTGGTCTCCAGACCCATGGGGACCATCATAGCCAGCCCTGTCAGTGCTAGTGGCTGCACTGAAGTCACCCATAACCAGAGAAGTGTCACCTTGTGGGCACCCATCCCATCAATCACTGAGCAAAGTTGCAAGTAAAATGTCTCCTTCATCGAGACATAGTTCACCACAGTCGGGGCATACACTGAGACAATAGACAGTGTAGTGCCTTAGCCTGAGTCTCATAATATGCTTGCTCAAAGGAGTGACAGCAGACACCATGAGGAGGAGCCGATCCACTACAGCAACAGCTTCTCCCTGAGTATGGCAGCCATCAGACTGACCAGACCAAGAGTAGCTGTACCCACCTACAGAGATCTGGACACTCCCCAGTCTGCGTACCTCAGAGATGCCACCACTGAAATGCATATAGCTCCTCGGACAGCAGGGGAAGATGGTCATCATGCCGGAGAGACAAGATGCTCCACACGCCTACCCTGACAGGCCGTCTCGGATTAGGTGCAGGCAACGCCTCAGCACGACACCAGTTCTGATCCCCAACAGGCCTGACCTCATTGGCTCTCTGGCGATTTCGACTTGTACATTGCTTTAGATACAAGCTTACAGCAAAAAAAAAAAAAAAAAAAAAAACAATGTATGTAAGCTGTACACTTTAACAGAGGAACAAGCTACAGAACCAGAATAGCTGGTTACACCAGAGGCACACTCGGTGAATAACTGCTGGAATGTCATTCTGGTCTTTTTAGGATGTCAAAACCTTGTGAACTTTGACATTTCATTCCTATAATGATGTACTGACACATCGGTGATCATTCACAATGGCAACCCGGATTCTCTTCAGTACTGTTTACTTTACTGTGTGGTTTTTATCAGTCATAAAAGCTAATATCCAGTCAAAAGTCACTAGTATGAATGAAACACCTTTGAACGCTGCAGCTGTAGACACTGTCCTTAAGTGGCCCTGTACCCTTTCTCCCAGGTACAGAACTCTCCAGTTCCTTGTGAAGCTGCAGACACTGTCCCTAAGTGGCTCTGCACCCTCACCCCCCAGGCACAAAACTCTACAGCTGCTGCTTCTTCCCCCTCTACCTGCTGGCTGGAGAATGTCTGAGTCTGGGAACTCATCGAAGTTGGAAGTGTCATCAATGCTTTTGATCTCGATGGGAATGGCGGCCGGCCTCCCTCTGTAGAAGAACACAAAATGAGGGCTAGATCAGCTTCTCATGTCCACAGAGCTGCCATAAGCAAGATCAACCTGGATGCATTTTAAAACAAAGATGTATTTCTAGCATCGAATGTTTAAAAAAATGCTGTTGAGAAGCATGATGAAAAATTGCAGATCTGAAAATGAACTAGTGCAAGTTACTTTCTGGTATCTTCTACAGCATAGGGTCAGACAACAGTGGACACCCCACCTGATATGCTCATAATCCACTCCCTCGAAGAAAGCGTTCTTTTTGATCTCCTCTACCCCTGTAGCCCCGATCCGGTGCTCACTTTCACAGCAGAACCTACAAAACCAAGCAGCTAAGTGAATCACTGGAGGCCAATGACACAAATGGCAGGAATATCCAGATGTATAGCTGTCTTTGGGGATTAGTCACACACAGAAGGGCTGCCTGCGTTTACATGCCTTTCTGAAGGTTAGCGGTGGACAAGAGTGTCTGCCTGGGTATCAGTAATTGAACTTTGCAGATGCTTTCACTGTACAAACCACAGCTGACACCAGGACCAGACCAACCTGCCAGTTCATGTTGTGCTTTGGGAATTCATTAGAAATTGTTAGTTTCATTTTCATTATAAGTAAAAATTAATGTTTCCCTAAAATGAATTAAAGTTAATAGTTAAAATGTTTTTTACTCATAATATCACATTTCAAAATTATTTGGTGACTAAGTAACAATGGAAATTAGATTCCTTTGTCTCATAAGAAGATAAGAACTATACAAACGAGAGGAGGCCATTCGGCCCATCAAGCTCGCTTGGGGAGAACTTAATAGCT
>JAODUD010000116.1:440608-455028 GCA_026784285.1 Stomatorhinus walkeri
TTCAGACAAGCACGTGCAGGCCCCGGTTTCTGTTTGCGTCATCACAACATACTGTTTCGGCCGTGTTGTTTTGGTGATAAAAATCTTTTGGCCGAAAACCAAAAATGCACTTTTGCTGAAGATTTTCGGTGGCCGAATATTCGGTGCATCCCTACTGAATAGGCAACTTTTTTTACTACAGAGAACAAAGACAAAGAGTGGAGGGCGCTCCTACTGATCCTGGATTGAATTCCCCTGAGTTTTTGAACAGCAGCACCATCCGTAGAAACTGCTGCTAGTTTTTTTTCCCCAATGACATTCTCTGTAATTGGCCATCTCACATCCCAAACAATGCTTTCTGTTCATCCATCCTAAATATCTGGGTCCTTGAAGAATTCTGCTCAGAATGTGTTATTTCGTATATCAAATAAAGAAAAAATTTCAATCTATTATCTTTAACAGTTTTTCAGACGTTGCTGTCGGGGTAATGCCTGATCTGATGAGTCGTGATCTAACTTTCATTTCCACTGCGATGCGTCTCCAGAAAAACTCTTTTCAATCTTTATTTCATTCAAGTTTAGTGAGGCTTTAGTGGGCTTCTTGGAGAAAACTTAGGGTGAAACTGGCTGATATTTCAGCTGAAGAATGCTGAAGAGTCACTGCATTTCGAAGGATAATTTCAGTGTGGTTTTTGAAAGAAATAACCACAAGGCATAGGTTGGCAAAAAGAGTAAGAAATATCCATCATTTTCATGCAAACTTTATTTAAATGACATTTCTGAACAGAGAAATGACAAGCTGAATCTGAAATGTTTTGGATCAGTTCTTATACTTTCCTCCAGTGAATGCACTTACCTGTCAACCAGCTCAAGACTGGTTCGGGGGTTTAAATCAAGCTATGAAAAGAGTATTTGGAGACATGAAATACAAGCAGCAAAACCCACTTTGAAACACTTATTTAAATCCCTGCAGTATGAAATAAATTTTCAGCAGAGATCTGCACCTGAGTCATTTCCCCTCCCAGGAGTAGCCAAACTCTCACTGATACTCCACTAACAAAACAAGCACAACATTTGTATCTACATTGGCTTGGAGACTGAAGAATTTTGCACATAGACACGACACATTCTATCCATGGCAACTAGCCAGGCGGGTGTGTTCTGCCTTCTGGGTGGTATCAAGAGCGCACAGATGCAGGCAGCCCCCTGGAAAGCACTGCTCCTCTGGGTGCATTTCTATACTGCTTTTGTCCTATTTTCAAGCACACACAGGTAACAGCATACAAGCAAATTTTCAGAGCTCAGACATTAAGGTGTGCTGTAGGGTTCCCAGAGCTATTAGTCAGATGCTAACTAAAACACAGACAAAAGCAGGAACTGCTTAAAAATACTCCTGCACTCAAATGCAAATGACTATCAAAAATAGCTACAAAAACTAAGCATGATATAAAAAGGAAAGTTTTATTCTTCAGACTAAAACAGCTGGTTCTACAAATGGCTATCGTGGGTATGTTTACCAGGCAAACTGAAGGCAATTCTAAAGTTAAAGTTCTGGTGCTGAAGCCAGATAAAGAATAAAAGTCAAAAAGGTTTATAATGAATAAGAAGAGTCATAGAGTGGAGCCAATGCAGCATTCTACAGGGAGCACACTAGTATACATGTCACTGGATGCGGGTGAATGTAGGACCTCATATTGTAGAGGAGGGCAGGCCGACTGTGACATCTGCATTTGGGAAGGGGGTAGGGCTACATTCCTGGTCACCACTAGGGCTTAACCAATCAGCTGCTAATAAAATCAGCCAATACCAAGGTACCAAAAATTTGGTGAAAATTCCCCAATAGAGTCTTCTTAAACATTTATGATAGTTAGAGATTGATTGAGGGGCTTTGTGGAACAGACAACGTACTTTAAGTTCAATATCAGAAACATGAGTAAGTGTCCATGGTATTTACTTGTCACAGACAATGTGTCTCCCTACCAAAAGATCAATGTCACACTTCAAACTGCACATTTGCAACAGGTATGTACCACTGGAGAGGGTGAATACGATGTATGACCAAAAAAAAAAATCTGACAAGTGACTAATACATTAATTCCAACTAACGCAGTCAAAAAGCCCTGCATTAAACTGACTTGAGAGTCACTTATCCTTCAAATTATACTTACAAGAATGTTTCAGCATCTGCAAAAGGCAGCAGGACACCATCAACTTCATCAGAATTTGGTGAACTGTATGGGTAAGCAGAATCAACCAATGGCCCCGTGTGTCCTACGCTACAGTAAGTTCTGTCACTACGAGAGGTGGACCAGCGTCTTTTCTGGCAACATTCCCACCTCCTCAGAACTACCTCATGATTTGTGGGGAATGCTAGGCTGAGTATATTTAATTATCACTAAATTTAGAAGGACCATAAAAAGCCCACATAAACCCTCACATAACACAGGCAAGACTGAATCACGATACATTTACATTCTTTATTGAGAAGACACTTTATCCAAAGGAATTTATATAGCTTATAAAGTAGAACAAGATGCAGACCGCTCTAGCTGTCTGATACTCTGAAGAATCACAATGTCATTTCATGTGTGGGACATGACAATAAAGAAACTTGACCTTAGGTTTAGCACAATCCTTTCAGTGCAACAGGCAGGAGAACTATTCCCAGGACCCGAATCAAAAACTCTTAATGCATATGCCATTTCATTGTCAAAAATGGACATGTGCTCTTTCTTTATGGTATATATTTTGCATTTAAATTAGTCCAAAGCATTCACTTCAGTCTATGAATAACAATTATACAATCAATATAGAATTCTTCAAAATCAGAGTGGTGTAAGCGGTACAAAATGTCGTATAAAAATGCAGAGGACTTTAAGTTAAAGTTAATAAAGCTATTTTGCTTTAACAATACTAATGGCCCTAACTTTTCCAGCCAAAATATACACAACTGTTCTTCACTGCTTCCAATTAACTTTCCACTTTGGCAAAAGCAAGCGGCTAGTGTAAAAACAGAGCTGTGTTTCAATAAACATTAACTATACTGATTGCCTCTGTAGATACTGTAATTACCACAAGAGCTCTGCCTCATAAACGCAAACCCATATCCAACTACACAGCAGATCCTGTTTCTCATGGATGGGGAACCATCTTTTCTTTCTGATATCTTTGGTGAAGAAGTGAAGTACGGGAGCCAGACCACTGACCAGTTTGCAGTTGAGCCCAGTATCAAGAGCTGTCGGTAGGTCCCTCAGAGAAATTTAAAACCCTACTCACTTTGGTGATGTCCTCAACTGCACATAGACGCCATTTTATACAATAATGCAATAAAAGCCACAATGTTGCAAAGCTAACCATTTCATCAAAATCTGCTTCCTGATATGTGCCACATGACAGTCGTTTAGTCTAGAGAAATAATCAGGCATACAAATGATTTTTAAACTAAGGTGTACCGTATAAGTCTCTTATAAAGTGCAGACTAAGACAAACTAATGAGTTCAGTTCCAAAAGCACCATGAATAAACAGAAAATAACATAGCATGCCAAAAAACACAAACACAGTTCATGTGTTCATGTCGAAATAGCAAACCAAATAGCATCTGAACAGAAAGACAACTGACAATAATACTGAAAGTGGTGTTAGAAAGGGAGAAATGAATTCATCAACGCCCCCCATGAAAAGTAATTCACAATTTCACCCAGTTACAGAGTTGCACATTTTACTAATAATTAAAGTAAGGTATCATCTGGAAGAGTATTTCAAAGCGGTTCCTCCTGAGGTTTCTAACCACCTCAACATCTGCTGTATGTGACCAGACAGTCAGACAATCAGCTGCATTGAAATTGCCAAGACAGCCTGCAATCATTCACTGTAACAGACAACGTTATCTTTAATAATCTACAATAAATAATTAAAGTGACAACCGACAATCCTACTAGGAGTACTTAGAATTAACAAAACCAGGCTTCAGTGTCACCAGACTACTAATTTAACTAGCAAGTGAATCGCACAAGTTAAACCGCCTTAACTGGCCCGAGTATACGTCAGCGCAACCTATTGCATGAACGAACCAATGTAACCTGCGGGTTTGAAAACAATTACTCGAGTAGCTGCTTAGCTATTTTTAAACACTTGGGTTGTAGAAACCAAAATGACCAAATCGAAGTACATAAATCCAAACAGACTTCTGCACCAGAGAGCTAGCTGCCTAAAAACCTACTCACTCCTGCATGTACAGCGAAACGAGTTTATATTTATATGGAATAAAGGGGATGAGCTAGTTGGAGCGTGTTCATCAGATTATGCTTCCTCGTTCTCGTTCATTTTTCAACTAGAAAAAAAACATCTCATAAAACTGCTTTTAATCAACCCGATATTAATCAGCTACTCGTTTGCCTGGCTACACATGTAACTTTCACCTTTGAAAATATGCCAGTTAGCTGGTTAATTAGCTAGTGGGCTCCCAGTTCCACAGCCCCACACAACACCTATCAAAAGATGAGTGGCTTCGTCGGCTGGTTTTCCTCCGGGTTTATCGACATCTGCCTTCTTACAACTTACTAACAGCTAACTAACTGCTGGCTAAATATTCACCATAACATCCGCAACGTGGCTCCAGACAAAAAGCCCCCATTACACCGCCCTGGACTGGCGGTAAAGGCACGTTGGGAGTAAGGACGCCTTCCCATTTTGTACGTTGCTAAAAAAGGCATTTATCTACACTTTAATCCGACTACTGGCCGACCACCCAAATAAACAAACTAAAGCAAATTTTAGCCAAAATATGGGGTATCGGGCGGGAACAAAAGTGAATGCAACCATGTCTACGAGCAACTTTGTGGTGTAAAGTTGCCGTTAAAACACATGAAAACGATTGTATCCCGACACCCGAGTGTCCGTGTCCTTCGGTGGCGAACTTGAGGATCTTTTCTAACTGTTATTGCCATTTTTGGCTCACTGGACATTGTTCTTACCTCCGAGGGCTCCTTCCCGGCCGTCCGGTTCGCCTGTTTCCCGTTCGCTTCGGACGTAATGACGCCGGCCGTCCCGCATTCTCCTCGCAGGCGTCACCGGGTGCGCGCACTGCCCTAGTCGTCCGCTAGATGGCGCTCATATCTCACAGACAGGGGTGTGCTTTGCATAGCCGGGAATATACAGGCACGGCCTAGCACACACATCGCACGCTACAGATGCCTGGGATACACCAGTCTGATCGCAAATAATTCATCGGCGGAAAGTGAACTGTCTACCATGGGCGTACATTGCGGGGGGGGGATGGGGGCTGTAGAGACCGCAACTGATTTATACCCCTCACCTTATCCACTTGGCTATAAACAGCTGAACACAATTTCTCCCATCCACAAATAATCTGAAATCTTTACATATAAACAGCCATCTTTCAAAATGGTAAACATGACAAGCGCAGGTAGGGGCTCAGAGCCTGTGGAAATCAAATCTGTGTGATATCTTCATCGATAAGCCAAGACCCTTTACAGGCTTGTGTGACTGACTATGATAATCATAAGCAAAATAATTAAAAGCGACACAAACGGCTTTTGTAGATTCAGAGATGGCTTTGTAGATAAGGATCTAATAAAAAGAAATTAAGCCACATATTAGAAGTAACAAAGACAGAATCAAGAAAATGGAGAGGCAGTTGTTCTGAAAACCAAGAGGAGCCACCTACAGTATGACCACAACCCAGGCAGAGAGGAGTTCACGCACTCTACCTGTAGCACTACCGGAGAGGTTAGCATATTAGCATCGCACGATGGATTCATGATACACAAATATTAACAATAATTAAAAATATTTCTCAATAAATCAGTACTTTAAGAAAACCTGTCAGACTTCTCTTTCTTGCTCTTGCCGCGTTAATAATGTGTTACTTTTTGTTTATAAAAACTTTGCTAGGCGGCTCTGACGTGAAATTCAAATATGAGATGAGAATTATTTACGAGAATGATCCATTATGACATATGTCATTACTGGAACTCCCCAGTGGAAAGCTAATTATTATTGCTCATAATATACACTGTAAAATATTCTTCTATCCACACGATTATAAAGTCCAAAATAAGTTCATTTACAGCGGGATTTATTCGACAACTTAAAACGTGTCTACTGGTCACAACCAACACGTACTGTTAACGCAAAGCATTACCTAGAACCATAAAACGGGATAAATCAATTAGTGTTGTAACTCAGTCTCATTAAAAGGACTCATCTCTTACATATAATACCCATTATACTACATACTTCACGATAACAAGATACATTGTTACCAACCAGTTGAGCATAAAGAGTCACAGTGCTCAACTTGTTGGTTGAAACAAAATCTTGGTCTGGATTTGTACTCTTTGGACCTGAATTCTCCACCTCTGGTTACGGACAACGGTTATGGAAAAAATGACGGAAGAACAGATGCATAAAAGAATGAAATACCATATCACGGACTCATTAATATAAAATAAATAAATCTGCGATAACGAGAATTTTCTAGTACCAAATGATTTATTTACTACTGACAAAAACTAAATTGTGTCGCAAGTGACCCAGCTCCTGCATTGTGCGATGCCAGCACGTCGTATCTCCATAATGTACAGTCCTGTCGCTGTAAGCATATTATATACCACTTGGAGGTGAAGCGGAGGCTGAGCCGCTACAGTCAGCCGGAAGTGACTCGCCGCGCCCCTGCTAATCACAACGCGGCACAGCGCTGGGGAATTTCCATCCGGTATCAGCAGGACAGTCCGGAGCAAATAATCCCCTCCCAGAACGGAGGAATCGGCTAGTGGTCCAGCCGTTGTTCTTTGCTGATCTGACATATTACCCCAAGGATTCCCGCAGCGATCCGGTCCGTTACCAAGCTTAAGGTCCCGGGAAGTGGAGCCGCCTTGCGAGTCTGGGACATTGTGAGCCCGCCTGACTCTTCGGATAGTTTATTCCGGTTTCAATTTTTCGGGACAGAGGACTCGGAAGGTGAGTGCTTCACTGGGCGATCGGCTACGCGTCCAGTCGCTCATTTTTTGAGTTTTGCCAAGTAGTGTGTGTGCAGAGGGCCTACCGCTGGTGCAACCATGTGAGCTGGCCGAGGCGCATGTGTAAGCGGGAGGCTAACGCTTGCGGGGTGCCGTAGCCGGTGCTAGCGGACGTCGGCGGCAGACGTTTGGAAACGCGATGAAACCTGCGAATTGGGGGTTTATTTTACGTGTCTAGCTTTGTTCATTTACAGATTTACGCGACACGCGTAAGCTGCTGGACGTGGTTACTAAAACTACAGCAAGTCCTGATCGCAGTGAAGGAATATGGGAATGATGGATGGGAGCTTCCGTGTCATTTCCATGCCCTGACAATGTCGCTAAAAACTTGCACCGCCAGCCCATTATTTCTGGGTTGTTTTTGTCTGCATCGTTGAGTTTTGCAATGTTATTGGTTTAGTAGCTAGTTATTGTCCTTCAGCCTGAGGAACACGTGGCTAGAACTAACTTTCAAGTTTCCCCTCGTATTTGAAGTGGATTTTTGTTTTAGGAATTAAAGTAACAGGGTAGGGCAGACTGCGCTACTTCTGCGGTATGTGTGCTCGTCAGGCCTGTGCAATGTTCTGCGCAGATCTTAATCTTTAACATTATCATTTGCAAAAATCAATGAATGAAATAGCAATGGCGAAGTTTGTACATGACATGGGTGCTTGACTCATTGGGAATAGTTCAGTTACATTGGAGCGGGTTAACGGTAATCATCTCCTGTTGGTAACTGGTTATTTCGTTTAAAATAGCATCAACCTTATTTTCATCCTGCTTTGTTCTGAAGCAATGGAATGGACAATTATCTGTGTAATTGTAGTCAAATCATTCTGGTCAGTTATCCTTTGCTTTTGGTTCTGAGATATCTTAATATTTGTCCTTGCTGCCTTACACACATCACCTCTTCCATCTTTGGGTCAGATTACCCGGGGTTGTCAGTCTGAGCAGAAACCTTTTTGATTTCACTTAGTGCTGCATAAATAGCAGCTAAAATCCCACACGTTTCCCCCTCTTCTCCAGGAGACGGTCTCAGCCTCACGGTAGATGCCGTGCTTTCCAGAAGGGTGGAGGCAGTAGACGCTGGAAGAGAGAGTCTGTGCGCGACTGGAGCCCATAATGAACAACAGCAGCGGCAACAGTAGCCATCGTAGCCCCAGGACTCGGAGCGGCCGGATGGGGGAGCCGGGCCCAGAGGCTCCCCGAAGGACCCTGTCCTCTCAGGGGGACAGTGTATACTCTGTGGGTGGGGCTGGAGCTGGGAGCTGCTTCCTCAGCAGTCTGTTGCAGCTGCCTTCCTCTCCGCTATCCCGTGCCCAGCTCAGGCGCCTGGAGGAGCACCGGTACAGCAGTGCAGGACGTTCGCTGCTTGAACCCCTCATGCAGCACTACTGGGAGTGGCTAGTGAAGCGCGTGCCCCCCTGGGTGGCTCCCAACCTCATCACTATCGTGGGCCTGGTTACCAACATCGCCACCACCCTGGTGCTTGTCTACTACTGCCCCACTGCCACCGAGCAGGTAGGAAGGCCTTTTCATCACAGGCCATGATGCTTTTAAGGCTCAGTCCCTTTTCCTCAGTTCTGTTTGCCCAGCTTCTAACCACTTATTCCAGACTGGGCTGTGGAACAGCTCTATTTAGTTTAATTCGGCTTATTTTAATGCAGCGCCTAAATCCCATTTAAAGGGAGTGTGAGAATAGCCAAAGATGAAGAGGAAAATGGGATGAAAAAGCTCTTAGCATGGCTTTGGAGGGGGATTCTCAGTGTGTGAGGCCAGCTGAGTCTCTCATGCCCCCGGCACCTCAGAGATGTTTGGATTAGCCAATGTCATTGTGTAAAATGGATTCCCATTGGATGATCTGCTGGTTAAATTAAGATTAGTTACACAAGTTAGTATGTCATCAGCTAAACCAAGATGGTACAAACAAATTGCATTTGGTACCAGAATGCGAGCCAGTTTAGTGAGCCCTACTTCCGTGCGAGTGCATCTTTCAGTGTTACAACAGTAGGTTCCCTTCTGAAAAAATATCCGTCCGATTCACTATCCTAGTTCCTTCCTTAATATCCATGATGCGAACTGGTGAATATGAGTTTCTGGAGAGTTTGCTGCCTAGATGAACCATGGATATTCACAGCCAGTGCTTCACTTCATAGGATTTGAGAGATCTTACATTACATTTTGAGTGGGTTAGAAAGGGTTAGTGGTTAGTGGGGAGGCTCAGCAAGGGCGCAGTTCAAAAGAGCCAAAACGCTGGCGTGACTGTGGGCATGACTTTGGGTAGCTGCTGCTGTATTGCCCAGAGTGGCGTACTTTATAGCTGCATTTGAAGTCACCTGTGTACAGATGGCACTGCTACACCACTTCTGTAGCTCTAGGTTATGACATGTGCAGGATATCAGATAATCTGCTGTTTCGATCCTTTATTTCATGACGGCAGATGTGCCGTCAGGAGTACCCAGGCACAGCCAGTGTGTAGATGTCCCCCATGCCCTACATGTAAATACATTTTTGCAATGATTATGCAAGTGACGGGCCATAGCGCTGTGCAAGCACTGGTTCTAATTGAGCAGACTGACAAGTCCCCCATGAGTGAGAGAAGGTGGTAGTTCCCTGGTTGTTTGTTTATTTGTTCATGATCCTATTGGTCCACCGTCAGGCATCTGATGTTCTCATTCTCTTCTGCATGTAACCGAGACATCTTTGGCCCTGGGTACGAGAGCGAGCACCTCACGTGCTCTCACGTCTTGGGTTACGGCCTTGACCTTTCTGTGAGCACGTGCCTGTGGCTGGGTCACCCTCTGTCAGGGTGGGGCCATGGCTTTGCACGACGGGCGCGTGTTTCAGAGTGGCGTGGGGGACACCCGTGCGCTTCCCAGTTTAGGTTGCAGTAAAAAGGTAGGACATTTTGTACATGCCGTACCTGTGCTCCTCCACTTGTATAACTTGTTTCCTGCTATTAATAGCTTCCCCCCCTTCCTTTGAGGGATGTGGGTTTAGAAAACTGAACTTAGTTTAGTTGCTTAGTCATGAAAGATAAAGGAAATTCTCCCCACTCAGGGACAATGTAAGTTTCTTGGCTGTATTTACTCACTACCAGCTTAACGTGAGTTCTGCTGCTGTTCTTGCACGTGTTGTAGCAGTGGTCTGGTTGTGAAATAGTTTAAACGTACATAATTCAGGGTAGTAGACTTCAGAGATCGCAGTGTGTAATAGGCAGGGCAGTACAGACTTTTGTTTGCCAGGTGGTTTTCAGAGATGTCCCCTAAAGGTGCAGCTGGGTGTAACATCAAGGTGGAAAGAAGGGAATTACCTATGTATGTGGTAGGGTATAATGCAGAATCTCATTGGACTCAGTGGTGTGTCATCACCGGACATGTGATGTCATGTCAGGTGACATCAGGTTTGCAATTGTTTTATTTTTGAAAAATCAATTACACATGAGTAACTGGGTTGTGCCTGGAGGGAGGACATGTTTTTATTTTTCTTGTAGTATACTTTGCAGTCAAGGTATGCTTCCTGAATACATGCTGATTTTATCTTTTGGAGGGGTGAGTTCTCTGAGCTTGGCTTATTTATCACCATTGTGTAATTTATTGGGAGTATTTGACATACAGGAGACCTCAACAGGACCAAGACAACTTCCCCCAAAAATGTTATTGTCTAAGCAACAGACAAGCCACTCTGAAATCTGTGGCGCTCGTTTGCGCGGTGTGGCGCTCATTTTCTCGGTGTGGCGCTCCTTTGCTCCATTGAGGGGTCATCCTGGCTGAGCTCTCAGGCTGCTGTTAGCTGTGAAACAATTGTAAACAGTGGTGGAGTCATTCTGCTTTGCAGGCGGTGTTTTTTGGTGGTACTTTCGTGTTCTCTCATCTTCCTTATGGTCAAAAACATGACGGGAGAGAGGAAACCGCCCTGTGTACTGAGGAGTGCATCAGGATGTGATACTGGGGACCGAAACAAAACAAAGCTGCTGAAACTTTACTTTCAATTCTTTGATGTATTTCGTCCAAGATATTTGTCTTTTGTCTGCAGTTCAAGGTTTTGTTGGGCTGTACTGTATTATGTTTTTATATGACTGAGTAGTGTGGTGCTTAAAGATTTGACCATGTGACCAAAAGGGGTGTCATGTACCCTCGAGAGGTGGTATTTAACTAGAAATAATCTGTAAAATTATCCAGCTGAATAAATGGTAAAGGGGAAGATACCTGTAGGATATTCAGGATGAAAGGCTCATGTAATACTAATACAAGTTTAATTACGTGAGAAAGCCCTCTGTGGTGCTATGGGAGGATCTCAGTTTCTTAACTGCTTTCCTGGTCCTGCAGTTAAACATGGGAAGTCCTCAGCTGTAAAGGTTACTCCAGATAAAACTGTTGGTGAAGAAATAAATGAACTTGCATGTCTGTCCACTAGTTGCCAGGTCTTTAATTATGCGCTCATGCTAACGGCTGGCTCTGGAACCATATCGCATTATGGAACGGTGGCATTTATGCTAATTAGATTCTGTAAAGGCTGACTTGTACTTCTGCACAGAATCTATGCCGTAGGGTTGGCATCAGTACGGTGTGGCCACATCGCCTACACTGCGGCCTGCCGTGCCCCACCCCAGAAATGTAACTAGACTTAATGGCAATGCAAACCACGCACAAGTCTCAGTGCTTGCAGTGGTGTAGGCCACTTGCAAGGGCCACAGCGTAAGCTCTGTGTAGGCTTGACAAAATCGTATAAATCAGCCAGTTAACACAATATTTGTGTTGTATGACACTTCCATGTTCAGCTGTGTTAAATAATGGATGGTGTGTCTGAAGAACATATTGGGTGACCAAAGAGCTGCCTTCTCAGACACCTCTGTGGGCTTACCTGGGGCTTTCTTTTCAGGCACCTCTGTGGGCTTACCTGGCCTGTGCGGTAGGCCTGTTCATCTACCAGTCCCTGGATGCCATAGATGGCAAGCAAGCGCGCCGCACCAACAGCAGCACCCCACTAGGAGAGCTGTTTGACCATGGCTGTGACTCGCTGTCCACCGGTAAGCTGCATGACTGGCCCCTACCCCCAGCTTCATGGACACATGCACAGAAACATCTTCAGATCCATTCCTATATATTTATACTTAGTTAATATAGCCGAATGTGTAGCTGCTAGATGTAAAGATTGAATTATTGTGTATGCAGTGGTCATCACTGGGCCCACATGATATTCATCGGATTTGCTGCTGATCTTGCCATCTTCCAGTGTTTGTGGTTTTGGGCACCTGCATCGCCCTCCAGCTGGGCACCCATCCGGACTGGATGTTCTTCTGCTGCTTTGCTGGCATGTTCCTGTTCTACTGTGCCCACTGGCAGACCTACGTGTCTGGCACCCTGCGCTTTGGCATGTGAGTGGCCTCACACTGCAGCGTATATGCACACGCACGTGGAAACGCACACACACACGTGTACGCACACACACACACACACACACACACACACACACACACACAGGTTTGCTTTGCCCTGGAAAGGTTTTTGCCCAAAGCCCCATATTCAGCAGACTGTCTTACTTAAAGGAAACATGATTCTAAGGAAGGGAGTAATTTGGTGTATCTGACATAAATGTGATGGATATCCAGTATTTAGATATCAAGTACTTTCTGTATGTGATCTTAGGATGCAATTTGGAAGCTTACTCGTTGTGTACTGTGTAATTCCTAATAATTTTCTATTATCTGTCATTTACATTTATAAATTTCTTTGCCATTTTTACCATTTACATTCACTGCATTTGGTAGATGCCCTTAGCCAGAGCGACTTGCATAAGTGCTGTGAAGTCTCATTAGTAAATACATTATGATACTGGTTCAATAGAACCTGGGTAACAATACTATCACTCTAAAAACTGTTGGCAAGTAACAATTTTTTAATAATAATGAGTATAACCTTGGATTTGCTAATCCAAGTACTTCTGAAAGAGGTGCTATAGGTTTTTAGTCATAGTTTGAAGTTCGTTCCACTACATAGGTGCCAAAACAGAAGACTCTCGATGTATGGTTACAGTAATGGGTTAAAAAGCCTGGGACAGAAACATTCCTGTTTAAATAATTCATTTATAGTAACCAGGGAGTCCTCTTGCAGTGTTCGTATTGAGTCTTTTTATACCTGACAACATAAGAGAAAAAATTAAATTGGCTAATTATTATCTTTTACTTTACTTTGATAAGCTTACTTTGCCTTGCGGTAACCCATCTGCTTCTGGCTAGCAACCTGAGACTAATATGACACGCACAGAAAACACGACGGAAAAGACAGTCATTTTCTCTCAATGACAAAAATAATTTTTGATAAACTGTCAAAAACTAGCAAAGGCCAAACTACAATAAGATATATTTAATGTACAGTATTGTACTGTATTGAAGCGCTAAGCAGATGAAGAAGCAGCAGTGAATGAAAACGAAGACAGGCGGTTCAACATGAAGTTGATCTTTGTTAAAGGGACCGCACAACAAGCAACAATAATACAAAAGCCATGACACAAACACGGGGAAGGTACACTAAAAGGGGTAAGATACACACACAGTGGGTAATTACACAATGGCTAAGACATCCGAGTGCCTGGCAAGAACATAGTCCAACCTCAGTTAAAGGCACAGGTGACAACCGAAGACGCAGCACAAGTACCTACAGTAAAAGATACAAACGGGCTATATACAAGACATACACAGGGTTATTTACTCGCGCTTGCGAGGCATGCGGGACATGCAGATGCCGCAGCAGTACAGTATTATAGTGCATTTGAATTATACATAGTTCAGTAATTTAATTTCTACAGTTCTGTAATTTGAAAAGCATTTGAAATAGCTGTATTGTATTTTGAAAGTCAATAAAATTCTGTGAATAGTGATGCTGTCTGTTCTGTTACCTTATATTCAAGTAATAAATATACAGATGTCAATTAGATGGTAATCTGCTAAAGAAAAAGGAAAAAAATCAGTTATAATGATCATCCGCTTATAGCGATCAATCTCACCCAGACAGTCGTGATTACTATAAGCGGATTCCACTGTATCCAGAAATAAATGTTACAATCCAAAATGCATGTGAAAAATTGTATAAGAATTATCCAATATAATAGTGTTTTGTATATACAAAAATATTACCAATAGGCTATATTCAACACAAGCGATATCTGCCTTGTGCATGTGTCGAATGGGTAGGCATGTAACAATTCGCCCAATTCAATATCA
Organism: Stomatorhinus walkeri; assembly: GCA_026784285.1. NCBI lineage: Eukaryota > Metazoa > Chordata > Actinopteri > Osteoglossiformes > Mormyridae > Stomatorhinus > Stomatorhinus walkeri. Next base: position 454,829 of record JAODUD010000116.1, read on the forward strand.
CAATATTGGGTTTTTGATAAAATTTTCCCACAATATGTTTGGGGGAAAACTTTTTAAAAAATAAAATATTTAATGTAACTGTTTATTACCAAAAACCCAAAACTTTATTTGCAAAAAAGGCATGTACACTGCTCAAAAAAATTAAAGGAACGCTTATTAATCAGAGTATAGCATCAAGTAAACTAAACTTCTTGGATATT
>JAODUD010000116.1:455128-468457 GCA_026784285.1 Stomatorhinus walkeri
TCATTAGGAGAATGCCCTGACATTGTCAGGTATGCATACAAGCATGTGGGGACCACATAAGATACTGAGTACGATCTTTGAGTTGCTGCAATGAAATTTCGGCAAAATGGACTAGCCTTCTGCATCATTTTTTTCACTTTGATTTTTGGGGTGTCTTTGAATTCAGTCCTCTATAGGTTGATCATTTTAATTTCCAGCAAACAATGTGGCATCCCATCATTCCTAACACATTACTCAGTCCATATCAGCATAGATATCCAGTATGATTTTTTCCCCCATTGAGATCTGATGTGTTTTCAAAGTGTTCCTTTAGTTTTTTTGAGCAGTGTATTTTCCCAGTCGCTATCAGTGCCTTCTTCTGTCTGACAGCTGGGACAAACTAAGAGATAGTTTGAGCCATTGTTTAGTTCTATGATTTAATGTCAAATTTAATCATAAATTTGATCAGTGATTTATTGTTCCAAAATATATCCAACATCCATGTTGCATGTTATGTGTCTATCAGTAAGTGATTCAGGTTAATAAACTGGTAAAAAATATGTTGTTTCAATTAAGGAGTAAAAAAATGTGTTCAAAGGAAATAGTGTGTCCTCAGTCCTAAGCTGCAGTGCGTGTACTTGTGTTCCTGTAAGAGTAGGACATACGGGGAAGGGTCCAAAGATAGAGACAATCATGAACATTGCACCCTCATCTGGAAGTACTTCAACTGACAGACACTGAATGTATCACCTTCTATCAGGTTGACTGTGAAACGCTAAACTTCCTGTGCCAACTTGGTTCCTGAACCAACATAGGACATAATTTGTCCTGTATTTTTGTACACATTGTTTCATAAATACAAGTGTATGGGTTTTTAGTGGCAGTGACAATTTGGAAAATACATCACAGGCTACACGGTAGCTTATAAGCTTGTTTTTAGTGCTTTTCTACTCCACTAAGAACCGGGCTGTTCTGCAATGAGATGGTTTTTCATTGTAAATTATGTGAGCTGTACCTGATGCGTACCCATGCTGATATGGCTCTGTTTATCAGCATGGCTAAAAATGCTGGTCAGTATCATTTAATAGGGCAAAATGCACCGAGATACCGGTGATCGGTGTCAATATTGAATGGTTTATTTATGTTGAATGTGTCGATATTGAGGCGGCATGGTGGTGCAGTGGTTAGCACTGTTGCCTCACACCTCTGGGACCTGGGTTCGAGTCTCCACCTGGGTTATATGTGTGTGGAGTTTGCATGTTCTCCCTGTCTCGGTGTGGGGTTTCCTCTGGGTACTCCGGTTTCCCCCCACGGTCCAAAGACATGCTGAGGTTGATTGGACTTTCTAAATTCCCCATAGGTGTGCCTGTGTGTGTGAATGGTGTGTGAGTGTGCCCTGCGATAGCCTGGCCCCCCGTCCAGGGTTGTTCCCTGCCTCGTGCCCATTGCTTCCGTGTAGGCTCCGGACCCCCCGCGACCCAATAGGATAAGCAGGTATAGATAATGGATGGGTATCTATTGAATGGTTTATTTGTAATTCAAAGTTTTATAAAATGCATACTGCATTTGAAAACTTTTGTTAAATTGTTTTTTAATCAATGCTTTAGATAAAGGGGCGTAAAAATCTGCCCAGATGCCGGCTTTTCAGTACTACATGCCTGTTATATTAACAAGTTGTATTGTGATGCCCAAAAGTTAATCTGTATAAATTCGGCATGTCCTTATGTATTACATTTGGTTAGCAAAACAGGCTCCACATGACTGTTTTGGTGTATCATATAAGAGATGAGCACTAAAGTGGCAGTGAAGAAAGTGACAGCTCAGCAGCCACAACATCTTTTGAAAGGAGATACTGTGGATTAACAAGGTAAAAAGACATCTGTGCTGTTGCAATACTTTCTTGCAGTTTCATATCTGACACATTTATGAAACATAACCACTGTCCAGCAGATTTTTACACTCATTATCTAAAGCCCTGTAAAACGAATGTGGCTACCAGATCTGTACAGCCTACTTAATCCATTTCTTCCGGTTTCCAGTTCACATAAAGTGTACATGTGTGTGCATGTGTATTCCATTTGTGTCATTGACGTGATATATGTTCCATGCTCGGTCACGGTTAGCCATCACACTATGCATATTGTGCCCTAGTCCAGCTGAATCATGCCCCAGGCTAGGGCTGAACGACTTACCGATTTCTAATCTAAATCGCAATTTGGAACAACACGAATAGCAAATCGTGATTTAGGGTATGCATTATACTCAATATGACCCAGGGTTTAAAACTGTTGTGAGAACAGTTTTACAAATTAGTGCTGTGTTCCTTATGTGGCAGTCATTCTCACCAACCTGCCAAGCTAGACTTTGGGGGTCAAACATACTCAGGCACAGTGCGGATCGGTTAGTGTATACCCTTAGAATACATTACACAGTTGCTTAGCTGTTGCAAATCTATATTTCTGCTTTTAATCATTACGCTATAAAACGGGTGGATTGTTTTATTTTCACTGAAGCCTCTCCCTCCAAAAGATTTATGCTCAGCTAGTGGAATAAAATCGAAAATCTAAGTTGAGCTCTATCTTTCATCCTTCCTTCCTTGAATGGCAGCTTTGCTGTTGTAGAGGTACAACTCTCTCTAGGCCTTCTGCAAATGCTCATGGCCGCCTTTGGTCCAGAGTTCTGGAACTTGACGGTAACTGAGGCCAAACCCCCTTACCTTGGCCCCTCCCCCTTGGCGCATGGATTGCGCTCGGCCATTCCCACTGCTTCCTGCATGTGCTGCTTAGCTAGGAAAACACTCTCCTAATGAAACTAGGGATCGCAACTTCAAAGGAACCCCATGGTCATGCTTTAGCTCTGCCAGCTGGACATGACTGATCGAATTATTGATCAAATTATTATCTTAGTGGCTTGCCGTAGTTAAACTTGGTCTTGCTTTTGATCACATTTTGACCAACTTGTGAGTTCCAGGTATGAAATGTTGTGGACATTGAACTTGCATCATCAGACCAAATGGTATTAAGTTCTGAATGCCTGGTTACTGGTAACCCTTTTTCTCAGCCTTTAAGCAATTACCTTGGAAACATAAGATTTCTAGTTGTATTCATTGTGATCTGGACAGTGTTAACAAAATGAAGAATGATGTTGGAAGTGACCGGATGGGTATCGATCCCGACAATGAATAGGCTAGTATTTGCTCAAATAAGGCGTGTGTTTTTCTGGATAACGAAATGGTTTCCTGTGTATCTGAAGGATACACTTATGTACATTTCAAACTGACACCTGGCACCTTGTCTTCTAAACACATCCAACTTCTGATATTTCACCATTTTTTGTGGGACATTGTAGTCTCATTCTAGACTTGAGGACTGTGGGGAAATTAACTGCTTTCTGCCATTTTTCAGTTTGTTTATGAAAATTGTTTTCTTGCGCATTTCTTATTGTCACGTTCAGCGGGGTGAGCGTGCCTGGATGCAGGTGGCATGGAGCAAACATGGCAACGAGGCAGGAATATCCAGGGAAACAGGGTTTATTCGGAGACACGGACGGGTAGATTCCACAACACATCACAATGACAGATCTGGGGTTACTAACTCAGACGCGGACTAAATACACAAGACTGACAGGGAACTAATCAGAAAACAGAGGATCACAATCAGACGGGTAGACTACAGGTGGTTTCAATCAGGGTTTGCACACGAGGAGCGAGGGGGCGTGGCATACACGAGGCTCGAACGGACGGAACGTGACACTTATTGTCTTCTGTCAATTTGGTGTTGTAGTATTTAAAAAATGTACCTTTTCTGATCAGTTTTCCATGAATCCTACAGAAAAGAGTTTGTGAGACAACTGCGAGCTATGGTTTACTCTTGGCGTAACTAAAATCTTAATACTTGACAGAATAAAATAAGCATTACTTGGTAAAGGTTTCTATGAGAAATACAAGGACGGACATACTACTTTGGTTTAATGGGGTGAAGTGTAGTTTGGGTGGGAGAACTGTAGGGGGCGCAGTGCTCTGCATGGTGACGTGAAGTGCTGACCTTTCTAAACCTGCTTATGATTCTTCTGCTTTCTTTACCTGCTCAGCATTGATGTGACTGAGGTGCAAATCTTCATTATAATCATGTATTTGCTGGCCGCTGTCGGAGGATCGGCTTTTTGGCAGCTCCCGGTAATTGTTTTTACCCCCCTTTAATTTTAAAGTGCTTGGTTTTAATTTCTGATATAGAACCTGCGAGTGATCATAAAGCTAAAATGAATTTCTGTACAAAGATGTGCTTGTATAACATTGTAGCTGACTGTTACTCTGCTCCAATCAACTTAGCTGTACAGTAAAACTATAGCACTCATTTTATAACCTTTCAAGTGATACCTTCTAAATCTTTTTTTCCAAGTGTATTTTCACTATGTTAAAGCTACTTTCTGTCCTCACTCAATTTGCTGCTGATCTCTTGCATAGTTTTACTATTTTTGAAGACTTTGTTGTCTATCTTCCCTGTGAGATACTTACTGGCTTTTTTGGGTCCACAGATTCCAGTGATAAGCATTCAAATGAAAATAGTTCCTGCCATTTTCACAGTGGTGGGAGCCATATTCTCTTGCATGAACTATTTTCGGGTGATATTTACTGGCGGTGTGGGCAAAAATGGATCGACAATAGCGGTAAGTGCACACTGAAAGTGCTCTGTGCATGTTCTTATAGCCATAAGATGAATATGAATAGAGATGTTAGGGCACATAAGTGACAGCTAGATCTCTATCTGTGTAATTACAAACCTAAGGGTATGAATTTGATTCATTCCAGGCTCTGACACTTGCTAGTTTGGCTAAGGCACTCTACTTTGGCTTAACAAGTGCTCCTTATTCTAATATTTAAAAAGTGCTGAAGTCACTTTAATTTTAAACATTTTTAGTGGCCTATCAGAGTAAACAAAACTATTTCCCGTGACAGATTGTTTCTGAATATGTAGCATTATTTGTATTGTATCAATGTTTTTGTCTTTCAGGGAACGAGTGTTCTCTCCCCGTTCTTCCACATCGGCTCTGTGATAACTCTGGCTGTAATGATCTACAAGAAGTCCGCTGTCCAGCTCTTTGAAAGGCACCCGTGTCTTTACATCCTGGTGTTTGGCTTTGTATCAGCCAAGATTACCAACAAATTAGTGGTAACTGCCTTGCCTGTTTTACCAGTAGTCAAACAAGATCCCCTGTGTATTGTGTATTTTCTTCTTGCGTTTTGAAGTATTAAAATTTATGTACATTTTTACTATTATTTATTGTTATTATTGTATGTTATTTTTTACTGAAATATCTAAGATTAATGGTATTTTTTCTAGCTTCTTAAAATTATAAGAAAAGGTCTAGGTCAGTCAGACACATATAACAAACATATCGGGATATATCTGGTCGTCAGTCCTTCTGTTCACTGCTTCAGTCACAGTATGATATATATTCTGACACTATCAGTAACCCTAAGGGGAGGTATCCCTGATGTAGTGTGATTGTTTTGCAGACAGCAGTTTTCTTAAGATAAGAAGTACTAATTAACTGACAGTGAGAACGTGCTTTGTTTCTCTCTATAGGTTGCACACATGACAAAAAGTGAAATGTACCTTCATGATCTGGCTTTCCTTGGACCTGGACTGCTGTTTCTGGACCAGTATTTTAACAGCTTTATTGATGAATACTGGGTTCTTTGGATCGCATTGGTAAGGCATATGTGCTTAACTGATTAATTCCCATTCAGTTGAATTGTGGGCTACACGTATTGCTAATACATATTGAGTTGGTGACTGCAGGTGCTGTTTAGAGTGGTCAGTGGCTTCTGCTGACTAAATATCTTGTATTATGACATGATTGGTTTTCTGGGCCACAGCCTAAGCTGTTGTTCTGCACCCACAGGTCTTGTCCTCTTTCGATCTGGCCCGCTACTGCATCAGTGTTTGCAACCAGATCGCCTCCCACCTGCATATTTTCGTCTTCAAAATAAGGCCCCTGGCCACCATCTCCAGTCAGCCCGGACACAACCATCATTCTTGACTTTCATGTTTTTTTGTTTTTCGTTTGTTTTTTTGGGTGTTCAGGAAAAAGTAGTTACAATATTTTTGATCAAATATAAAACCAGTTAAGCTGACTGATACTGATAAAGATATAAAAGGAAGATGCATAGAGTGGAAATAATAATTTACCATGACTGTCTCTGTGTGCAGTTTTTTTATAGTTTAGTCCAGCCTTGAACTGTTGTATGAAGCTTCGGGTTAAAAGGTCATAGATTTATTTATTTGTATTTTTCCCTTAATTTTTTGGCCATGCTCCTTTACTTGCAGCTATTTTTTTCTACTATGCAAGGGTAAAATTATTTTCGTTACTCCACTCTTAAAATTTAAACAAGTGTTTTTTGTGAGTACACCAGTACACTACCAAAAATATGTTCACTCGTATTGATTAGTTTGCCTGGGACAGTGTGTCCAGAATATCTTGTATTCTGACTGTGTACAATTTTAAGGGTTAATTTCATTTAAATTTAACCTCAATTGTATTGTTCTGCCAAATCATTTTAGACTTGGTTGACTAATCACATTGTTTGCTAATTTTTATTGCTTTGAAGACATACAACAAATAGCCTCCCCAACCAAAAGTTTAAAAAATATTGTTCAGTATTAGTTTTTCTTTAGTTAACTTTTTTGACATTTGAATTGGAGGGGGTGCTCCCAGGTGTCTCTGTAGTTGTCTCTGTGCTGTATTTTAACCTCTAGTTCCTGTTTAAGGAAACACTGATCATTTTAGGAAAAAACTCCCCTTGTCTCTCCTGCTTTTAAAGCCTGTGTCTCTGTTATGTTCAGTGGCCCTCTTTCGTCGTTGCAGATGTGACTGTATGTGGTCAGGTATCGAGCTTGTATGAAGACGAAATGCTGTGTTTTTGATCACTGGGAGGGCATTACAAAGGAACTTGCTATACAAGCAAATGTAAGAACAGGCAAGGAATGTTACATGCTTGTTTATGATCACTCACTCTTATTCATTACTCATGTTCTTCCTTGGCTTTTTTGGCACTGGAAATTGTCTATGTAGGTACACCCCCCCCCCCCCCATGGTATTTTTATAAAAATCCCTAGGATGCAGAATCGGTCTTGCCACCCTGCTGATCACAATGGCTCCCTACTTTTGTTCCGCCACATGGTCCTTTCACCTGCCATGACAGGTCCCTCACCGCATGTATCGTGGGTCTATGCCAGTGTTACAGGGCATATGGATGCCAAATCCAGCACCATCAAGCATCGGCATATTTCCTTCTGTTTCCTCGTGTGACCGTCTGCTTGTATGAGGGTTGTGGGCAGCTGAAAGTTGCTACAGGAACAAGAAAAATGTTTACATGCTTATAATATTTATTTTTCTTTCTTCCCCATAATCGCACTGCTTTTTTTTTGCTGCATATGCTTTCACTGGCCTCTGTTTTGGGTGGTTCTGGGACACTCAGATGTTGCTTCTGAACAGCTGTTTCCCAGGAGAAATCTGTAATCCATTGTATATGTGATGGAGGCTTTATTTCCCTTTTACCTCGGCAAACCCGGAACATGGCGGCATTTTGGGGTTAGTGTGGAACCCCTGCTCTGCTTCAGCTTTATTCAGTTTTAACCCATAGAGTGCAAGTATTTAAAGTACAGGAAGGTGCATCCCACTGTGAAAGCACTCCCTCTAGGGCTATGCTGGTGTCTTAAGCTTGTAACAAAACCTGAAGTATGGGGACAAGTCTGCCTGCCAGCCATTTGCAGTTTTAGGTAAGAGGTGCTTTACATGTGTGCTGGGGTCATGCTTTCCATGTAGAGGAAAGGGTTTGTTCCCAGTGGATCCCTACACAGTGTACCGTCAGAGCGTTCTTGGTGCTGTTTTAGGGGCTTTCCAGTTTAGGTTACAGATAGGAAGGAACATTAGGACTAACAGTCCTGAAGGTGTAAAATGATGCATCATTTTGGTGTTATGTCAGTCTTCTATAAGTACATCTATAAATCATGTCTGTTAAACTCATTTTCTATGCTATATTTTTCAATAAGTAGTAAATAATTGCCTTAAGTCTTGAATCCATTTCCCCATGTTTGATGTTGAATATTTGTACAATAAGCGGGACATTCTTTTTGGACTGGAAAAGGATAATTTTTATTTGTAGCAGGATAGTCTCAGGTGTATAATATTATCAGTCTAAACATACCAAGGTCAGTAGCCAGTCTGTGTCCCCCCCTGCTCAGAATTATCCATTGGAAGCTGCTATATGCTGTTTACCTCCATCTGGATTATGTCGATAGTGTCTGTGGCTGTTTGACTCCAGGCCTGCTTGGTGTTGCATCTTGGTTTCTCTATAATTAAATGCCTGTTCTGTTGGTCACAAGACTTAATAAGGTCTTTACAGTTTTGTGACTACGCATGTAACATCACTTTTGTTTTTTGATTCCTTGAAAAATGAGGCACGGTCATATCTGCCATTGCCATACAGTATCATTTAGTTTTGTACAAAATTAAAAATGTCTGCCGATAAATGTTCATTATTTAAAAGAAATTGTAACTTCTGTTAAAGGTATGCAATTATTCACCAGTAACTTAACCATCAGTTTAATTTTGAATATATGTATACATAAAAATGTTAAGTGATGTCTCTGGGTTTTCTTACCCCTTTGAGCTAAATTTATGTATCAAGACGTGAAAATGATAAAAGAGTAGTATTTAATAACAAGGTGCACAGCTCTAAGAGACACTGCCTTTAGCTACATTATAACCAAAGTTATTAGATTAACATGCTTCATTTAAAAATAATACTGTTTAATTTCATCGAATGTAGAACATGGATGGTTTTTGTTCCCTTTTGGTTTCATTTGATATCTCTAAATTCTGGCCAAGGCTGTCAAGTTTTGTTTAGTTAAGAGAAGTTTGTTCAGTTTCATTTGTCTAAAACTTTTCTTGCCTTTTAGGGTTACATGATTCTTAAATTTAATTTCTTGATTGTAAAAAAAATAATTTTTAAATAAAACATGCTTATGTAAATAAAGATTGCTATATTTATGATAATGGATGATTATTTTTTCCACACATCATTTTCCTTTACTTAAGACTTTAATTTTTTTTTTATTTACCATTATTTCCCCCTCTGATATATTTCACTGTTTAATTTTGAATTTTGTTTAACACAATTGTTTGTTTTAATGCAAGAAGATCCACTCCCACACACCATATTTTCATGTATTTATATATAATTACAAAACGTGACTGGATCAAGTCAGATGTGAATGAATATTATACTTGTATAGTGCTTCCCAAGACACCCAAAGCACTTTACAAAACCATTTGAACTACCATCGTTGTGTAGCACCCACCTAGATGATTTAACGGCAGCTATTCTGCACCAGGACACTTGCTGCATGGTAACTAAGGTGGTGAAGGTTGTGTTTTTTTGTTTTTTTGCATCTCAACCAAAGGACGGCACCTTTTGTATAGCACAGTGTCCCTGTCACTGCACTGGGCCATTGGGATGGGTTAATCTGTTGGCCACAATGTCCCCATCACTGCACTGGGCATTGGGATCCGCACAGACATATAACATCTTATCAGTTTGAAGAATATATAACAAAATTGTTATATATTGCACTCGCTGGTTCGTAGCGAAATTTAAATGTATTAGACTTAGTATTTTAATAAATCCTTTTAGAAATCGTAGTTAAGAATTCTTAGGCTAGTGCAATTTGTGCTTCCTAAGTCGTATCCTCTTCGGGGTGCTGTATATCAGTAATATTTTACGTCTAATCAGCTTCACCGCTATTCAATAAACGACCTGAAAACTAGATGGCGTTGCTTGCCTAAAAATAATTTGGCCAGCAAGTCCAACTTCGTTTTTTTACTTTTTATCAAACCTTCCAGGTTAAAAGAAGTCATTAAAATGTATTAATTTATAGTTTATCATCAGTTTTAATAAGTAAAATTCTTCGTTTCTATAACAATCTTTAACCGAGCTTGTCTGGAATTTTGAAGACACGATCGAGGGTGTGTAATTAGGTACGGACGAATTTACCAAACTATGAAAAGACGAATTACAGTAGCTTTTCACTTCTGAATAAATTCCAGAATGTCTTAGTATAGAGTTTTGTCTATTTGTAGATAAATGTAGAGTTAAGCAAGGTAGTATTGTCATATCAAGAGAATCTTTTAACCGAAATTTCTGTGTCTGATTTATATAACGATGTTACTGGCCTACTGAAAATACTGTCTCATTAGTATTGAAATGCTGTAATGACACTATATTGAATTGCTATATTGTGTTTTGATTAATTAAAACCTCCCGGCATATCATTCACCCACTTAGCAGTTCATACCCAGATGGAAGAACAGAAACGTAAATTTCCATTACAATGAAAATACCGCAACAATTTTTACCGTTTACCGTTATGCATCAGACTATCACAAGTTCTGACTTGAATTGTGTAACAGAGGCTTCTGATTTTTCAGTTGCTCATCTATTTCTTAATACCTGTTACAACATTTTGAAAAGTAGCTCAGGCAAAGTTCAGTTGATCACGCTAAATCGACATTACCATCTCAGGTAATATTTTTGAGCAGTAAACAGATTTTATAGCATGCATGTTTTTCTAGACGAGCTTCGAAACTGTAAATGCACTCAGGCGCAATCTTTAACCGCACAGGATGTTCTATTTTTATTTCCGCTTTTCCATCATTCAGTGAATGGTAACATTTTCTCTTTTGACCCCCTCCCCCAAGAAAGAAGCCCCGTCTTACAAAAAAAGGAGAAAAAGAAAGAAGTTAAAACAGAACTGCATCTAGCGTAATGATCGGATGCATGCGGAGCATTGCGGTGTTTAACTTCTTTTTGGTCAGATTTTGCACTGACCACCATTTACGTAAAGGTATGTTGCTCAAACGGCTATTTGCTTTCTTCTTTGGAACTGGTAGTATATCTGATCGAATGTTTTAATTAGACACATTTTAATGTGTTACTTAAGCAGAACTGGCAGCTGAACCAACTGTCAAAACCACTAGGAAGTCAAGTGGGCTTTTACTCTTAGCCATGTATACACTGGCATGACGTATCATTCGCCCAGGAGCATGGAGGATGACTCTTACAAGTAAATTTCTCTTACACCCACTGATACATCCTAAGAATGGTTAATTGACAACTCTATGTGTTAAAAACCTGTTTCAATCACACTGCACACTGCACACTGAAGTTCAGTATATTGTCTGCTGGATGACCGCAGATATCTCAGTTCTTTTGATTGTTCGTTTAACACTTTTGTGTCAAAAACACTTAATGCACCGTGAGTGTTAAACGGGGGAACAAACTGCTTTTAGTAAAACTCACACATTGTGTTGCCCTTAACTAGATACATGGATGTGTTTACGTTCATTGTTTTTAACATATGCGCTTTTAGGGTGTAATCTCTGGCATATTTTAACTCCTCAAATGAGTGAGGTTTTAGGCTATCTGCTATGAACAGCTAGCTTCCTGCTACAGCATTTTGACTGGAACATGAACACTTCAGCTCATTGTCTTGCTGCAGTTTCACCCAACTTTAGATTTCAGCCACAGATATTGACACTGACACTCCCTTCCTCATGATTTACAGTAGATATGTTTTGTGTGGCCATTGTTGAGATTTCTTGGAAAGATGACATTTTTATTTGTAACAAAACTGTTAAAGAAAAGGCTTCAAAAATATTCAGCTTTGTCTAGGCAATGTCCTTGGTGAACTTAATTAGATATTTGGGTTCTTTTTAGATGGCAAAACTTTCTTTGTGGAATGCCTTCACTTCAGATCTATCTGGCATTTCTCTTATTGCTGAGAGATAAACCATAACATCATATGCAGCAGGAGAGACTTCTAGAATTTTGGATGCTTTTCTTGGGTTGAGTTTTGCATGATTTATTTTTCTTATGACTTGGTGTTCTTTTAGAAAGATAGCCATTTGTAGTCAGTCATTGTTATTTTAAATACTCTTCCTTTATATTTTATTTATCCCACAGTGGTTTGATGGAGAGCAGTATTTTGTTGTGATTATAACCTTCACCAGACTTATGCACACTCACTAGTGTGTTTGCATACACTTATAGATAACATTCTTGTTTGCAGTCTGCAGAGCAGACCGTTTCCTAAAGATCAGTCTGGTTAACTTTTCCTTACCTATTAATTTACCCACCTGATTATACTTTCCTACTTTATTTAGGTAATTCAGCTTGGGGTTCACCTAAATTTGCAGTGCACATTTGTTCTGAAATCGGGAAATTCAGTTTCATCCATTTGTGGTAACCCATTATTTCAGTAAAGGAAAAATGATCTGTTTAAAAAAGGATTTCATAATAATAGCTGCATTTCTGTAATTGCAAAGTAGGGTCACTGTCTCTGTGCCTGTGTTGTGTTACTGGCTGCCTAGTGTTGGCCGGCATTGTCGACTTGTGTGGTTCCAGGTTGCCCTACTTTTGCTCTATGCTGTTGCCTGAGAAAAAAATGTGAGGTAAACATGCCATGAGATAATCATATGAGGCGGAGCTTTGGGTGATTTAAACGCATAGCCAATCTGCAGTCAGCTGTTCATTAGTTATTCATCTTGACTGACACATTACTTAATGCTCTGCATTTCCCTCTCTCTGGGTTAGGCTCATTTGAGTACAGCAGCAGTGCGCAGGATCACACCAGCTCTTCTGCTAAACCCATTTCTGCACTCTTCCCATGTGGTGGTTCCAGGAGGGACTCTGTGCACTCCCTGCATTCCTGGTGGTATGCTCAACGGCCACCTTCATGTTGCCTTATGTCATGGCTGTAATGTTGAGGCACGTGGATCCGTGGTTGCCCTATATAAGGTGAGGACCAACAGAAGAACTGGATAAAACATGTTGGTGAGGGGCAGAGCAGGCGGAAGTGGCTTTACAGAGTGGTGGATTGGCAGCATGTGCTGGTGAGTGATTGACTGGCAGGAGACAAAGTAAACCCAAATCTGGTAATAAAATGAAGAGCCTTTGGTTAGCTGGAAAGAGGTATGTTATTATGATAATTATTGGGTCATTTTAGGTTTACATCTAAAGCATCCATCCATCCTCAGTAACTGATACAATTAAAGTCACCAAAGTCTTGTCCTTCTATCTGTCACGCTGCAGTATTTTGTTAATTGGACAAAATAACTGTGATCATTCGTGAATCTTATCAGTTTGAAGAATAATGTATTAGATAATCAGTATGCTATTATTTGTTATTAAATATTGTACTAAAGTAGTTAAGTGTGTTGCTTACATTTTTGTCACTGCAAGTGGAAGAACGTTTTTTCTGCTTTATTTCATATCCTCTCAAACTTTGT
>JAODUD010000116.1:502107-518601 GCA_026784285.1 Stomatorhinus walkeri
TTTGCTGACAAATAATTGATTTTGTGGTGAAAGACTATGGGTTTGCAAAACAAACAAACACTTGCAGGAACAATATGTGTATATATCATTTGTAATTCAGTACATTTGTACATCTTAGTTTAAGGGTGTTCAATTGTTTATAAGGCACTGTATAATTTGATTCACTGACTAGTGAATAACATTGAATATATGACTGAATTTTAATCATGTTTGTAAGATATATAACTCAGCCAACTTGCTCAGTTAAAAGGGAACACTGTAATTGATCTTGGATAAAGATGTATTCCAGGCAACTTCAGCAAAGGTTGGGAAAATACATCTTAATATTTTCATGTATATAATAGTCTTGTTCTACTTGAAATGAATATGTAATGTAATGAATAAATAGTGATTTCGTTGTTGGTGTTTCCTATTTATTTTAAATAATCTTTATGCTATTACTATGTAAAACAACTTTTCACCTCCACACATCTTAGTCAGACAGGTTGTTGTTGAATTAATAGTTTAATTCCCCATCTTAAGTGAAGAACTGGAACCAGCAACTTTATGGTGAGAGGCAGTTGTCTACTGCTGGCCTTTGCCCTAAACTCGGGGAAAATTTAATATTTCTTTCAGTTAGTGAGAAATAAAAGCCTGTTTTCAGTAAAGGTGCTATATAATTGTGCAAAAATGCCAGTATGATGGTTTTTACTTTTAGTTCAATATAGTTTTCTGCTCTCTCTACATTGCTGCCTCAGAGCAATTAGCATGTAGTAACACCAGGATACGACATACGCACTGGAAAGCAGAAGGTAAAGCCAGTTAAGCCATGTTTTATAATGAGTTTATAATTTCCGAAACTGAACCTTGCAAAACTACTAATTTCATAGAAGACACATCAAATAAGAGGAAACAAAACAGCAAAGATCCACTGGAAAGGAAGCTGCTACCTCGGGCATTAAACAATAAAAAAGAAGTGATGCTCAATGTGCCCCTGGGTGGCTTCAGGTGACGTCTGGCAGTCATGACTGTCAGTCAGTGTTAACCCCACACTGGCTATCTCAGCTTCAAACAGTTAATCACCATCCATCAGGTTTAACAGAAAATACACAAAATGAATCATAATAACTGTGCACACTCTGGGGACATAGCCAGTGTTTTCCCTTAATTTCCAGATAGGGATGAACTGCATACATGAGTGGGGGAGGCAGAATTTATACACTAGTTTAATAGTAGCTATCTCCACCCACAACTTAGAGAATAATAAGGCAAGCTATTTCAAAGCCATGGGAGAAGCTCCAAGAGTGTTAACTTGAGATCAACTGACATAGTACGTGGTCTAGACTTTAATGCAGATGCTGGTAGGAGCATTTGTTGCATGACCTAGCAGGTTCTTACATAACTGCATATCCTAAATACAATGATGAAATACAAGAAAACCCACTCCCAGAAACTGGAGATGTTAAGGAAGTTAAGTAGCTAAGCGAAGCCCTTGAAAAGCATGTAACGGTTAGTTCCTCCTACACATCTAGACAATTACATGACCTGAGATCTGTAGCACGATCACATTTTGTAATTAATGTTCTTGCTGGAGCAAAAGGAGGAGGATCGTTTTGTGTGATTCATTGTTATCTGTTAACATATACCATCAAAATTTTGCCTGCAGTCAGGCCTGCTCACCAGTATGTCTGAGTTGTGTACAATCGCATCATTTGAATGATGCAAAGCACTGCTTCACACATTTTTGGAACTTGTTGCCTCTTTTTTTTTTGCGTGTCACGTGGTGGGCCTGAGTCTGTCTCGACGTTTTCTCATTTCAGGCATCTGGATTACGCAACATCGTGATGCTCATTGCTCTACTGAGCTGTCTGCAGAAACGGATTTGGGTGGAGCTGTGTGTATTCATGTGTACTCTCTGCAGCTTCTGATCATAACAAAAAAAAACTGATTAATGTGATAAAATGAGTTTGTATGATACTGGACTACGATCTTCGTTAGGTTCATGTTTGATACAGGACTACCATCTTCATTAGGTATATGTTTGTCTGATGCAGGACTATGATCTTCCTTAGGTATGTTTGTCTGATACAGGACTATGATCTTCCTTAGATACATGTTTGTTCGATACAGGACTATGATCTTCTTTAGGTATGTATTTGTCCGATACAGGACTACCATCTTCATTCGGTATATGTTTGTCTGGTACAGGACTATGGTCTTCCTTAGGTACATGTTTCTCCGATAGAGGACTATGATCTTCCTTAGGTACATGTTTGTCTGATACGGGACTATGATCTTTTTTAGATATATGTTTGTCTGATTCAGGACTTCATTTTTTCCAATATCGTTCAGCCCTTGATATCTGTTCAGTGATATAACAGATATAACATAAGTTTGAGAAGGGGATCTGCCACTATTTCTGACACCTCTGCCTCTCCTACAGATCAAACATTAACCACACCCATTAGCAGTCAGAAATTCCTACTGAATGACCTCAAGTCATACATATATATTTGTAGTATATGTTAATGTCAGGCACAATTACCTTTAACCGGAAAAAGCTGGCAAACTGCATTTGACCTTTGATTCCTTGGTACTGCCACCTTATGATCCAAGGTACTGAAGTGACTGACTGACTTTGTCCAGGTCCAAAATTTGACCTTTCCACACCCAAAGCTTCACACAGAGTATTATGCTTCCATTTTTAATTATTTAAAAAAGATTGTGTGCCTATTTATAGATATCCAATTTGATATGGAAATTACACATAATAAATTGAGTATTTGTGTCTTTTTAATTATGGTTGGTAGAGAAGATATAGTCTTCAATCTACATTCTTAAATATAAAAACAAAAATGTGGATATATGTGGAAATGCACAGCTTGCTGCAGGGTTGGTCATGTTGTTTTTTATGAGTAAACAGTCTTATGTGTGACACACACACACACACACACACACACCTATGATTGCCCGCTGATCAATTATAAACACACCAGCTGGAACACTGTGCGATGTGCGAATGTGTGTTTTGGTCTAAGAACACTTCAGGTTTTCACTTTCAGACATTATTCTCTGTTAGTGTCAAATTCTTACTTTTAGTCTGTTCTTGCAGAATAATACAGACAGACAGAATACAGACAGTCCAGCACATAAGGAATAAGGAAGATAAGGAACATACACTGTGCAGAAAATCACATGTACATTCAGGACAGAAGACTGGCCTACTAGAGAAAATGCATCACTGCAGATACTGACTTCCACACATGATACACTGTGGATAGGAGTCCAACGTCACATGCCAGAGACGGAAGGTAAAAAACAAAAAGTGTAAAGAAAGTGCTGACCTGCGTAGACCCTTCTTAAGCCACTGTGACTGAATAAACACAGGTACTTTCCCTCATCAGTCACCGGACTGGAAAACAGGTAGTCACTGCAGAGAGATGAGAAAGATTAGATTGCTTAGTGCTCATATGTAGTTTGTGTTTTTAAAAGACCATATCAAGTACAAGACCTTACTAAAATCCTGTTGAACGTAACTGTAAGGTCACAAGACAATTTTGGAAAAACCAGGCAGATTCAAATGGTATCGTTACAGGTTGCAGCCTAAAATAACTGTAACCCTTTTTTCCCATTTGTTCAACTATAATTGCGAAGGTCTTACGTGGCTTGGGGGTTAAGGCCTCGAGTGCAGATGGTTGGTCAAGACTTAGGAGGAGAACTCCTGTTGTCTGCTTCGACAAGACAAAATATACCACTGTTTACATGGGGGGAGTATAATGCTGTAACCTTTTTAGGCAAAACCATATGCCGAGCAACGACAAACCAAGGGTGTTTTCGAGGAGGCTGCGCAAGACCTATGGCATTGTTAAAAAATACTTCAACACACAAAAACTCCAGACAGTGTACCCATACTCTGAGCCAGGGTGGCAACGACACCCTCAGTGCTGAAGGTCTAAGGCCACAATGACACCCACTGAGCTTCCGTGTTGTTGTAGTTAAAGAAAATGAACCTCAATGTGGCAAAGACTATTTTCGTTAAGGAACACGGCATTTACAAGGCGTGACCCATGAGAAGGTTCTTGATGTGAAAATAGTCATATGAAACTTAGACTTAAATGGCACTTAACAGTATTGCATGACTATCAAATAAGGAGCTGAAAATGTGGATAAATGGTTGACAAATAAAAAAGTTATACGATTGAAACAGTTCTAATACCACAAAGAAGCTAGCTCAGTTAAAATGCCTTGCAAATACTTTTGGGTAAAAGTATCTATTAAGCAAACTAATCAGAGCTAATCAAAAGCCCTCAGAGGGAGCAGAACATCCATGAAATGGGGGACCTCGGGGAGAGAGGGAGGCCACACCCCAGGGAGCAGAACGCTCAGGAGATGGGGGACCTCGGGGACAGGGGAGGCCACACCCCAAGGAACAGAAAATCTGGGAGATGGGGGACCTCGGGGAGAGAGGGTGGTCACACCCCAGGGAGCAGAACGCTCAGGAGATGGGGGACCTCAGGGAGAGAGGAAGGTCACACCCCAGGGAGCAGAATGCTCAGGAGATGGGGGACCTCGGGGACAGGGGAGGCCACACCCCAGGGAACAGAAAATCCAGGATATGGGGGACCTCGGGGAGAGAGGGAGGTCAGACTTCAGGGAGCAGAACACTTGCAGTTATTTTTAGCATGAGACAACTTGGGGAATCTGAGGCCCAAAGAGTCTCTCAATGCCATTGTGGTCCCTGAGTACCACTACATGACAGGCCATGAGCGTGAGAGTGGAGCATGCAGAAAGGGTCCACGTCCGCATGGCTCCATGGCCAGTTCATGCAGCCACTACTGGTTAGAGTCACAACTTATGTCTTAAAGTAGTCTGTTACTAGAACATAAGAATATAAGAACATAAGAAATTTACAAATGAGATGGGGCCCTTAGGCCCATAAAGCTCATTTGGAGATAACTTAACTGCAAGATTGTCTGATAAAGAGTCTGATGAAACTTAAAATTGCATAGTATAAGCTACATGCTATAAAATCATTCTGAATATAAGCATCTGCTAACTAACTGGGTCAAAATTAACATTAACGAAATATTCTCTTTGAAAAAAAATGAATGTTAGCGGAATTGGATTTTCCATCATGAAAACACTGTTGCAATCGCTTGAGGCATCAAAATAAGTCACCCTGAGATGGTACGTGCAGATTGTACAGATTTCCTTTGCAAATTCTGCACTTCTTCCTGTCACATGATATTTACTCTGAAATAATTATGAAAGCATCACATTTCCAAAACAGAAAGTGTGTGTCTATGTGTGACCCAAGAAACTTTCCATTGAAGGACATTTTTTTATGAAAACAGTTATCGCATCATAACCACAGCAATTTGAATTATTATATAAATGTGAAATACTTAGTATGTCTCAAAATTTCATTTTCAGCAAATGGTTACACAGTGATTAAGATGGGTAAGTTATTGCCAGAAGGTTATATGTTCAAATTCAGGATGGCGACATAATTGCTGTGTTGGGCTGGCATTGTTTCCAGAAAAAGAGTTTGTTCCCAGGGAAAAATATTGGCTACCTAAATAAATAATGATATACCAGAGTGTGAGGAAATGTTAACCTGTGCAGTGCTGCATGCCATCAATGTCTGTTCCTGGGATATTCACCCAAGCGATCTCATTGTGTATAAATCTCTTAAAGGATGTTAGCAGTCACTTAAGTCAGCAGCATAAAATGAAATTCTTTCAAAGCTAAAAGAGAAGGAGAAACTGTGAAGAACAGCAAGATGAGGAGGAAACAGCTCTTTTTTAACTACCATCTCAAGAACACTACTGGAGATCGTTCCTGGCTGCTACCATTAGACATCAAGGCTTCCTCCTGATATGTCACCCCCTGCAGCCAGAACATGTAAGGAACGACCATTTCTGCAATAATATAAATCTGGTGTTATCTGTATCACCCTCACTAATGTATTATTATTATTATTATTATTATTATTATTATTATTATTATTATTATCTGTAAATACTTATTTCACTAATATGACAGTATCTTGTGATATTTCTGTACTGTGTACTGGTAGCACATTTACTTGTTTCCTATGTGTTCTGTCTTTGCGCCTTTCCTGTTATATATGTGTTGGTCTGTACTCTGCATTCTCGTTACTGTACTCTGCATTCTCGTTACTGTACTCTGCATTCTCGTTGCTGTACTCTGCATTCTTGTTGCTGTACTCTGCATTCTTGTTGCTGTATGCACCACAGTCTCCCCTTGGGATCAACTAAGTCCATCTCATTCTTAATCTTAAAATCACAGCAGCAAACACAGGCCACCATGATTCCTTTGTTGCCATAGACTCCAAGTCAAGGTCCACTCACCTGCAGCCGTGTGCCGCTTGGCTCCTCACCTTTTGTACAGTTCTGCAGGTGGCCTGCTGCCTCCCAGAGAGGGTGGGAGCAAGCAGTAAGCCGCTGGGCAGCTGCGGAGGACACCGTAGAGCTCCCTGTGTTGCTCTGCTGCTAGCGTGTCTATTCCTGTGTCCAAATGAGGAAGTGTTCATATGGCTGCTGGCACTCAGACTTTGCACCTTGTCCTTTGCATATTGAAGGGGGGAGGAGTGAAAGGCAATTTCCTCATTTTCACCAGCCTAGTACATGCCTCTCGTGTGAGAGTGTGTGGTCAGACTTGGCCCACACCCAGCCCAAGCACACACCGGACTGGCCTTTGACACACCGCACTGGCACAATCTATTGTTCTCAGCTCTGATTGCACTATTTATCAGATTCATTGCTTCAATGGTTCTACAAGGAGGTTGTCTTAATGCACTTGATCACGTTTATCTGTGAGGGTTAAGAAAATGAGCAGCCCAGCATCTGCTCTGACTTGCTCTGGTCTTGCAGTCCCAAGCAGCACTTAGTAATATGGAATAGATTTGCATGTTTACATGTGCAGGAAATACCTTGAAGGTCTTGAAGATGTGCAGTCGGTGGTATGAATGCAGTGGGATTTATGTGTGTTTTTCCACAGTGTGTGTGTGTGTACTTATGTGTGGTTACACTGAGGATGTGTGTCCTGAAACTGAAAATCTACCGTCAGGCTTGTTTGCAAGCATCAGGAAAAAAGTTGCTTTTTATGAATATCTAAAGTTTCACAAAATACAGATGCGAAGTTAGCCCAGTGATTAAGGATGTGGACAAACAGTCAATTAATTTCAGTTAATTTCCCAGGATCATTACTGCCGGAGGATCTTGAGAATGTATTCAACATAAACCGCTCCAATCAGCAAAATGACACAGAAAGTTGTACAGTAGAGCCCCAGACTTTGTCAGTAATTTGTTCCAGAAGGAGTGACAATATGCAAATTTGACAAACACCGAATCTTTTCTTCCCATAAGAAATAACAGAAAACACATTAATCCATTTTTTACCCCCCCCAACCTTGCCTTTTTATGGAAAAAAAATTACACTGATATTACAATTAAATACGTTTAGAGTTAAATAACATAATTTAAGTAAGAAACACAATATTAAAAGTTAATAAAATTAGTTTTTAACAATTACTATACTGTACTGTACAGTCTGTCAGAGAGCTGCTTTCAAACTTTTCAATAATCTCCTTTCAAAAGAATCTCTGTTCAATTGTGGTTCTTACTGATTTCCTTTTTGCCTTCTCTGCACGGGCTTTCTTTGGAACCATGTTTATTAGAAAAAAGCTTATAAAAGCCACAAAAAAACTATACAATGCGATCAAAACACTCAAAACACGTAAGACTAATGCCAACTGAGTGTAAACGTTTGTTTACAAAAGAAATCACATGGTTTTCAGGACGAACTCCAAATTTTCTGACGAACTCTGACTCAAAATTTTCTCTTCATTTCACGACAAAGGCCGAATATGACGGGTTCAGAAGCCGATGAGCTCTGGGGTTCTACCGTATATTACTTTTACTCGAAGCCACTACTGTTTTTGTTCTTGTTTAATTTTTGTATCTACTGTAATATTGTGCTGACCTAAAGATCATTATCAGCTCTTTGAACAAGAAACATTAATAAAAAAAAAATCCAAGCATGGTCCTAGTGGTCTGGTGGCTAAGTGTCCTTCATAGTAATAACAGACTGTAAATGTGTAAGTTGAGAGTGCGTGCAACCAGCTCATTCCAGCCAAGCCTGTCCATTCTCATTCTCAGGCTCCGCCTAACCCTAACCCTGACCTTAACCCTAACCCAAGCCACAGTCACAAAACACTTTTCTGGTTATGACCAGCATCTGGTTAAAAAACCTGGTGTCTAACCTGTAGAGGACAAAGCACAGCAACCAGCAATGGTCTAATGAAAATGGGGGTGATTGAATGAATGCAGCCCACGGACCTGCATACGTAACTCTGCACAGCAGAGGGCTACACCTTTCACAGGTAACATGCGTTATTACTGATGCCTCAGTGTTCTTACTACAGCATACATGTCTATGTGCAAGACACCAAATTTTGTTATCATTGACATTGCAAAACCTTAAGGTACGCTGCAAACAGACCTTTGCATCATTTGTGCCACTAACCCTTAAACCAAATTCTGATCATTACACTTGGGTTGCACATTAGGGATGTGCTGTTCCTTTTCCACAGAACTGATCACACTCAGTCACTTTTCCACACCTGTGTTTGTCACATCGTCTGTATGGTTAAATGTGTTGGCTCAAAGCCTAATAGGCATTCCGTATGCAGAATGAAATTCAGTGTAGAATCCCAACAAAGCTTCACTGAAGTTCTGAAGGCAGAATGGAGGCTAAGTGAAGACTGCGACAGATCAGTTCCGTTAGTTCCAGAAGCAGCCATTACAGCAGAGTATGATGCAGGTAGGAAAAGAAGGATGATCCACTGTGCCAAGACTGAAAGGATTTTATTTAACAAAAACAACACAAATAGGAACATCAGAAAATAATGGGTCATAGCTCAACAGGAAAAACAATAATTAAAGAAACTATAAATAAACAAACTAGAAAAAACCAGGCAATACAGGAAATAGAAAGGCAAGCAACGCAACAACACATAGTAACATAGGATACATACACAATGACTCACTAAGGAATAGAGCACAGCCAGGCACTTAAATACATAGGAACACCATTGCAAACAAGGGACAGGTGTACGGCATAATCAGTTAACAAATCAAAAAAGACTCAGATCAACAGGGAATAGGTGGGATTGATTACAATTAAACAAGCACAAAATTAAGAAACCTTAACATACACCAAAACTAGGCACAGACAGCTGACTACACTAGGAAAGGTTATGGGTAAAAACCAAAAATCTAACAGGACACAAGCAGTGTTAAACCAAGAATAACTACAATAAATACTACGGAAACTAAAAAACCAAATAAGACAAGCGATGTTGGTTTCTGGTCAGCCTCAAACTTGCAACCTGAGGGTTCTTAGTAAGCCACACACTCAGCCAATTGAGCTATGCAGCAGCCCAGGTAGCAGGGATAGCACCTGGAGCTGAAGGGTAAGCAACAGGGAGGAGAACACGGTGGCCAGCGACACCTGCTGGTCAAATGGGGAGGAGCCACAAAGGGCAGGGTCACACAGGCTCTGACACTGACAGACGCATTTGAGCCATGTACTTTTCTCCTCTAAAATCTTCAAAATGTTTATGCTGAACTCATGCTCCTTGTGCTCCCATGTTCTTCCCTTAGAGCAATTTTCAGGACCTGGTCCTCAGGGACCCCCAGACAGTCCACATCTTTGTTCCCTCCCAGCTCCCTGCCAGACAGTGCATACCAGGAGTCCTGCACTGTCAGAGAAAGAGTACCAATTTGTACCTTTGCTTGTCACTAGGGTAGGGATCTGCTAAATGCACCCTAGCAGTAGGTAAAGGTACCTCTTGGTCTAATTTAAGGTATAGAAATGGACTCTGAAGAACATCCCCAAGGTACAAATAACATTAATGTACCCCCAATGGTACAAACATGTTCCACGTGGTGCATTTGTGTTCTGTAAAAGATACAATTACCTTCAGCTAAGGGTACAATTGACAGACCCCAATGACAAGCAAAGGTACAAATTGGTACACTTTCTTCTGACAGTCTACTGGAGATGGGGGGAGGGGGGGAACAGGGACTGTCTAGGAGTCACCAAGGACTGGGCTGAGAAACACGGACTTGGAGGTCGTGTTGATATTTCCCTCATAAGTGTTTAATGTGCTGTTCAGACTCCCAGCCACCAGCAATATCTCAGTTCTCTCTCTGCCCAACAGCACTTTGCTGTCTTGACAGTCCAGTGCAGAAATAGCCAGAAAATAGTGAGACATGGTTAACTGTGACTCTGAGCAATGACATGAGCTAATAGAAATAGGAGTCTGTAACTTTTTCTTTACATGTCCTGACTATCCTTCTGGGTTAAGGATATAAGATTAAGTTCCTGGGAGAAGCCCGACAGCCTGCATTTCAGAGAAACCCTCTAGACAGGCTGGAACACACACTTACTTCACAGCAAATTGATTTCAGCCAGTACTGTATCCATCACGTAAAATTCTTGATGTATTGCTGAATTATGGTGTGCAACAGATACACGACAGTATGCAAATCCTGGCTGATTTTTAAAATTTCAAATGGACTGCACACATATGCACTCAAAATTACATTTCCAGTGTTGAAATATAATGTTTCTCTGCTGTTGCAATACTTGCACATATTCCGAATACCTCCTTAACTAATTGCACCATTTCCATGTTAGCTTAGAGTATATATTTATAATTGTAGTTATTAATATATGTTTATTCTCTTTGCCTATCTGTGGTTTGTAAGAACTGGAGCCACGTTGTCTCGTCTCACTGTACACATGTATATAGCTGAGATGACAATAAAGTTCACTTTGACTTTGATTACTTAATTTTTCACTTTATGCATTTTATGATTACACTCCACATTATTCTGATGCAAATTTTGCTCATGTCAGACAAACATAGAAAATGTGGCTCAGTTGGCTAAGCCTGTGTGCTTATAATTTCAAGGTTTCTGGTTCAAACCCAGCCTCAGCATGTCTGTGGGTCCTTGAACAAGGCCTTTAACTCCCAGCTGCCTGGGTGCCCCAACAGGTGGCTGTGCTTCATGGATAGCTTACTCTACAAATAGCAAGTTGAGGGAGGCCTAAAGACAATTTCTTGGTAAAGTATCAACTACTATAATTATTTGCAGTATGTTCTATGGGCATTTGTGGGATGTAATTGCATGCATGATGATGGACATACTGCATGGTATAGATAATGTTAACAGGCACAAGGCATGGTAACTCAGTGATTAGCACTCCAGCTGAGAGATTCTTAAGTTTTTGTACTCTCACTGTGTCTCTGTGGGTTTCCTGCCACAGTCTAAAGACATGTTTAGACAAAATAGTTTTTCTAAATTAGCCTTAATGTGTGAGTGTTTGCTTGTGATAGATGGGAACTGCTCCAGAATGCCTGGCTTTTCTACGATAGGCCTATGCTGTACTGGATAAGATGATGGATATATAGTATATGTCTATTAGGAAGCAAGCACCAAAATGGTTTACGGTGTTGGCAGCTCAACTCCCTCAAAGGTCACTTCGTGTATACTTCTGAGGAGGAACTTGAATTACAGTAGACAATAATTTGAAGTTTCATAATACTAAACAGTAAATTGTGTA
The DNA here is from genome assembly GCA_026784285.1 of Stomatorhinus walkeri. Taxonomy (NCBI): domain Eukaryota; kingdom Metazoa; phylum Chordata; class Actinopteri; order Osteoglossiformes; family Mormyridae; genus Stomatorhinus; species Stomatorhinus walkeri. The sequence goes on from JAODUD010000116.1 coordinate 513,745, forward strand.
AATTTCATTTAACAAAAACAATTTAAAATACGTTTACTTCGTGTTTAGCTGTGCCTGCAAGAAGGACATCGTGGAAGTAAAATATGCAAGTAACGACGAAGTTTGCAAAAGTTAGTTCGTATAATGTGTTTTAAAGGGTCCTGATTAATTACAAAGAATTCTTGCTGAAGACACACACAAAGAAACCGCGCTGCTTTCTGAAGCGTTCATTCGCTTTATCACTGAGAAATGTAACCGAACTATAATTAGCAGACTTTTCACACATTCGGTTAGCTTTATAGGCTACATGTATATATACAAGTCTCAGAAGGAGAAATGTTCGAGGGCATATGACCTCTAATCGAGTTGTTGTGTTACTCAACGTTCTGGTTTTACGTTTTATTAATGTACAGTGCCAGCGCACGACCGCAATATGGTGAAGTCTAACTTTAACGTCCAGCCTGACATCTATCGGCGAAGTCTAGGAGTGACAGTTATGTCGTTAGCTGAAGCCATCTAGTTCTAGAGTTTTCCTTGCTAATCAGTGAGTCGTTTGACTTCGAAATAAATGCACTAAAAGATAGTTTAGCTAGAGTAAATCAGGTCGAACTGTCAAATAAACAATTACGTTGCAATGAACAAAAATTTCTTTAGACTTACTTTCTAGGTTATATAAGCTAAATTAATCAGAAATTAGAGCAACGTGAAAAGGAGACAAGTGCACAGGATGGCGCCGCCTGGTGTGTGATTCTAATAGAGAAACTTGTTCTGTTAGCGGGAGGTACACACATTTCTATGAAAGGGAAAGAGAGGCCGTTTACGACAGAATTAAATACTTCACTTGCACATGCAGCATATATGCTAAGCACTTAAACGCATATACATTCTATCATGCATATACAGGGGTTGGACAATTAAACACTGGCAAATAGTGTTGGACGTTTCATACCTATATGTGGTGACCAGTTTTCACTGATTGCACATTCCATCAGTAAGAGCAGAGCAATAGCACAGCGGCACATAAAATACTGTGGTCTACACAAAATAGTGGGAGACTGAGGGTATATCGAGAGCGAAGGTATCCAGGGTAATGTCGGCATACCACCGACAGAGGACAGACCACAGCCAACAGAAGTAACCGTGGACATAAGATGGGTGTCTGTAAAGTATTCAGCTTTGCCCTGTACTGCTTCTCATACATTTTGCTTGTAACTGATTGCTTGCTTTATATTTGTTGCGTGTGCTCATAACACCTGGAAGCTGATGGTTTCCTAACTGCCATCAGTGTGTGGAAGTATTTAAATAAATTTTTCTACAAAAACCCAACTCCATTAAATAAAAATGTATTGAAATGTTTTGCTTTGAAAGAAAAGTAGGATTGTGGATTATCAACATGGAAAAGACCAATACCACTTGTGTGTGTTCTGAGGACAATCTTGATGAAATGATCAAGTCTGTACAATAAGGTATGATGGACTATGGCATCAAAAGTGACACTTTAGCTCAGAAAAACAAACATTAATAGCACAGTCAGAAAACAAAAGCACATCACTCGTTCAACTGCCATGAACTATTTCAGTGTTATTGACATGATATAGATACTGCAAGTTGTAAGGGAGTAGAAAGGTGTTGAGCCACACCTCTCACTAAAATTTTGCATAAAATCTAGACAATATGCAATATCTACAAAATTATTGAGAACGACAATGAAAAATTACACAAAAAGGTGATTCATTCAAAATTAAATACATTTTACTGTTAAGTAATATATTTTCAGTCCTCAAAATTTGAGCTTTTCAGCTTTTTTCTGTCTTTAGTTTCCCTCTGTGGATTGGGGATTTGTGCCTGTGTTGAGAAGGTTTTGGGTTTGAATCTCTTGACTGGCAGAATAATCATATCCATTTTGAGCCTTTAAGCAGGACCCTTAACCCAAACTGCTCAAACTATCCCAAGCACCTACAGATTCGGGAACATTCAAAATGCAAACCCTTTAATCTTGCTGTTACGTCAGGTGCGGAGTCGATGGCATGGGGCAGGCATACGGAGCAAGCAGGCAGGAGTACGAGGCAAATATGGGGTTTATTTGGGGTAGAACAGAGGCAGGGGACACAGGACCTGGAAAACAAGAGCAAGACAGGTTAACGGGGGACAGGGAACAGAATTGAGACACAAAACAGGCACAGAGGAAACAACCACGACATGAGCTGGCACAGGACAGGGAAGGCAGACAGACAGACCAGGAACTGGGACTGAGGGGGAACACCGATAGGCGGAACAAAAGGACCAGGAGTGAACAGAGGAGCCAGAGGGGAACGAGGAGCGGAAACAGGAGGGACGAAGGGACGAGGAACAGAGACAGGGGGCCAAACCGGAAAGGAGGGGGGATCAAGGGGAGCCTGAGGACTCCAAAGAGGGCAATGGGTGGTGGCCAGAGGGGCCACGGGTGGAGGAAAGGAGGGAGCAGGAGGGGACCACAAGAGGGACACGGAGACAGAACGAGGGACAGACAGAGGAGTCGAGGAGGGAGCAGGAGGGGGCACCAGCGGAGGAGACTAAGGGAAGGAGGAAGGGGAAGCCGCGGCAGGTGACGGCCCAGGCGGAGCCGGCAAAGGTGCGGCCGACAGACGAGCCGGAGGAGGAGGGACCGTAGGCGACCAAGGAGTCGACCTCGGGGCACGCGCAGGCGACCGAAGAGACGAGGACGGCCGGACCGAGGACAGGCGACGGGGCACCGCCAGGGGACCCCAGCAGGAACACCCCCGAGGGGTCCCAGTCCAGCTCCTCCTCCAAAGAGGAGGGAGTGAAGGAGCTACTGTCCGGGACCTCCTCAGGGATCAGGGCCAGGGTTGCGGGGGCAGGAACTGGAGTCTCTGGGGCTAGAGTCTCTGGGGCTAGAGTCTCTGGCTCAGACATGGAGGCTGTGGGCTGGTCGGGCAGCGCAGACGCGGCCGTTGTGGGCAGGGCAGGCGGTGCAGACGCGGCTGTTACAGGCAGGGCGGGCGGCTCTTCGGGAGCGACGGCATGCAGATCTTTGGGAGCGAAGGGAGCAGAAGTGGGCACCAGGGGAGGTAGCTCATCGCTCTCCCCAGTCAGCTCGCGAAGCTTCCCCCTGGGCGGAAGCTCTTCAGGGAAGGGGAATTCCCCTTCCTCCTCGGAGAGGTACAGGGGCGCAAACCAGGCCCCTGTACGGATGTCTTCCAAACTTTCTCGCTTCTGCTGTCTTCTCTTCCTCCATCCTGCGCCAAACAGAGGTCGTGCAGCTCCCCTTTGTCCGCCCAGTGTATCCGCTTCCTGCGGGTAGCGCAGCGGGGCTTGCTGGGCTCTTCTCCATGCAAACCGCTGCCGCATCTCCCGCAGGTCGTCGCGCACCCCTTGCAGAGGGTACACGTCACCGGGCGGGGGTACCTTGAATAAGCGATCCTCTTCTGGCCCATTCTAGGGCCACGGGGTCTTCCAGGACCTCGGGCTGATGGAGCCAGTATGTTACCTCTTGCAGCAAGCCGAACCATTCGTGATTGGCTTGCCGCTGGTAGCCGTCTTGGAGATCGGTCATTGTGTCACGTGCGGAGTCGACAGCATGGGGCAGGCATACGGAGCAAGCAGGCAGGAGTACGAGGCAAATACGGGGTTTATTCTGGGTTGAACAACGAGACAGGACGCCAACTTCGACTAACACACCATCCATAGGGGAACATCAATGACTGATCTGGGGAAGACTGATACAAAGACAGACTAAATACGAAATACAATCAGGTACTGATAGACAACAGGTGTTCACAATCGGGAATTGACATGAGGTAACAAGGGGGGCGTGGCACACATGAGGCTTGGACGGGCGGATCATGAGACTTGCCTTTCTTATGAGACAGGCAGTCCCTAGGTTAAGAACATCTGAATTACTGACTCCTCATACTTATTAATGGACTGTCATAAAACCTATTATATCCTCCTGAGACCCAAGAAAAAAAATGTCCTTCAATTTAGGTTATTTGTCTTTGGAGGAAATAAGACATCTTCAATTTATATTTCCCCAAATGTATTTTTATTTTTAATTTCACAGCATGTCCTCTTTAGTATACAGGAATAAATTTGTTTCCTTACATCAGTGAAAAGATATATGCAAAAATAAAATGTCCACTGCAATGGACATAAATGAATGGGTGGGGTCTCAGTAGGATATAGAAACTCAGGCAGGTACTTTGTGATGCTTGTGAAACCATTCAGTGGACTGTCAGCTCCAGGTACAGTGTAGTATGCCATGTTGTTTATGATCCATCCATCCATTTTCTGAAGCCGCATGTCCTATTCTGGATTATGGTGGTTGGTGGGGGGTGGGGAGGATCTGGGCACAAAGCAGGGAACAACCAAAGCAGGGAACAATCGGGCACCAACCTATTGCAAGGTACTCATGCACCGGTCACTCACACATGCCCACCTATGGGAAACGAGTATTCGGAGGAAACCCTACGATGACAAGTAGAGAAGTTGCAAATTCCACACACAGAATCATGGCAGTGACTCGGACCTTGGTTCCAGCAGTGTCAGGCAACAGTGCTAATTACTACACCATCCTATTTTTTATGTTACAGTATAATCAGTATTGTTAATATGTATTGTTTTATTGGCTTAACCTGCTTATGTACTTGTATTTTTGTTGATATGTACTGTTTTATTGGGTTGACCTGCTTATGTACTGTATTATTGTTAATATGCACTGTTTTATTGGGTTGGCCTGCTTATGTACTGTATTTTTGTTAATATGTACTGTTTTATTGGTCTGGTCTGCTTATGTACTGTATTTTTGTTAATATGTACTGTTTTATTGGGTTGGCCTGCTTATGTACAGCATTTTTGTTAATATGTACTGTTTTATTGGGT
>JAODUD010000116.1:523291-536168 GCA_026784285.1 Stomatorhinus walkeri
GAAATCTAAGTAGATGACATCATAGGCCTTCTTATCATCAACTTCCTGAGTAGCTTCCTCAAAAAACTCCAACAGATCTACCTCTCCTAAATCCATGCTGGCTATCCCTCAAAATGTTATTTGAGTCCAGGTAATCAACCATTTCTCTTTGATAATAGCCTCCATAACTTTACCAGTTATACAAGTTACACTGATTGGCTATTCGTACTATACATAATATAAGGATTATGCATGGACTCTCCAGTAGGTGGCACTCAAGAGCACACAGCGGGCCAAGTACTTGCAAAATGGGGTTCTCTTGCATGAAGTACAGCAGTAATCCTTTCTTAAAGGTCTGTGGCCTCTTTTCCCACCATTAGAATTGAACTGGAAGCACAGAGTCTTCTGATAAGAGAACATACAGAAAACATCCAGAGCAGCACCTGCAGTCCTGGACTGGCCATCTGGCATTTATCATGGGGGACCCCAAAGTCCAGGGCTGAGCAGCTGTGAGGCAGACATGACTGGCTGGGCCTCAGAACTCTTCACTCTGAGTCGCAGAAAACACAAACAAGAATGGAAATAGACACAGGTGCACAGAAATGGGTCAAAACAAGCTCAAGTTGTCAGAGACCAGGCATCAGGCAAAGTGTACTGGCTCTCAAGTGCCAATCCGTCACTCTCCGTCCTAAAAATGGAAATAAATATAACTGTAATGTAGGCTATACTGTAAACTTCGTAATCAAATGTATGTGCTGTATAAAACACACTACTTTTCTGTAGTTTGCGGCCAAGAAATTGTTTACATAAATCTGCTTGAGGCAAATGCCTGGGTGACAGTAGGTACCACTGCAGAGACGGGGTGAGGGGTTCAGACCCCTAGCCCACTGGGACTGAGATACATTTGTGTCATTAAACACTAGTTATTTCATTTAATATTACATTCTGAGGTTAGGGGTTAGGTTGGGTTTAAAGTTATGTTTTATAGGTTAGGTTAGGTTGAATTTAAACTTAGAGGCTAAGGGTTAGGTTAGATTAAATTTAGGCTTAGATTTATGGCTTAGGTTGGGTTTAGACTTAGAGATTAAGGGTTAGATTAGGTTTAGACTTAGATTTTAGGGTTTAGTTTGGGTTTAGACTTAGAGGTTTGGAATGGGTTTAAACTTAGATTTTAGGGGTTATGTAGGGTTTAGACTTGGAAGTTAGGGGTTAGGTTGGGTTTAGACTTAAAGGTTAGGGATTAGGTTGGGTTTAAACAGATTTTAAGGGTAAGGTTGGGTTTAGACTTAGGGGTTCAGTTTCTCTGAAAGTGAAACAGTGTGGCATTTCGAAATCCATCAGATGTGGAGTGTTCAGATACCATACTGGAAGAAAACAGCCTTGTTGATGAATTCCACTATCTCATTCTCTCTCCAGACATCCCCAAAGATGCATTCACCATGATGAACTTCTGACCCTCATCCTTGACACGTTTACTTCAAGATGCCAATGGATCAGGATTCCATCAGCAGGAAGGCCAACACTAATACCCCCATCACCCCCAATAGTAGTTATTGTTATTAGGGTTTGAATTCGGTTTAATGTAGAGACAAACTTGTAATTCACCATTTTATTTTTTTTAGAAATAGTCTCTGATGTTATGTTTGCATTTAGCAGCATGCAATTGAGTTCAAATCAGGTTAGATATTGCTTTTCATTTTTCTTTTGTAGATATTTAATGTACTGCAACCCAGGCCATGGTCTCCCTGCTCTGTGCCTTGGGCTGCTTCAGACTCCATCTTGATACCATTCAAGATAAATGGTTAAAGGTGGATGGATGATTGGATGGATGGGTAGATGAATGTATGGAGGGGTATATAAAGGGATGCAAAGGTAGTATTTCACCATTTCCTGGTATGAGCAAAAATTCTGCAATATAACTGAGCAATTATATCAAAAACACTAAGGAGTAAAACACACCCACATCAATAATTAAAATGATTGCAACATGAATAAACAACCAAAAATCAGGCACCCAATATAAATGTCTTTTTTTACAGTTTGAAGTTTTATTAATTTACACAGTGGCTCTAAGGAAAAAAAGTCCCTCTAAAATCAGAATTATCCAGGCACATATAGGCACATATAACTAGGCACATATAAACTTTCATTGACCTATCTAAAGGGGGATAAGTCTATGTGCATAAATTGCTGACAGAATGTCCATAACAGTAAGATGGTTTTCAGACCTTTAAGAGCCCAGAAGTCAAGAGAACAAACAATGCTGCATGCTAACGTGCCTCACAATGCATCAAATCTGTCCAGCCATTTCAGGCTTGTGTTTCGGGTTGATGTCCTGCTACATCCGGCACCAATAACCCTGGACGTTATCGCTGCTGCTGGAAAACAGAGGAGTAAACGCTGATAGTCAGAATGATGACGCACGAGCACAGGCTGGTGGAAAACAGAGATGGCAGCAAACAGATAACGTAACAACATGGCAGGTGTTAGTGCGCTACACAGTGTCAATGAAAGGTATCAATCACTGTTTAAAACAATCCCTCTTTTGAAATAATACATCTACATATTGGCAGGTAGGGAAAAATGACTCCAAAGCCCTTGAAATGCCAGCTGTCTTTTGTATCTCCTTCCTCACTGGCCCACTATGTTCATTGGCTGGCCAATATGACAACGTGATAGTCATTTTCGAAACGGCTGCCACCCGGCAGGGTACAATGGAACTCATGCTTCCCTACAGGAAAGATGAGGCAGTTAGTTGACTTGTGGCAGCTACTGACTGCTGTGTGCTAAAATCCCAGTTCTCAGTTCTTGCTGTATGAGCACCTCTGATGGGAATAAATGATTCAGCTACGGCCATCCACACATGTGGGTGCCAAAAAGCTTGGAGAAAACCGTAAAAATCAGGACCTCTAAAGGCTTTGCTGAGCCTCATTACAGACTAATAGTATTACATAGTATTTAAAAACATATCCCACATAGATTTTTTTTTTCTCAGTCAAAAACATTTTGCCCAGACACAGACGAGTCCTGCTATAGACACATTTGTCAGACAGGTTGATGATCCCTGGCTTACAGGCAGGACATGGGTACGCATCCCCCATGGGGAAAAAAATAACAAAAACACCCTTTTTGAAAATATGCCACCCCACCCCCCACCCCTGGTTGAGAATGAACAGGTAGCAGCCCAGAATCCCCCTTGAGATATTTTTGCAGCTCACTCACTGCTTATATGACCTACCATCAGCTCCCCAGTAGCTCTTCCAGCACACTCCTTTCTGGATGATATACCAGCAGATCTTCCAGCACACTCCTTTCTGGATGATATACCAGCAGATCTTCCAGCACACTCCTTTCTGGATGATCTACCAGCAGATCTTCCAGCGCACTCCTTTCTGGATGACCTCTCCCCTTGTTTACGGGGGGCCTGTGGGCTCATTATCTCCCCCAGGCTGGTCTGGGAGGCAGAGTGGCAAGGCCTCTCCCGCCGACTCGGCAGCCCCCACTCCCCATTGAGGCTCTCTACATACCTACAAATACACTGGCCGAGATGGGAAGGGGGGGGGCAGAGTTTTCAAGGTAATTTGCAGACATCTTACAGATTTAGCTGTGCAGTCTCTGCTTAGGTGCAGAAAACAGCAGAGAGGCTGACAGTCCGGCTTGGGCGCAGAGAAAAGCAGAGCGGCTGATAATCCGGCTTGGGCGCAGTGAAAAGCAGAGCGGCTGACAGTCCGGCTTAGATGCAGAGAAAAGCAGAGCGGCTGACAGTCCGGCTTAGATGCAGAGAAAAGCAGAGCGGCTGACAGTCCGGCTTAGGTGCAGTGAAAAGCAGAGCGGCTGACAGTCTGGCTTGGGCGCAAAGAAAAGCAGAGCGGCTGACAGTCCGGCTTAGATGCAGAGAAAAGCAGAGAGGCTGACAGTCCGGCTTAGGCGCAGAGAAAAGCAGAGCGGCTGACAGTCCGGCTTAGGCGCAGAGAAAAGCAGAGCGGCTGACAGTCCGGCTTAGATGCAGAGAAAAGCAGAGCGGCTGACAGTCCGGCTTAGGTGCAGTGAAAAGCAGAGCGGCTGACAGTCCGGCTTAGATGCAGAAAAAAGCAGAGCGGCTGACAGTCCGGCTTGGGCGCAGAGAACAGCAGAGCGGCTGACAGTCAGTGGGGACGTGATGCTGCGAGATTGTGTGGTCTCCCCCGCCCCTCGTTTTCAGTCGCAGACCAAAAGCCAGAAAGGCTGCATGGGGCAGCTTAGAAACCAAAGCGTACCAAGCAAACGGGAGGTGGGCGGCAGCCGCCAGCTTGGCCCCAGCATTTACAATGAGCTGTGTAAACAAACACTAACAAACAAGACTGGACTGCATTCAAAGGAAGCATCAGCCAGACATGGAGCTGTGCAGGCAAAACCATGAAGTGGCCACAACAGCACACAACACATGGAGATACATATGCAGCCCTGGGGTTTTGTGCACACAATTTACTAAATCGAACTCACAAAATCCCTAAAACACGCATAAGATTTTCCTTTTTCATCGTCTCAGTTTGCAATTTTGAGCTCTCTAACCTCTTAGGTTAAGCTGTACTCGTGCTTTGGTTATGTTCTTGCCTGAGGAAAACAAGCCCTCAATGTTAGAAGCAGTCAGAGGACTGTGGTCAAGCCATTCGTAGAGTTTTCAATTGTGACAATGCTATTTATAAATAAACTTAAAAAAAGGCTAATTCATACCTGACATGTAAATGGTAACTAAATGACCGCAAAGCATAGATTTTATCAATTAAAGACGTGTGACAGAATATATCTGGACCGAGAAACTTACATTATTATAAATATAAGGCCTCATGTACACAGATAGGCCATAAGTTGTTACCATGTGCAGTGTTAAGAATTAGATGACCGTAACACCTCATTTCTACAATGGAATAGATTAACATTTGGCGAGGACATGTCTAGCAGAATAAGACAAAGCTGGAATGGCTGTGGAATGCAGTATACATACATTTATTATTTTTGCATAGATTTGAACGGCCATGACCCCTAATTTCCATCACAGAATTGTGTGCAACTTTGTATGGACATGTGGCAGGACTAGCTGAAGAAGACCACGCTGGACTGGAGACAAATTATGCGTTACAAAGATTTGAGCAAATAAATTTACTACCATAAAATCCATAGTATTCATACAAACGAGTTCAGCGTTGGGCCTCTGCAGGCATGTTTCCTTTGGCCAAATAACTAAAACACAACTTAACCTGTCAGAGATCATTAAAAACCAAATGGAGTACACATTTTAGGGATTCTCATTCTACACTGCGCATAAAAATAAAAAAAAAACATTCCATGACTATCTGTGCTGTGCCCCCCCCCCCAGGGTTCTGAAGATAAGGGATTTCTTGGAAAAACAATGAGTAGGTTCTAACATTTTCAGGCTGACACCTCATGGTTACTTATATTCGTTTTATTTTATGTAGAAAAAAACACATAAATGGATACAGGCTGAAATAATGGGAGGCTGACTGACCCCCTAACTGACCACAATGCTTCTTAATCTGGTTCTGGGTCACTCTGGCACTTATTTGGGTTAAGTGCATATGGTTACTGGGTAACTTCACCTGGTGTGATTCTAGTACCAACACTGTAAAACTGGCAGATTCAAGGTCAGACGCCGGGCATCCCTCAGCCCTCTGCAAAGCACTTCCAGAACCAAAGAAAAAAGAAATCCTTAAACTCATGGGGGGGGGGGGGGTGGATACGTCTTCATGGGACGGCCAACAGACCCCCATCATAAATAAGCTGATCCTAAATTTACAAGAAAAAAGATGATATAAATACTTCGTTGTGCAAACAATAGTATAGGATCAATTCTTTGACATTACTAAGAAGAGGATTTCAGGCAAAAGCCAAATTAACAAGTAATATTTGGCTGCCTGGCTCTAATCTGCATACATAATATCTCCCGGAGATGACAGAGGTGATGGGGTGTTTATGCAATGAAAAAACGTACATTACACAAACAATTACCACTTAGTATAACATGTCATAAAGCAAGCATTTGAAAATGCTCAATAGTGCACATGCTTTTTGAAAAAGACAAAAAAAATCAAAGAAATAAAAGGACCTTAAGTGTGTGAATGCCTTCCACTCGTACAGTTTCATCTTCAACTTAATGCCTTAAAACCTCTTCAGATACAGTCCAGTACAGGCAATAAAAGCAGCTATGTGTCCTGAACACATTCACTGACAATGCAATGTGCCCGAATATCACCTTCAAATAGTTTATCAACCGAAGCAGAAATGCTACAATAAATACTGCATAAAGGGAGCTGACTTGGAGCCCCCATCTGCTTTCACATTTCCATGTGGGTAAACAGTAGGAAGCAGGCAGCTGCTTTGGCTCGTTGGGGGCTGAAGGCATCGCTGAGGCTACAGCACCCACCCCTGTGCAAATTCAGAGCAGCAGGTGAGTGTGCGGTCCGACTGCCTGCACGCCGATTCTCAGTCACACAGCTCCCATGTCCAGCGCACTCCTCCAGGTGTCTGCCAGTCCGGTTCCCGACACAGGCTTCTTCTCCGCGAGGCTGCGTTCCACACCCCCCTTGCCTCGTCTCCACATGGGCACCGTGCGACGTACAGGCCTTGGGTGAGCCAGGGCTCTCTTGGGGAAGACAACATGGTACAGCTCCTCCTACGAAGTGCCAGGAAGGAACACACCACCATTCAGGGATTCCTCGTTAACAAAGCACCCGTGTATCGCTGTCGAGTTTATTACAAAGTTCAGCAGAGATGAAAAAACACTGGCAATTCACTGATGTATATGGTGCTGGATTATAGAGCTGGAAAGTTCAGGTACAAAACATAAAAATCCAGGCCAAAATTTTGTTCAAACCAGCCAAATGAGAATAAAGAGTCACAGTCACAGAGTAATCAATTGGTTGGCTGAAACAAAACCTTTGTCTGGATTGTAAATCTCTGGACCTGGACTACCCACCTCTGCTGGCTTTTGCCATACGTCGACGTAAATGCATTATTGAGAATATATTCTGTCTACCATGCAAATCTGCAGCTTTCAAGAACCCAGCCGTGTACGGCATGGCCTTTGTTAAATGTTTGCTGATGGAAAAGGACTGCCTGTACATCACTGCCTCACGGGGTGCCATTGGCTGTCTCACCGACGGCTTAGTATGACAGTCAATGTGCTCTCTCTGGTGCCGTAAGGCCTCACTAGGTTTGCATGGTGTGTTAGGGCATGTGGATTTCCTGTTGATGCAGCCTCCCCGGTATGTGAAGATTTCCCGGTGATGCAGCCTCACTGGGTCATGCCTGATTTGCCGGGGTCTCACCATGGCTCGCGGGTGAGAAGATGGGGCGTGCCTCCGGGCACGGGCCGGCTTGGCACAGTAAGCCTCCAGGTGCTGCAGGTCGCAGCCACGAAGGCAGCACTGCTCCACAATGCCCTTACCCCGCAGACGGGCGCCCCCCCTGGCACCGGATACCTTTCCTGAGGAGAGAGGGACACAGAATGGCTAAACCACCGCAGTCACCGTTAAACTGCAACTCATTCTCATATAAAGAACACAAACATCTCCACAAGAAGGCAAAAAATGCTGATTCCTAGATGGAGTCCTTGAATTCAGTACTTAGTAAAAATTAAATATGATGAACTTAAATACATGAGCAACTTAAACTTACAAGTAAGAAGTAACTTTTCCATGTGTGCAGCTGAACTCTGTTACTGGAACAGTTCACAATAGCTACCTGTTACACAATAACTACCAAGTGCAGAAAAACTCAGCACGCATTCACAAGGGCAGTTTCTTTAACTTTCTGTCCCTATTTATAACTTCAAGAAGTGAACACGTGTCCGCATTCCCTGACGATAGCCTGCCTGAAGGTCCTTTATAGCAGCTGCTATCCTTGGAGGAGGACAGCAGAGGTAAGCAGGGAAGAGGTCAGGCAGACAGCAAGCAAAGTGCCACCTTACTGACAGCCAGAAACACATAACCTCTGTCCAGGGGAACAAGTTTACTGCAGAGCTGCAGCAAAACAGAACAAACTGACATCATGACAGACATCAGCTGGACCATAATTTGACACTGAAAAAGGCATCCACTCAGAGCTACCATCAGAGTTAAAGACCTGGAATTGGAACTAGCAGATATATTCAAGTGCCATAATGTGGGTGCAGATCTCCTAGTCTGCCATGACATTGCTCATTTTAGATAAGATTGGTGGCAGCTGCGTGTTCCCAGTACAGCATGTCATACAAGCCCCAGTAGCTTAGGAAGAATAAACACTGGTCCAGTGTGGTGCTGCCCCCTAATGGGTAACGGCCGAGGCCTGTATAGATCCAGGGAAATTCCTTTTCACTTTGACACATCAGTGCAGTTAGTATTAACTCTGTTTTAAATTTACCAATATTTTCAATGCATTTAAATGACCCTTTGATATTTTTATGTTTTATTTTGCAATATATTAGTGCGTAATATTTTACAAATCCATCCTTCCAGTATAGCAGTGCAAAGTTCCTCGTAGCGAGCAGATCCGTGAGAAGCCAGCTACCTCGGTAGAAGCCTCGGTCCCCACACACAAACTGCAGGTCTGCCACCAGCTCACGGCCACAGCGCGCTTTCAGGACCTCCGCCCCGCAATGGAGTCCCGACAAGTACAGCATGGGGTAGAGCACGCAGAGGCTTCGCCACCAGCTCACCTGTGAAGACAGGGGGGAGCAGCTCAGGAAGACAGCCTCTGGGGCAGACACACGCTCTGGTGATGCTACACTAGCAAATAGTGAGGCATGAGGTCCATGCAGAGCGTTATTATTCGGCTGTCACAGTCCACAAATGCAGAGCGAACAGGTACTCGACTAGTGCTGAAGCACCTGCGCGCACACACACACACACACACACAAACATTTCTTTGAGAAAAACCTAAAAACCAACAATGACAACCTTAATCCCTACCCAGCCCAAACCTTGATTAGTAACCAAACAATATACGAAACTTTTGGCATTTTTAATTTTTTGACTGCATTCACAAATCTTTGTGGGGACCTGAAAAATATCCCCTACAACGTCAAAAAAACAGGTTTTGATTACAATGTGGGGCCATTTCACCCAGACAATGTAAAATAAACACGACCAACATACACGTGCATGCGTACACACCCACGCACGCACACACATACATGCACACATAAACATGCACAGACACAGACACACACGCACACATGTGAAGCTGCAGCCTAGACATGGGCCACAGTGACACCATGCATAGGACTGCGGGGGTTAGGGACCGAGGAGGTTAGGGTTAGGGACCGAGGAGGTTAGGGTTAGGGACCGAGGAGGTTAGGCAGCTGGATTGTAATTACAGGTAAGGGAGAGGGGGAGGTTCAGACCAAACCAGCCACTAACAGCAGTAAACAAAACTTGGGATAAGGAAGGAAATGATTAACTTTGAAAACCTTCTTGAACCCCTTCTCATAAGCCTGACCTAAAACAAGAAAACATCAACAGTATATTTTCAATGGATTAAAATATGCTCAGGTAAAGAAACTGCTTAGAGTAGAATCCAAATACAGACATATAATATGTGGTTACACTTCCTCTAATGTTATCTAATTACTGAAGATAATAATCAAATGTCACATTTTTCCTCGAAAGTAGGACAACAGAAAACGGATTACCCTCTATTAAAAGTACTAAATGCAAAATGGTCCATGAAGAGATTGAAGAAAATGCTGTTGTTGCTGCTTCATTGGTAGCAAGTTCAACAGATTCAGCGAAGACCCATCGATTGAGCTCTTGTTTGTTTAAAAACACCAGATGATGGCATAGATGTGCCATTAACACACAAACACAACATAAACCACAGCAGCTTGGAGGAAACCTGTAGCCATCATTTCTGGAAAGATCTTCCTCAGGCCTGCCCAGTCTACAGATTGCATGCAAGTATGCAATCCCAGTGGTGCAGCAGGAAACCGCATGACTCATAAGAGAATACAAATAAATAAGAAAAATCATTTGAAGAAATGAACTATAGGAAACAGCCGGTGCCGTCAACCGTGGGGATAATGAAAGGGGCCCCTATAAACAAGATAGGCCTTGATAGAGGGACACAGAATATCCCTGAGTAATAAAGGTAACAGGATCTGCAGAAGTGCCTCCGCAAGCCAAACACAGATAGCTCACAAAATACTCTGAGTCTCAACCAGAACTCAGACAATTATAAAACTCTCATATGTCTCTCTAAATGCACCAAGCCTGCATGCAGGCACGCTCATGCGTGTGCACACCCCCACCAATGGGACCTGGAGGTGCAGAGTCAATCATGTGGATTGCAGACACTGGACTACACTAAGCCCACGGTCAAACAGCAAGCCCAGTGTAACCTTGCTAGATGCCGTTAGACAATTTTGCGCTGGTCCAGGGTCACAGGTGGCACACCATGATTCTCAGTTAGTCAGAGAGGAGCTTGATAGGGACATGGGGGTGTGACACATTACCCCACTGTATCCAGACCCACAAACAGTAGCCAGCAGCACAGTTGGGGCCAGAAAGCACATCCGACTGGACTTAGAGAACTGCATCTAGGAGCAGCAGCTAGCCCAAGGTTAATGCGGGTGCTGAAAGAGCAGACGAGAAAGGAGAGCAGTGACCAGAAACAGGGCCACATACAGCCAGATCAAAAGTAAAACAGTTTTTTCCAAGGTGGACATCAGACTAGATTTTTGTTATATTGTGTTTGCCTTGTGTGTGTAGCTGAATACAATGTGCTTGCGGCAGCTGGTTTCTGCACTTTATACAGCAGAAGTTTACAAGAGCAGCAGAGCAGTAGCAGAGCCAAGTGCAAAACTGAGCCTCTGTACGGCATTATTCAGAAGCCTGATGCAGTGCTGCCACTTAAAGGGAAAAAAGTTATTTCAAAACTGAGCCGTGTCGGAGTGCTGTTCTCGGTATTGCACTCATGTGGCTTTCGGCTAAACTGTCAGCCTGACTGGGGAAGCAGGTGCTCACTGGGTCACAGAACCGGCCTCCGGGGCAGCGTGCGACAGTCCTTAAAGCAGTCATCACCTTGGCCAAAGGTTAAAGATGGAGATGGATATAAAATAACAATGAACGAAGGAGCTAAAAGCACTGATTCTGCCCCCCTTCCCTTTCTGCGCATGTAGTACCTTCAGCAGGCGAGGTCTGCGCATACAGTACCTTCAGCAGGTGGTGTCTGGATGACAGACAGCGCATGGGTCTCACAGAGGAACGCATCGTCCTGCTCGTCTCCATCTTCGTGTCTGTCTCCGGCGACGCAGCCAGTTCTGCCAGCCTTGCACAGTGCTGCCCTCTTATATCTCAAGGGGGTGGGGCCTGGCTCTATGCCCCTCCCAGCAGAGAAGAAACAAAAAGACAATGCAACTTTGACTGCACCAACACCCCTCCCCCTCCACAACCCCAAAAGTGTAAGCAAGCTTAAAAAAAGGCCTTTCAGCTGAGAGCTCTCCAAAATAATGGTCCACACCAAATTCAGGGGTATTCGGCGGCATGGGATGCTCCCTTAGCAGCCATTAATAACAACATGCTTTCCCCCAGTATTGCTTGACTGATAAGTCCCTTCCTAAGCTGGTCTGTGTAGAGGCTTCTCCACGGGGGAATTATCCTGCGTCAGGGCTTGTTTTGTGGGGACGTGAGACCGACTGGGCAAGTCCACCTATAGACTTAGATGTGTCCAGACTTGTTTGTGCCAGGGTATGCCCAGCCAGAGACTGCAAAACTGGGAGGGGGTCCTCAGCCTGGGTGGGTAGCCGAGAACACAAAGCTGCTGGGACACATGAATGCAGTTTAACTCCATACTTTGGTACCATAAAATTAAAGTTAAATGCTTTCAAGGAGCATAGACTGTTAAATGGATGGGATTTCAAACATTTCTCATTAAAATTTAAAACGATGCTTTAGCAGAACCCGGGGACCCACCCCACAGCGGCTGAGCACCTTGGGGTCGCCGGTTTAAGCTTTGCTGAAAAACAGAAAAGATTTTCATAGTAATGTCACTTGTTTCAGCTGCTGATAAGATAGTGTTGCAGGTTTTTCAATATATCTCATTTTTCAAGTAAATGCCAATCTCTGTTTAATGATTTTGAGGACCTTACTTACAAATGCCCGATGAAAGATAAAATTACTGGGATTCTACAGAGGGAAAAATACCTTTGCCAAAATTGGCCACCAGAACAAAGTCAAATAAATACATATAAATAAATAGCTAGCAGGATACTTAGAGACTGGATGCTAGACAGTGACATTTTGGTAAAAACCCCAAGCACCTGTGTGTGCGCTCATTTCAGCTTTAGGGGTCTCCTAGGCAATGGCTGTGTATACAGTGCAGCTGACTGACTGCTAAGAAAAAGAATCTCTTCCCATGTATATATGTAGGAGGTGTGGATGGGGGGGTAAACCAGGTATAAAAGACAGGGAACGCTTAAAACAAAAAGAAACAGTTGTCAGACATTATGATTTATTGCACAAGGACAAAGGTGCAGAGAGTACGGAAAACAGCAGATAATCGCAAGTCAACACAAAAAGAAGCTAATTTCAATGGCCTCAGCTATTCCCCTGCCCAAACTGTTCAGTGTTACAGTGGTAAGCCACCTAGAGTGAAAACAGAAATCACATTCTGTCTGCCGCATCCCGAAAACCTCATACATCTCACTCACCGTACATTTCATCTACAACAGTGGATTCCTGAAAAAGTAGTTTCACAAAACCTGCAACACCAACAGTGGGGAAGAAACCAATTAGGAAATAGGATCTTATTATCCATCATCATGGATCATCTTCAACTCCAGAAAAACTAAAATAATCCCATTCAACCTGGTTAGACACTTTAATATGCATACCAAGTAATGTAACCCCCCCCCCCAGAAAACTAA
>JAODUD010000116.1:605869-621242 GCA_026784285.1 Stomatorhinus walkeri
TATATAAAAAAATGTAAATGTCCATTTGCAGGAAAATGTATCAGAGAAGACATGGCGTCGTTACTCCACGCTGTTACTTCGGATCAGAGCGATTTGCTGAACGCTTTAAGGTCATGTAATGTGTTAATAAAACCCAATGTACCACATACAACAAAAGAAACCTAAATTAATCTAGGCCTATGAGTCGAGAGTCGTAACGCTCCGAGTGAATACCAGAGAAACAAAATTAACACTTTACAATGGGCGAAATATCTTAAGATACGCAAATAAGAGAAATATAGTTGCTAGATAAACAACTTGACAATTTAAAATATTTTTTTCCTCCTTCACTTAAAATACTCCGGGTCATATACGTAATTTTAACCACCGTCCTTCTTTACCAGCAAAATAGTGTTTAAACAGTGTAGCAAAACGGGAAAGGACTGTATCTCTGGCTTTGAGTCTCAACGAGACAGCAAAGCACAACGGTAGGAGCAAAAAATGAATGAAGCTACGTTACTTTGCAACCGCCCCCACATCTGACAGAACATTACTATAGCCTCCGCAAAACACACTTGCAACGTATTACGCAGTTTCGAAACAACTTGTAGGATATGTGTCGTCAACGAAGACGTTGATTGTCGCATGTATGCATGTATGTATTACATAAACTTGTAAACATGTTTTGAAATAAAACTATGTGGATATAAAAAGTTAAAATATCTAAATACTCAATGAGAGATGCAACATTGCGAGCTCCGTAACGAAAAAATGTTGATATCTGCATCGCTGTCACTAACTTATAAAGTGACCAAAATACACGATTTACGTACAGTCGAGGACAGAAAATGGGTCATACGAATCAAAAGGAATCTGAAAAACTCGTAATGTCTATGTTATGCCAGGAACGACATTAACGGCATATTTTGTTTGTAATAAATACGCACACATTACAATCAATCAGCAACGTAACGGAGCACAAGTTTATAACAGATATCCAAGACCCGTAAACCGAAAGGGGGTCAGAGGTACAATGGTTATGTAACCTGTAACTATTGCGACTGTTTTCCTTACAAATGTTAAGTGATTTTCACACTGAAGAGCACGGGAATCGCCAACACTTACATTTCCGTTGTTCACCGGGGGTGATGCTTATGTCATTCCTTGAAAAAGTATCATTTCTTATCCCAATTTTATTTAGGTAAGGGAAGATTGTGCGATCCGGTAGCCTTCAATTCCGCATGCTCGGCCTCAGCTTTCTCACTGGTTTCATAACTTCTCGCTACTGCGCCTGCTCCGTTCTCTTATCGTAGAGTTAGGGCTCACCGACATTAAGTTTTATCCTACGTCTCTGATTGGTCAAGTTCTAATCACATGTACAGCCTACAGTCACGTTTATGCAGCGTGGAAGCGAAAAGCAGTTCTTAGCCCCGAAATACCAGGCAATCACAGTAGGAAGTTGCATACGACTTCTTAACGACTTTTTTTACTTGCTCTGTGCAAGAAATGAGGAGAAACGAGCTCGTATGGCTGGTATTCGTTGAACCAAAACCACGCCCATGTTCTTTATTTACAATATCATTGGCTGCCCACGCAAAGCATCTGAGAAGCCTGAGCTTTCGGGGTTTACGTTTATATACTTAATGGCCAATTATTTATCTGTATGTAAATCGTCTTGGTCAGCGCAAGTTGATTGTTCACAGCATTGGCTCGTTGGCTACAACTTTAAGAATTGATACAACCGACAGCAGCGTTGCCGGGAGACAGCTGATAATATCCCCGGTTAATACAATTCCTGAAATTAAATGGATAATGGAATGGATTAATGAACATATATCACACCTGAATCCGCTTGCTAGTACTAATATGCACACTTTTCGGAATTCAATTACTTCTTCAGATAAGTGTTTCCAATAAAAAAAAAACAAATTTCTGGTCTGCCATATGTTTTCAAACCAATTAGGAACTCAACTTATTCTATGTTCGCTTCAAATGAGCTTCGTGAACGATTTTGCAGCAGACAGTTATATGTCAATTCACATGGCTTATATTTAACGTAATGTAATTTGGCTTTGTCATATTTAAATTAGCGATGAAACTGATATATAAGCTACTCACATGAATCGTTCCGTATTTCCGTTTGAACAAAACAGTCCGTATACGACTGTGATAATAATGTTTTCTGAGAGAAAGTGAGTGTATCCTATGAACAATTGTTTTTCCCCTATACGTAAATACATTCTATAATTATGCCAAGTAATTAAAAAGTTAATAAATTGGAAATGTAGGACATTGTGTTTTTCTGTCAGGACAATGCGTGACATGCTTTGAGGTCACCGTTGCATAAGTGGCCTAATAATCATTGGTGAGCAAAGAAAACGACGCTTACTAGTGGTAATATCACAACACTGCACTGGAAAGTACGAAAACGTCATTGAGTTTTAGCCTTACTCGAGGCTGATGTTTTTAAATCATTATCTATCTGAGCACGTAGTGTTTTCAGTCTCAGATCGATTTATCGATTAAAACCTTGACGCAATAGTAATTTTATTCCGGATATGTTATTGCGGGTTGGGTTCAGGGCTCTGTTGTTGTCTCAGGTTCATACCTTTTTATTTTTAGAATAAAAATGCTTAGCTTTTACAGAGTACTTGAAATTTCTTTCGGTTAAGTGCTGCAAATTCGATCTGTTATTTGATGAGAATATATTTTATCAAAGACTTCCCGTGATTAATATTTTGATGTAAAATAGCGAGGATATATGTTTATTATAATTTATGCATAATTTTCATTTTTAGATGTTCAGTTTACAACGCACATTCAGCGCGCTACGTTGTGCAGCTAATATTGGTGTAAAATCCTATTATGGTCCTTATTACCTAAGGCGTGAAAGTATGTTACTTGGCACGATGTGAGAAGAGTTGGCATGTTTTACTGTACTCTGAGACGAAAAAGCGTTCTTTAAAACTCAGCATGAGCAGTTGTCCATCTGTGATCTCGGTGACTCTGCTCGTTGTCACGACGCCATCGCCGAGAAGAGGAAACCTTCTCGTGCACCCTGTCAGTCGCCTTGTTATTTGGAGCAACATTAGTCCAACAGTGCCAAGTATAGTGAAAAGCCAATCTGTCGCGCGCTTCCAGGGACAGAAGAAAGACCCCGTTGATTCATTAATTTAGAGTGTGACATCACCGCTTCCGCCGTCTACAGATTAATTTTAACCTGGACACTCCCATATGTCCCGTTTTGACCAAACAACCGAATTATACGCCAATTAATTTATAGCGAGTCTGTATAAATCGCACAGTCGCAAAGCTGACGTGTTACGGGAGAGGTAAATCTGTCATTCTCCTCCAGGTATTGCGATGTACGGTAGGAGCTGGGGCGTTAACGAGTTCAGGCAACTACAGAGTGGGATTGATTTTCAGCCTTGGTGTTTCATGCCCAATATGAGTCTATTACTGACGTTTTAAGAAATAATACTAAACAGCATGTTGAATTGTTAAAGTAGTCTTTTTTAGCCCCGTCAGGTCCCTTTCTAACATCTATCGTTTGAGACACTTGTAGTAGATGTGGCACCTCCGCCACCAAGACGTGTGCTCACTCAGGTTTACTACACGTTAAAATCCAAGCATTTTTGACCTGCTTGGCGTTCCATACGAAGCGATCATACTGACGCGCGAGTCTCTGTGCAGAGCAATCGTGGTCTGTTGTGTGTGGGCGCGTGGATGACGAAGCTCGCTAGTTAAGTTTCTGAAGATGCAAACATGATAAGCATTTTCTGTGACTGAGTGGAACATATAAGCAAAGTAAAACACAAATTGATTTTTTTAACCTCTATCATCTTTATTATTTATATTCAATGAATTAACCCATAACGTTAGTGCACCCGTTCAAAGAAATATCAGAAATGTTTATTCCACCAAGTTCCTCACAGTTGAGCAACACTGGCCCCCAGTAGCCTCCTTTGCCGTTACAGGTGAGCTTAGCTTGAAGCTGTTTCCCTGGTTTTCAGGTGTTCCAAAAGCTGATTGAGTTGCCATCATTTTCTCCGCCAGGATTCTGCACCACAGACCTCACAGTAAATAAAAGGTTTGTGTTTGGACTGCATGGGAATGGTCAGGTCGGCTTACTGGATTCACTGCTCAACATTTTTGTCCAGCAATTTATCTGATTTTCTGGTTCTATTTCAAAGACCTTAACATTTAGTTTAATAATCATTAATCATCAAAATAATGAATTCTTCTTGATAACGTAAAACAGTAATTTTCAGATTTCAATGCTAATCATAGAGGGAGGATAAGCCTATTGTTTGTAATTTTATATATATATGAAGTGGAGGCCTTTTAACATCTGAAAATACATTTTTTTATCAGTGCAAACATGAGCACTGAATGATAAGTAGAAGAATATTTGGTATAATTTTGGATTTTTAAATCTAAATTTACTTCTAAATCAAATTAACCATTAATTATACTTTTCCCTTTAACAACCAATAAGCATGGATTGTTCTGGAGACCTCCATCAATCTGTGTACCATCAGTGACCTAAATAGCCCCATCCAGCAGGATCCCCCCACCCAGTATAGCCCTGTTCAGCTGGATGGACCCAGCAGAGATAGCCCTGTTCAGTAGGATCCACCCACTCAGGATACCCCTGTTTAGCAGGATGAACCCACCAGGGATAGCCCTGTTCAGTAGGATCAACCCACCCAGGATAGCCCCATTCAGTAGGAGGTACCCCTCTCCTGACCTTTGCCTGGACCATCAACTATGTGTCTGCAATGTCCATTGATTGCCAATGCCGCTTGCCTGATCTCTTCCTGGACAATCAACTACGAGGCCGCCTTGGCCACTGATCACCACCGCCGCTCCTCCAACCCTCGCCTGGACCATCGACTATGACCTGCATTGTCCACCGACTGCCGACACCAATTGCCTGCCCCCACTTTTACCTTGACCCTGTAACTTGGATTCCAATATGTATTTAGTCTCTGCCTGTTTAAATTTTTCTGAAATATCCATTAAAAGACCTGTTTATTTGAAATTGGATCCATACCACTGTCCTTCCTTCTGTGTTCCTTCACAACATGATTAAAGGGAGAGAAGCCTAGTGGTCTAACCCATGCACAAAGCCCAGGTCAACTTGCATAATTGGTTATGGTTAAACTTTATGGATTTTCAAACACTGGCACACCTCATGGATTCAGTGATGTTTCTGTTGTCTTTGACTGATATCTCCATCCAGGCGATGAAGCCACTGGTCCTGCTGAACGTCTCCACGTCATCCTTTGACACTTGCCAAGGTGATAAATCACACTGTGGTACATGTATGAAATTAAAACAGTGAGCTGGATATTATGTGAGAAGTCGGCCTATACGCTCCAATGGAGGGGATGTTTTAAGAAGTGGAACCAGTTGTCTTCCATAAGGTGTTTGCAAAGTCATTCAAATCAGATTTCTCTAGATTTGGGTTAATTGTAACCCTGCTAATCCATCTAGATGCAATTCATGTTGCATAGTTACCCTGGACAAAGTTTCCCTTTTTTTCTTTACCTTTTATTGTCTAAGAAAAAAATTGGACTCTAGCAGTGTACCAGGAATGTTTTACTATCCGAGTGTGAATGAATCATTTAAATTTATGTGCTGCTGTTATTCAAAGCAACTTCCAGTAGAGGGATGGGTTTCAATTCATGTACACTTCCTGAGACTCAAACCCATGACTTTCATATTATTAACACAAGCTACAGGAGAATCACATACATTGAAATGAAACAAAAGCACTTCCCTTTAGAGTGCGTCAGCTCAAATGTTTTCTAATCACTACATCTGCTTGTTACAACATCCAATTAATACTGTAATGAGTTGTAGTATTTGCACTCGCTTTAGTAAGCAGGGGTCTGGACCTACCTTGTTTGCCAGCAGGATGCAGGGGATGGAGTTACCATCCACCAGAAGGGCCTTGCTGTCCAAGTCCTCCTTCCATTTCTGGCAGCTGTGAAAGCTGGAGATGCTGGTGACGTCAAACATGAGCACGCAGCCCGATGCACCCTTATAATAAATCCTGGTCATGGAGGTGAAACGCTCTTGACCTGAATAATGTTACCAGTCAGATTTGGGGGATCATGATCAGGGTAAGGAAACGAATATCAGACTGCTAAGCCAGGGCAGAGACCTTATAATGCTGGGTGAAAAGCACCAAGCATACAAGACTGTAAAAATACTCTATAAACGATTACTCGATTTAGTACCACACAAATTAATACTACGTGCATCTTAAAAGATTCAACAGCACATTATCACAGGACATATACATAATTTTAAATATCTCAGTTTTATTTCTGTGGTGATTCCATGGAATCGGTGCCATTTGCACGTTATAAACCTTCAAGCATAAAGTTCATTTTTTCATCTTATTCAACCCTGAATATAATACCACACATTTAATTATTCAAAATTTGCATTTTTAACTTTATTTCATTTTTTTGATGAGTTGTTGAAGGTTTTGATGTGGAAGATTGTTCAAGTTCTCTCAATCCTGTTACCAAAACTGAAAGCAACTTTTTAAATGTCATTTGAAAATCATATCAACTAGTTCTCTTGTGTTGCCCTCAAATAGATGTGTATTTTAAAGAAATTATTGGTTACATGCTCAAAAATATATATTTGTGGTTTAAAAATATCACCATATATGCATGCTAGTACATTTCTCTTTATATGAGTAATATAACTGAAAGTAACATGACTTTTAATTTTAGCGTCAAATTAGCAAATTCATGAATCATAGCCACATGTCATAAAAGCTAATAATATGATAACACTGAGTAGATTCATGTAACTTGAAAATGTATTTAATAAGTGAATAAAATCGAAGAAATTATTTCAGTAACAAGACAGCTCTGAGTTTGACCACCTCAGACATACATAGAATAGCATCACAAATGCAGAAAGGAAAGTGAGGGGACTTACTGAGATGATACAAGTTATAGGTGAACATGCCACTTCTGGAATGTGCCAAATTTTTAGGGGCAGGTAATAGAACTGAGTGATATCCTGGGGACACGACTAAAATGTATATTTTAACTAACATATTGATTTACTATAACGAAAATGTATTTGAAGCATAAACAGGAAATATTGTCACAACAAAGGAAAAAATGAGATTTCAGAAGGTTTTAATCACTTTTCAGGGGACATGTGACTATTTTTTCAGTGTTCTGGGTAGTTTCCTTAATGTTTTACATTATGTACCTTACATTTGCAATGAGTACAATGAACAGGACACGTACCCTACTTGGTAATAACGTATTATAAAGCTAATTTTCATGCGTATTTATACATATAAAGTCCTGGGGATAGAAATGGCACCGATTCGGTGGAATGACTCTTTTACTGCCGGCCTCCACCTAAAAGGTATCATTTATTAGACATTTCAGTAGCATGGATGGTTTTTCAGACGCCAACCATCAGCGTAACAGGGCAGCTTACCTGCTATGTCCCACAGCTGAAGTCGTACAGTCTCCATGTCAGACCATGTAAGAGTTTTCAGTGCAAAGTCAACTAGAAATACATACAATCACATTATTCTGACAATTAAATATTCCAGCAGTATTGAAAGATCTGCTAAGCCTCATACGTTTTTAATAAACAGAAAAAGAAAGTTAAAAAATCTTTTAAAAAATCACATGCATTCTTAGCGAGTTTAATTGCACCTGTAAAATTTAGTGAAACACATTCTCAATTTGTGTTCTGTATACAAATACTACCAACACGTTCATACCCCGTCCATAACCATTACCGCGAGGAGCGTGGCGCTGACTGCGGCACTTGCCTGGGGCGCAGTTAGGCTTCGTCAGGGAAGACAGAGATTAGCGAAATGTCCTGACTGGCGTACACTATACGTACCTCCCACTGTACTCTTGTAACTCTTGATGAATTTTTCGTGTACGTAACGGTGCACCAGCGATGTCTTCCCAACTCGACAGTCACCAATAATTAGTACTTTGAACAAGTGATCATGACTCTCCATACTTTAAACAAAAGTATGATTGGGTAGCAGCGGAAGAAAATTTTCGGACGCATATACGTATGTAGTTGTACACGAGACACATTAACAGAAACCATATAGTAGGTTGTATTCTCTCTAGGACAGCCTGTTATAAACGTTAATATATGTCTTACGATAACAAAGTACAGCAAGCTCCGTATACAACAAATCACATCCACGTACAATAAGCCCCAAATTAAATTATACGTCGAACCCCGTTTTATTTCAAAATGCCACCGTATCTTTTGCCTTTTTGATGACTTTCTAATTTTCGAAAAACGGAATTCTTGTAGACTATTGAACAATACTTCAGACTCGCCACACGCCGAAATGACACTTCATTTGTTACCAAGGACGTCTAGTTCCACAATAAAACTGGGCATTCTGGTCGTTACAGTTCTTTAATTTGCAGCAGGAACAGAGCATTCAGCAAATTATGAATGAGACCATAGGCAGCTAATATGTAGCACCCCTAGAACTAGAGGTTAAGGGCCTTGCTCAAGGACCCATAAACATGTAGCTGTGCTGCCAAAGCTGGGGCTTGAACCAGCAACCTTCGGATCAAAGGCACAGGACCATAGCCTACAGAGCCACTCACTTCCCTCTGCTAAGTCCGAATCATGCTAAGGTGGATTTTCCCTGTTCTTGGTTATTTCCTGGTTTGCCCCATAGGCTCTAGGACAGGGTTCTTGAAATCTGGACCTCGATTCCAAATCCAGGCCTTGTTTTCAGTTCTCTCAGGTAGTTAGTTTAATAAATACTGATTCTGATTGGTCAGAGGCTTCACACCTGACCAACAGGTAAAGGAAGGCTGGAAAACCAGCAGTGCTTGGACCTCGAGGACCGTGTTTTGAATAACCCTACTCTAGGATAAACTTGGAGGCCCTGTGACCCTGCATAAGTTAAGGGGGTATGGATGGATGGATCGATGGATGGATGAGTGGAAATTTGGTGCTAGATTGAGAGAACTTAAACAAGGTCTACTTGCTTCAAGAAGTGGATACAACAAATTGGTGGCCCTATTTTACCATAAAACATGCACTTTTCATTGCAATCATGGGCATATTAAAGGCAAGGTCACATAGTAAACACATAGACGTGCAAATCAAAATAATAAAAAGCATATTGGGATTATTATATTTTCTAAGCAAAAAAATAGAAGAGACAACGTGCCAATGATGGTCACCTCCATCAAATTTTTCTGCAGGCACCACTACATTGCATGAAAAAAATGCTGAACTTCTATACTCTTTGAATTTCTACACTAAAACAGATTTCACAAAGAAAATGTGTGTGTACCCTTTAGATTGCATTCATCCTATTAGACGATGTCATCCACCACTGTTAAAGTTTACCGGAGGTGTAATACAAAGGTAGGAAGGCGATTTTTATTTTACGGCTGTGGTTTGTCTTAAATGGGATGAAAACTGTATCCTAGCTTGAGAGACACAACATCGGTTTACTGCATACAGATTGACGGGAAATTCTGACCATTGTGAAAAATACTACGTTGTCAGCATTTAATGCATTGTGAATTTTGGATAAAGTTTATGCGTTTTATCCAAATTGTGATTAGAACCTAAAGGCACCTTTATTTATCTGTTATTTTGAAATAACCTGTGGCCAATCTGTGGCCACTTATCAATAACAAAATTGTTTTGCAGTTTAGATCACATTAACCTTGTAAGCTATTTGTTTAGTTATAATTTGTTAAACATGACATTTGGGTCATTTTTAAACAAGCCCAGTTAGTCAGCTACATAGACGTATGGAGTGCCTTGACTGAAAATTCGGATTATAGGATTATTGGAGGCTAAATTAGATTATGTGTTATATGCCTATTCAGAGTTTCATATTGATGTGCTCCTTTACAATACCTACAGCAGTAAGACTTGTCACAATATGCACAATTACAGTAAGCAGGGATCCCAGGAGTCCAGACCCAAGTGCCAATGTGGAGGTTAAATCAAGTAACAAAGCAGAACCAATCCACCAGGCACAGCCCCGAACAGAGAACACAAGAAAAATGCACATAAACCAAAAAGCTAACCTCATGAGGCAGACTGGGCTGGAGCGTGTGAGAACTTGAGCAAGGAGTCACTGGGGATTACCATAAAACACCAAATTGTAGACAAAGAGTAAAGGAACACTAATTTAAATTATGATTTACACAGGTAGAACACATGAGGAGAGATTACGGATGACATAATTGGGAAACATATTGGGAGAGGGTGCAAACCCGGCTAGAACTCTGGGGCGAGGATGGTGGTGGGGAATGGTGCATGACAGAGACATCATCGCCATTGATGTACCAAAGGGTGCGTGAGAATGCACTGGCAACCTGAAACCAGTCCAGTGTGGCAGGCTGAGGGGCTTAGTAGAAGTCCACTTGGTTAGAATCAGGGCTGGGCTTGACGCTGCTGCGGGACAATCTGTTGGTGCATGCAGGATGCGCCTGAAGTGTCTCTCACGTCACTGAGGTCCTGCGGTCTCACCATTAACTTATGTCCAATAGAGAAATGCAAGGCTGATATCTGCTTCATGTAATCTTACATTTCAATCTGATAAACCATAATCCAATGAATAATACGGCCTTTTGACAAGATAAACCAACAATGTATCACTGCATTGTGCAGTGGCCCCCAAAATGCTTCACTCAGTACTGCTACATGTACTGCTGGGCTATTCAGAAGGTTTTGGCTGGAGATTTTGGATATCTGATTGCCTTTTTATATTAAGGTTATAAAACACAGGGGCAAGCGCTATAGATATGGTTACGGTTAAATCTAGGGATGTGCAGATTGTTACTGAAATATTCCATGAATATTTTTATGCTGAATATCGATTCTAATGTTAAAATACTGATTTTTTTATCTGGCAAATTTTATTGTCAAAGCACCAGCCCCTATTACCGCCACCCCATTGTAATGGTATTGGTTTGAAAAGAAAATAGTGGCATTGTCCACCCCTAGCTTTGTAATCAAGAATTTTGTAGACTGGCAATATCCTGTTTATGACCTAAATAAGTTCAGCAGCCTAGAATAAGAGGAATATGAAGTTTTTTTTACTGTTTCCTTTACTATAATACCTACATAACAATTAAATGAAGTTTTAGAATATACATGCATGTTCTCTGTCTAAATACATCTTGGTCCAGTACCGTATTAAGTCGTACTTGTACTCCTTTAAGACTGTAAAGCAACGTTCAGTTCAGTCAGCTACGGAATTCCCTAAAGCGTTTATATGAGCAATAATGGATCCATGCACGTGGCTGAGGGAGATCCGGAAGTAGTAGGTTTATTTCTCATGCCACAATAACTACAGGGAATTTTAACAATTTGTTGTTGAGTGAGGTGTTAAAAACGTACATGTAGTAGTTTTATTGCTTTAAAATAACATTAATTACGTCGTTACTTTCAGACTCAGTCGAGAGCAGATCGTTGGAAAATGCCGATAGGTGTCTTTCTAAATGCCTGTTTTGATATGAATGAAATATATTCAAACTAAAAAGGATATTATGAAATATATTAAAATTAATACCGCAGACGATTACTTAAAATCCTTATTTGAAATTATGTATTATTTTATTTGGGTAAAGCTAATCGCTATAAACCTTGGGTCCTTCGCTGCTTCTACGCGCCAGTCGCCCTTTTGGGTTATAGTTAGCAGCCAAACCGGATAACTATGGATTCTGATAAATAAACGTGGAAAGTGATTTTACAACTACTTTTGAAGACCTTTTAAAGACTCGGTACAAGACGAAGAATTAGCCATGAATCTGGAGTTGCTTGGTAATTTAAATTCTAACGAAAATTGTTGCTACAGCATCAGTACCACCAGTGGATCGCTAGCTTGCTACATATTCAGCAATAGTTATTGTAACGTGAAGGGGTTCCTTGCTTGTCAATATGTATATGTAGTCGTGAACGTTTGACATAGTATTTTCAATGTATAAACTTCATATAAGTGATGAAACACAATACAAAGAATTACTGACTACTGCTAATGCGCCTTAAACAGAAATCCAAAACCGCGCCATTGTTTACAGTTAGCATTGGGGGCGGTCTGTGGCCCAGCGGGTCGTGCGCTGTACCTGTGATCGGAAGGTTGCCGCTTCAAATCTCAGCGTCGGCAGAGTGATTTGTTTATTGGCTCCATGATCAAAGTGGTTCGAGTTCTCCTGTTTTTGTGCATTTTAGCAAGTTATCTCAGTAGTCTTTTCGGTCGCACCCACTTAAATACGTGGGTGCAATTTTAAGCCTCTCTCATTCCGTTTTTGGATAATTGGCAATGTAACAGCAATGACTAAAACACTATAAACTGCCGTTTTCATATAAGCAGATAAGCAGTTCACTTGAGATCAGAGCAGCCGTAGCGCTACTTGTTATTTTGCCGATGAACACACGTTAAACGAAATAGGTTGAAACGATGTTTTTTTTGTGAATGCCTAAAGTGAATGAAGCCTGACATGAAGAAATTGTTTTGATTTTTACTGTCAGTCTACAACAGCAGCGAATCACGATAGTTACTCTGAAAAGAAGTTCTTTAACACTTGACAGTTTCGGTTAATTAATAATGTTAACAGATATATTTGGTAAAAGGGAACTTTTTAGTGGAAGTTTTATTTCTTAATGTTCCTGCCTGGGTTTTGTTTTATGTAAAATATAGATTCTGTGCCATTCGACTTAACATATGGCCAGTTTTGTTTTCTTTTCAGAATCATTTGGGCAGAATTATCCAGAGGTAAGTAAACAATTGTGGCTAATTTGAGTTAAGACTTGCTAAGAAATTGCAATTATGTCTCAAAGCAGTTAATTTAATGCTTCATATATCATAGCAATTTTTTTTATCAGTTTGCACTTATTTGAAAGTTGTAATTTTGTTTCTAGTGAGCTGTATGAATTAGTAATATAAATATTCTAGCTTTAATATGGTTGTGTATGTATGTATGTGTGTATGTATATGTATGTATACCCACACACACAGTTTACTGAATCCAACAAGTAATATGAAATCACTTGAAATCACCTATAGCACTGTATACAGCTAATTTTTCAAGCTACCAGAACAAAGTGTCCCTGTTGGCAGTGGTGTGTCTTACTGTGCTCTGATTATCAGGAGGCTGATGGCACCCTGGACTGCATCAGCATGGCCCTCACCTGCACCTTCAACCGCTGGGGGACGCTGCTCGCTGTGGGCTGCAACGATGGCCGCATTGTCATCTGGGACTTTCTGACACGTGGCATTGCCAAGATCATCAGTGCCCATATACACCCAGTGTGCTCGCTCTGGTTAGTTTGTCTCTGGGTGTTTATGGCAACGCTGCTGTCTGGTGGGGTGGGGTGGAGGGGGAGGCCATGCTCTGGGACTGCTTGGTGTAGTTCAGTTGGTGTTGGTGCCAGGATCTTGGCTTGCACAGGTGAAGTCCCCGGAAGCATATAAGAGCCACAGATACTGCACATTACACTGTGGAGTAGCTTTATATATTGTGGGCCTTTCGATGTCAGAACTGCACGTGTATAACATGCATTGTTGGTATTAATATCACACACCACCCAGTCCTATAATAAAATACAGCCATTTTTTCAAATTCAGTACAAAATAGCCAGATGATCGTTCTGCGCCGGTACCAGTTTTTACACCAATAGAAAACCAGCATCTTGAAGTACAGTACTTTTGGCACTTTCTTGGAGTACCAAAAGTATGGTGCCTGGTGTGGTCAATATGTGTTCTGACTCAGGGGCTTGCATGGATCTTTGGAGACCTGAGAACTGCAGGTCATGTTTGTATCGTCTCTCTCTTCTTGCCTCTTAGCTGGAGTCGAGATGGTCACAAGCTTGTCAGTGCTTCCACGGATAACATTGTGTCCCTGTGGGACGTCCTCACTGGCGATTGCGATCAGAGGTTCCGCTTCCCGTCACCAATCCTCAAAGTACAGTACCACCCACGTGACCCGTGAGTTTCTGTGCAGATGGCATCTGTCACATTTGTTCGCAGGTTGCACTAATGTTAATTCATTTGGAGTTGTAATGTGTGGGCGTATATCAAAACAGCTTAGGGGGAGCTATAAATTAGATAAATGTTTAGTAAAAGCATAAAAACCATTATGTGCACTATTTTCTGTGGCGTATTTCGTTTAAGTCAATTGAATTGGAGTAAAATTTAAATCTGATCGATAATCATGGTCTTAGGTTGACTGCTGCTTGACAGATGGTTTTATCTGCAGAGACTTTGACATTATCCAGCCTGACATTATCCAGTTTGCTCTTCAGCCTGACAGTTCACCAGTTTAAATGGAGACTGAAGTGCTTCTATAATTGATTCAAGTTAAGAGCTTTACACATGGGCCAAGCAGCCGGGTCCTTTCAGGATAATGTGGCCTCACTGTTTGAGTAGCTGGTGTCTTGCATTAGCAGTGTCACCGTACCTCACAGGAACAAAGTTCTGGTGTGCCCCATGAAGTCTGCCCCAGTACTGCTTACGCTGGCTGATTCGAAGCACGTGGTCCTACCCGTGGATGACGACTCGGACCTCAATGTAGTGGCAGCTTTTGACCGGCGTGGAGAGTACATCTACACGGGCAATGCCAAGGGAAAGGTTAGAGATTGTGTTCCCCTCCATTTCAGAAAAAAGCATGTAAAACAGAGAAGTCACCGTATGTATGGTAGAAGTCTGTGTATTCTGTCTTTGCCTTGCATAAAGCGATTAATACATTTTGATTTCCCCAGACTACAAGGAATTCATATTGTTTTGGGACTGGTCCGCCAGAGGTGCTTTGCTTGGTGATATGGTTCAAAAATCCGTTATATGGATCTTTTGAAATTTTGCCCAGACATTGTATGGGTGCTGAACTGGGATTGATTGAATTTTGAGATGGATTGCCCCAAAAACTGAAGAAATGCCACTTAGTGGCAGCAAAGGGAATGGTGGAAGCAGACAGCATTTAACCTTGTGAATGTGATAAATCAAAAAGTATTTGATGGATCTTATAATTGCATCGCAAAAGCTTTATATGGAAGAAGATCTACGTGTGGTTTAATTTTCTAGACAATTTGCCCCTAAAATGAAGCCGCAGCAGTGTTTCAGCAAAGAAAGGAAATGGCAGGGAGGTGTCAGGGACTATGGTGGGAATAAAATGCTGTTGTTTCCAATGGCACCATTTTTTTTCTCTCAAACAAACAATTAGATGCAAGGTGCTTAAGGTGTCACCTTTCCCTCTTTTTTTTTTGGGGGAGTCATCTTGTGTGAAAAGAGAGCAGTCACCTTAAACTCCCATCTTGTGTGAAAAGAGAGCAGTCACCTTAAACTCCCATCTTGTGTGAAAAGAGAGCAGTCACCTTAAACTCCCAT
>JAODUD010000116.1:624658-635703 GCA_026784285.1 Stomatorhinus walkeri
GGGTTCCTTTAAATCAGAGCTAGATAAGATTTTAACAACTCTGAGCTATTAAGTTCTCCCCAAGCGAGCTTGATGGGTGGAATGGCCTCCTCTTGTTTTTATAGTTCTTATGTTCTTATGTTGTTAAAGATCAAGAACATTATAGAAATGATCAAAACTCAAAATGCAGAGAAGTAAAAAAATATCATAGTAAATTAATGTTCCAATGGAGACCACCGAACATTGACAGCCCTGTTTCATGTGGCTGCTCAGGAAAACTGGAGTGCCTTCGCACCCGACTTCAAAGAGCTGGACGAGAACGTGGAGTATGAGGAGAGAGAGTCAGAGTTTGACATCGAGGACGAGGACAAGAGTGAGCCTGAGCAGACGGGTAAGTGCTGCCACTGTCATCGTCACTGCCAGCGTCTGTGCTGCCACTGTCATCGTCACTGCCAGCGTCTGTGCTGCCACTGTCATCGTCACTGCCGGCGTCTGTAGTGTCAGTGGTGTTACTGGTCTTTATTATTATTAGTAGTGGCACCGTGGGATCTTGTGTCAATGATTTGGGAACTAATCAGTTATAATTTTTTTTTTTTTCTAATCAGACTTTGTCTGTATTATAATTAAACCATAGGCTAGAGAGTATTTCTCCAGACCACAGATATGTGTGGGGGGTTATTCCAAGCTGTTCTGCTGGTCTGCTCTCCAGCC
Organism: Stomatorhinus walkeri; assembly: GCA_026784285.1. Lineage (NCBI taxonomy): Eukaryota > Metazoa > Chordata > Actinopteri > Osteoglossiformes > Mormyridae > Stomatorhinus > Stomatorhinus walkeri. The sequence goes on from JAODUD010000116.1 coordinate 625,349, forward strand.
ATGAATGTGACTGTGGTCTGCCTAAAGGCGATTTCATACCGAATCTAGGATTTTTGTCTTGTTCACATCAAATGAACTCTGCTTGATTGTAGCTCCCCAGAGGCAGTTCTGGAACCCTTATTTAGTACCTACTCCAGACTACTTTTCATTGGAACACAAGCTACTTGAGAAGCATTTATAGCCACAGCTTGCTGATTGGATGGTGCTTACAGCCATAGCTTGCTGATTGGTTCGCGCTTACAGCCACAGCTTGCTGACCACAAGCACTGGCGCTAGCAAGGTAGCTACTCGGAAGTGCCGAAAGAGATGTGCAAAAACTGAGCAGATGGAATAATTACATTTAATTCATAGATTAATACATTTATTGCTTGTCTTTGTATTTCTGTATCAGAAAATGTGATCGCTAACCAATACACTTTTGTATAGTACCAGTGCCAGCGCATATTAGTGGGATAACGTTACATTGTTTTTCTATTCTGTGGAAAATGAAATGCCGATCTGTCAGCCAGATTTAATAAGAATCATGAACATGTAGTTGGTCATATAAGTAAAATATAAATAAAAGGCTGAGTCCCATTTTGATCGCGATTGACCCCCCCCCCTCCCCAATGACTAACAAAATGACTCCTTTATCCTCCACTGTTTTGGAGTGACATTGTACTTCAGTATGAAATTATGTGGTAAATTTAACCTACAAACATTTTTGCATCTCCCATGATCATTTAGCATGAAGGTCCCAGTTCCTTTTGTGCAGACTGAAAGGGGCACATGAAAATGGCCAGGAGCTCCTAAAGTTCCAGGTAGAGACAGGTTAGGGACTTAAATCATTGTGAAAGCACCATCTCTGCTTCAGTCTACAAGGTTGCTTCCTTCTGTAAACCTGTGGTTTCAGTCTGTCTGGGGACACAAGCTTTTTCAATGTATCAAATGGGGGGTGTATAGTATATAGGGGAGGTATACAGTTTATCTGCCATGACTCTTCTCTTTTGTCACTTGTCTTTTTTCTTTTAAATACACTTGGACAATTTGCTGAATGTGTGTGAATTCTTTAGCAGTAGTTATAACACTATTAAATATTTGCATTTATCCAAAGCTTTTACATGTTTATACAGCACTGAACCTTCAGTTTCCTGGTACAACAGCAGTTTCCCCTCCTGTCTCCTGAACCACCAGCCTGAATGCTTCAGTAGCCTGTGTAACTCTCTGTAGAGTTTCCAGCTGCCTATATTCACTGCAGAGGACAGATTTCGATGCAGTGCTGACTTCCCTCACACTAAGCTGCTTCCGGATTGGGCCTAACACCCACAGCCTCAGCCGTGAGTCTGGCTGCCTAGCTGACAATTGACTGCATAAAATGAAGAAGCCCTTCGAAACGACTTTAAATATGGTGGAGCAGGTTGGCACAGCGGGGGTAGGCAGGCTAACTGCACTGATAGATCCCGCATCCTCCCCCGTACTCGCAAACACAGATTGTGCTGGATCTCGCAGCATGGCCCTATTTTTAGAGGCACCGACGCAGGAGTGCATAAATGGATCAGCATGGTAAATCGGGCTTGGCCCAATTACTCAGTGTTGATGGGCGTTGAGTCACATTGCTCACGCATACCAGCGACGGGAGGTTTGTTATGGTGGGTGGGGGGCTTAAGATTAAATTAACGGGCCCAAACAGTACAGTTTACAGTGGTTCTTTTTTCACTTTTTGCACTTGTATGAGAATGGAGATTTAAAAAAAGAAAAAGGTATGTCTGTCTCTGATTGCATGCACTCTATCTATTCTGACATTTGTGTCAGTATAAACATGTATGATGTGCACCTCTCTGGATTACAGTCAAAGCTGTTATGTGAGTTGGGGGGGTCGCTCAGTGTTGGCACTTATCGTCCACCTGCTGGGTGGGGGGGCTCAAGGCCCATCTCTGCCCTGTCTCTGGAGTTTGCTTGTTCTCTGTGTGCTGAACAGGTCATCTCTTGCAGTTTCCACCCACACAGACACGCAGTTGGGGTAATTGGTGTCTAAGTTTCACAGAGGGCATGACTGTATGTGTGCTGCACTGGACTGGCATTCCATTACAGGTGTCTACGTATACCGTGTGCTGTACAGAGCTGGGGCTGGGTAGGTGGCAAGGTGGATGGATGGATGGATGGATGGATGAGGAGGTGGGTGATAGTTTAAAAGGAATGTTCCAGGCAAGGCAGCCACATAAAGAAATGGCACTTATACAGGTAACTGCAAATTTATTAGTGTCAAAAGAAGCAGAATTAAGTTGTATAAGTCAGAAAACTACACAAGGGAGTGGAACAGAAAGGAGTCCGTCTGCCTCAGTTCCCCCCCCCCTCCCCCCCCCCCAGCGCGTTCCTCCCAGCGTGGACCTGACACCTCCACCCACCCCCTGGCCCAACAGGTGCAGACGCCGCTGAGGATGAGGAGGTGGACGTGACCTCAGTTGACCCTATAGTGGCCTTCTGTAGCAGGTCAGCTTTCATGTATGTTATTTTATGATGGGAATAATGTTACTAATTACTGATCGGTATATTAGTGAAATTGTTCCATTGATTAAGTGTTCTCAAAAGAAAACAAATTCTGGTCATGTTTTTTTGTTGCATAACTCAATCCCATGTAAGAGTGAGAATGCAGTTTTTTCTGCCGGGTGGGGTGTTTGCTTTCCCCTGAAAAGCCCGATGGTCAACTCCTGGGGCCCCGGGCCCCTCTCTTGACAGCGATGAAGAGCTTGAGGACTTCAAGGCCCTGCTGTACCTGCCCATTGCCCCCGAGGTGGAAGACCCTGAGGAGAACCCCTTTGGGCCTCCGCCTGAATCCAACACTGAAGATGGCTCTGCCCATTCTGGGAGTGGCGATAAGAAGCAGCGGCAGCCCTCTGCCGAAGGAGCCCCCCCCAAGAAAAAGGCCCGTACCACCACCATAGAGCTGCAGGGCGTCCCCAGTGATGGTAAGGGAGGGGGGCCACATTCCGGCAGGCTGCTGTTGTGTGTGTGTGTGGCCTTTTCCCTGAGCTTAATGGCGAATCTTTGCCAAATTTTATCCAGAAATACTCTGCTGTAGTAATGCAGTATGTAATGATGTAATTCAGTATGCTCAGGTAATGTTGGTGGGATTTTAGTGTTGGTAGCGAGGACAATTCTGATTGACAATTATGATTTAAAACGTAAAAAAGTGGGGAATTACCTTAGGGCCTGGAACTGAAAGTGAAACATCCCCCTGGGTACTGTGTATATGTCAGTGTCACTTTGGGGTGACAGCAGCTCACAGGTTTTTTATACACTGGTAAGCCTATGGCTTACTCACTGGGGGCTTTGGGTGGGGATGCTGTAAAGCGCTTTGATATGATGTGAAGTCATGATAATGCGCTATACAAAAATAAATTTGTTGTTGTTGTTGTTGATAACCCGTATAATCTGTAATATAGGGGGGGTACAGTGGGGGAAATTCATGGACTCGCACCAGGCTTCCTGTGATGACTCACAGACTGCCATTAAAGCATAGAAGTGTTATTGAAAATGGATGCATTTCTGTCACTGCAGAAGTGCACCCCCTGCTGGGAGTGAAAGGTGACAGCAAATCCAAGAAGAAGGCAGCAGGGCGGCCCAAAGGATCAAAAGGTAAAGAGAGAGATTCCCCCTTTAAAAGCAAGCCCTTCAAGGGGGAGAGGGTCTTCCCTCTGGAAGGAGGAGCAGCGAAGGGCAAAGTGCAGGCAGAGCCGGGACAGCCGACAGCAGGTAAGGACCCCAAGGACTGCAAGGCTCCATTAGATGCTTGCTTCTCAGCGGCCCCCGATATTTCCACCATATTTTCTCATCAAAGCTGACGGCTAATCCAGCGCTCCTGCTATAAACCAAAACCTAGTCTGTCTCTGATTGTACGCTTTGTTAAAACAAAGAATATGTCAGGCACAGATTATGAAGTTAACCATTGTCTGCTTAATGTTACTTATACTAACAACGTTTCATTAAGTATCCCACTTGGTTATGGATATTATCATAAGTGTGGATGTTGTGATGATAAATTTGAGAGGACTGAAGCAGCATTGCCACCCAGTGTCTGATTTAAGATGTAAAATACAATAAATGAAGTTTATTTATTTTTATTTTTTAAAATGTCAGATTTTCAGCTTAATAAGCAGTTTACTGGGGGTCTTGGGATACTTCAGTCATTGGCTAAGTTCCTCTTCTGACAGCTGACATGCAGTGAAAGGGGCATCTCCTTCAGCACGAATCCACCTGCCCTCTGCTCGTCCACTTTGCGTGTCACTTCCTGTGACTGGTCCTGTCTACTTCCTGCTTGCTCATTGCCCTTCCTGCTCCGCTCCTACAGTGCTGAGCCTCTACAGCACGTTCCGCTAGAAGCCTGTGGGACATACGGGTCTGTGTTTGCCTGTATATGTCTCTGTGTATTTATGTGTTTATACATCATTGCTTTTACATTGCTGGGATTCTTCTGATGTGTATGGGACTGGTATTAGGACCAAGTGCATCATTTCCTACTACTAAACACAGTGAAATGTTTTACTTTAGTGGTATACTTAGATATGGTCAGTTTCTGATTGATATTGTAATGAATTTTATACTATAGTTTGGTAGCAGAAGATCAGATCTCAGATTATAACAAATGAAAGTTTTTAATAAAATCTTTTTCTTTACATGGTGGAGATACTTGAATCTATAGACCTGTGAGATGTATTTTGTTCATGCCAGCTACTTAAAATAAGCCAAAACGAAAGCCTTGTATTGTAATTACAGTTTTGAAGAGGGAAATTATTTCCAAATGAGTCCACAAGATGGAGCTGTTATCCATTGTAAGGCCAAATTGTATGGCAGATAGAATGTTATGCAAGGTGACATAAAATATAAATTAATGTACATATGGAGCATTACTTTTTTACCAGGCAGTGACCTTTATATATATTTAATAATGCATATTACTAATATTTGTGTATTGCCACCATTGTACATTGTATTGCAGTGTTGATTCTTGTATGGATGCAGTGATATTGGCAGGGCAGGCTGCTGTGAAGCACTAACTGCACCATTAAACCAGCTTTGAATGCCCATTCCACCCCACCAGCTGTCGCCAGGGTGCATTATAGTGGACAAATGACTACCCCCCACCTATTATTCATCTTACTTGTCTGTACAGGCAGGACATACCAAGAGCACCTTTAGGTTAAAAGCCAGAAGGGGGTGTAGTTTAGGCTGTAAATAGCAGTTTGGTGACACGGCTGTGCAGAGATCCGGAAGGACTTCTCTCTCTCTCTCGCTTGCTGCCTGTCCTGAGTCATACATAGCAAGCAAAATAATATTCTCCCACTCTAGAGCAGTATGATGACATTTAAACATGAGACTGAATGTATTTGCTGTGTGTGTTCTGGCCCGGTACTATCCAGTATGGATGTGCAGTGGTTCCACATCTTCTTGTACATGCTTGTAATTTTTGGAATTGTTTACATATCATGAATTTATTACGTCCAGGAATATGTCATCGCTAGTTTATTATTTACAGAGCTTAGGAATGTTGTGTTTTTACTTTCACTGTATTGCTCTGCTGTGTGTCCTTAATATGTGTCTCTAATGATGATGTTGACGCAATTTTTCAGGGAGCTTGGTGCCACCAGCATACAAACAGCACGAAGTCCAGGGCTTGGACTGAGTCTGAACACCTGCGGGAGGAGGGGGGGGGGTCACGCTGGCTACCTCACCCCCCCCTCCCCAAACCCCTCTCCTTCAGCAGTGCTCTCTGGGCCTCCTTACTGATCGATTCTCAGCATCTCCACCCCCCCCCAGACAGTGTTCAGCAGGGGATGCCTGTGTTCAGCTCATGGCATGGTCTTTTGTTCAGGGTGGGTGAGGGAGGCATGGAAGAACCTGTTGCTTGCCACACATGGACACTTGGGGCCCCTGCCCTGATGCCACACCGCTCTTCGCTGCGCTCCCTCTGGAACTTTCAGAGGATGAGCAGCAGCTCCAGATGACTCGCGCTCAGTGCCCGAAACGCCAGCTTTCCTGGGGTTAAAAACATTCAGGCTCTTCTCATTTCCGGGAAGCACTAAATGCTGATGAGTTGCAAGCCTGTCTGTCTGTCTTCCTAAAACAGTGTGTGAATAGTTCTGCCACCTCTTGCTATTTTATCTTTCTTTTTGTTACTTTCTTTGATGTAGGCATGATATGTGTATTTTCAGTGGATGTATATTCTTTTTATGAAAAATTCTGTACTCTGTAAAAAAAAAAAAAAAAAAAAAATGTTTAGAATAAACTGCACCAGTTCAGTAAGTGTAAATCTGGTGGCCGGTGCTTTTGTTGTGGGAAGGCACAGGAGCAGAAGGAGCTTGTAAACTGTGCTGTGAAATCCCAGGCCCCAGGGCCGTGATAGGAACACTGGCAATCATGTGTGACCATCTGCAAGAATCTCTGAGAAAAGGTGCCAGACGGAAAGAGCAATCAATAATGTAACGCTAGCTGTATATTTATATTTATTTGGAACTGGGAGGAGCTGTGATTGTACAGGGGATGCCATCACATGAGGCTATCAAGGCACTTTTCATCACCTGTGGATTCCAAATGTAACTTTTCATAAACTACTTACTCCTACCTGCTCAACACCTAGCAACATAAAGCTGCCTCTAACATATTACCTACAAAGCTGTCACAGCAGTATGTTTAAAAAAATATCTCCTCCTTGCCAGAGAGTGGCAGCTAAACATGCGGAGAGGTGTCCATTGTGAGGATCACGTTATATTTCTATTACAGCAGTCTGCTCATGAATTGAGAAATATTTTATATTGAATTTTAATGTTGCCCTTAAACTACACAGTATGTTCTTGCATCAGCTAAACTAGGCAGTAGTGGAAAAATTATTTTGAAATAGCATATTTTACTGGTTAAGTTTTAAGAGATCGATATGTTAGCGAAGAGGATTCCATAATGGGTTTTATATGTACCCAGTTCCCAGCCAGTACTACCTGAGTGCCATTGTACTTCAAGTGTCATTAACCTTTCTCAAGACAATCTGTATCCTTCACAAAAAGGATGTTTAGATACCAGCATGTTTTTCTGTCCTTTATTCCCAGACTTCCTTATTTCTGCCAATCAAGCAGCCTGTATGTAAAAAAAGAAAAAGAAAAGTCTGTCCACGTATAAAACTTCATTGGAGATGACTACGGGTCTAATTACTTAACATTGATTATAGCTATGAGTTTTGTTAGATCATTATATGATACTGATGAATGGTTTAGCTTTTGAAAAACCAGATAGGCATCGGCAACTTGTAAAAATGTTTAGTTTGCTTATGATTGTGATATCATGGTCGTCGAATGTCATGTCATGTCATTCCAGTGTTGCCATTGCAACATCTTTGTTCAAGACCAGTTCATATCAAAGCTTTGTTGGTTACCCTTTCCAATTACTATCTTTTGTGTTCACAACGTTTTTGCCGTATAAAGTGTCTCCCTGTCCTGACACCTGCAGATGTGTTGGAGCTGAAGGCAGGAAGACTACGAGTGTTGGTGCGTAGTCCACCTTGCAGTGCCGCCTGTGGCCTAGGGATGCATGTGTGGGAACTGTGTTGCCTGAGTGATGATGTAGCCCAGTGGGATTACCAGAACCAGGTGGAGTGCCTAGACACCAGGCAGCGTGGCTTGCGGACACTCGCCATTGCGGCAGGCAGCCTTGTTGACCCGGACTGCTCAGGTGCTGCGATGGAGACCAAGGGATATTTCCAGTTTACAATCTTCTGGCGCTATGCTTGTGACAACGTCACCACCAATGGCTCTGTCTTTTCCCAGTGGCGGATGCTCCAGCTGGATTAGGTGACACTTGGTCCTGTGCAGGAGAAAGAGGCAGGTACCTACTGCTGTGACATGTGAGATGCTGCCTTTCGAGTGGCAGCTTTGGAGTGAGGTGGCAAGGGTGCCACACCTGGACTTACGGCTGCCCTCTCAAAGCGGAATGCCCAAAATGTTTCAACTGGGGCAGGAAAAGTTCCTGTGTATTTCAAGCTGTTGAAGATATTGGGCCCTAGCTTGCCTGTGTCTGTTTTGGCTACAGTTGCATTTTGCTTTTGCTGTTCTGTTGGGTCCAGTCACATTCAGACTGTCCACATATCCAAGCCGGCACGCAACGCTGAGACCTCCAGCTTAGCCCTCAGGCTTGTATCATCTCATCCCTTGAAGATTGAGTCTGCAAGTCTTCAGCTCAGAACTGTGACCTGTTGATCTGCATGTTCGCATCTAAAGGCATCTCAGTCCGTGGATCTCCGACTGCTCTTGTAAGTGTGTGTTTACAAAAATAAAGATGACTAAAGTGAGTGAGGCTGTGGGAGATTGTAGCTGATATCTCTCCTGTCACATGGAGCCCGAGGAGGTGGTTGAAGAGCGTTGCAGCTTTTCTCCAAAAGAAAGAAGTGGGTGGGAAAGGACTTGCACTGAAAAACCTGAGGAGAGTAATGAGCTAAAGGTCCAGTTCGAAGCTGCAGGTGGAAATGTGTGAGGAATTATTCATGTCAAGAGTCTTGGATAAAACAAAGTGCATGAACTCTAACTCAAATGTTGAGATTGATGGTATGTTCATTTGAGAGGTTTACAAAAGCTGACTTGCGGAAAGTAAAGGAAGATACAGGATTCCTTAGAAACATAAGAGTTTAATCAGTAAAGCAGGGGATTTGCGTCTTGGGTTAATTAAATCTGACACTGCATGCAGTGTGGATAGTGCTTTTTTCTGCTGTGGCGTGGCTGATCTTGCACCCGTTTGCAAAGAAACTAACTTGTTTTTCTGTATTCTATATTAGCCAACAAAATAGCAGATATGATTAAACTTAAAACAATAATAAAAAGCTTAGCTGTGTAGATTTTTGCTATTTTTGTTTTCTACAGGAAAATTTAACACAAAAGCACTTCTCAAAGTATTGCATTTGGCTAGCTGTCTCAATTACCCTATTACAATTAAAGCACTATGATCACTTCACAGTATGGGTGTGTTGTCAAATGGTAGGTTCTTCAAGGAAATGTGTGCTTTCATTTCTATCTATACATTAGACTATGCTTAACATTTGAATAAGGCAAGATATTGGTATGCCGATGAGGAATAAAGAATTTGGCATACCCTGTTCATTCCATCTAAGCAAGATTTGCAAAGAGCTCCTTCTGGTCCATAATTGCTCTCAGATTACATGATCGGCAGGTGTATGAGGTATTACTATAATGGGGGAGGGGGGCAGTGGAGAGGCAGTCGTACTTTGCAGGGGTGGGACCATTGGCTCTGGTCTTTTCGAAACCCCAAATGTTTTAACACTTCCTATGATTAATCTGAAAATGCAGCTGAGGAAGGCAAAAGAGAAAAGAGCAGTTTGCCCATCCACGAGGATCTGTCTTCTGTAAGAACAAAATCACATTCTGAGCTGTATTACAGAAATGTATCACCAATGAAGCTGAGACCTCCATGAGCAGTCCTAAATATTTATTGTAGCTAATAAAATCCTATCTATATTACAACCACATATTCAGCAGATTCAAAGGTGTTCTCAAAAGTACAAAGAAGCAATCCAGAGTTACATCACAGACAGAGGAGCTGGACTTGCCTGCTGGGGGTGATGGAAGAAGCTGTGTGCAGCGTGGGGCTTCTCCAGAGCGGTGGCTGAATGCTGATTTTTGGTTAAAATAAACTATGTATGTTGTAGTGAAGGTAAATATTTTTAAATACCACTCACCAATTCGGAGTCATGCAGAATGCAACAGGATACATGATAACAAAAACCGACAGTGGGTAGTGCGTAAGGAAACTGGTCTAAAAGAGTGGGGGGGGGGGGGGCACCCGCCTGAATATGGTGACGGCTTTTTTTTCCGCAGTGTGCTTAATGGTGACTGGGGCCGTGCAGTCATGCTCTGATTCCAGTGTCATAGCCATTGTACTGCATCGTATTGTAGCGTGTCAGTGGAGTGTCTGTGAGTTTGAAATGGTACAGTATTTACAGGTGTGGTCAGTGTCCCTGGTAGCCTGGTGACATGTCTGAACTTTGATAGTGAACACCTGCTGTACTTATCTAGACACTTAAAGCAATCATGAGAATATTCAAGAATAATTAACAGCTACAGTGTAACAATGTAATGATATGTATCCATCTCAGGTCAGACACACATGTTCGTATTCATGTCTTTGTGGGGATCCTCCATTCATTTCTATGGGGAAAAACTCTAATCCCAACCCAGCCCTAACGTTAAGCATAAGTAATCAAAAAAATACATAACTTTGGGCATTTTTGTTTTTTTTTATCTTTTGATCTTTTGTTCAGATTTTTATAAAATTGAGAAGATGGTCCCCACAACGTCAAAATATTTTTTTTATCACATTGTGGA
>JAODUD010000116.1:646863-663949 GCA_026784285.1 Stomatorhinus walkeri
GTCTGTCAGGTGAATGTAGCTATCAGATATATGCGTCTGTCAGGTGAATGTAGCTATCAGATATATGCGTCTGTCAGGTGAATGTAGCTATCAGATATATGCGTCTGTCAGATATATGCATATTATAAAATAACGTGCTTCGTTTCACACCAGTCAACTTGTTATACCAGTTCTAAGATGTCTTTCTCTGACCCAATGAAATGTCCAGCATTTAAATATTTACCTGTATTCTGTAGACACTTTTGCCAAAGTGATCTATAAGTGAGGGGTCAAAGAACAGAGCCAGCCAGTGTCAAATTTCACTGCAGAACTGGTAACACTTTGATGGGGCACAAATACTTAGAAATAACTCAGTTACTACTGACCATGTAGTAACAAACCATGAAAAAACGCAGTAGCTACTTAAGATAAAAGATGCGCCATGATTTATTAATGATGAAAAAACATGAGACCAGCATCACATGTTATTCATTAATTGTTCCTTCAGTAGTTTTTTTATTAGTTCATAATTATTTACAGAATTTACAGACGTAGAAACAAATATAGTAACTGCATGGGATAAATTATGCTTCACAATTCATTACTGATGAACCAACATGAGATCAGTATTTCACGTTGTTCATTTTTTGTCCTTCAGTATTTCACAAAAGTTTACAGAATTAATATACAGTAACAAATATAGGTTTATATAGATTTATTCTTGAGATAAAATATATATTATAATTCATTAATAATAAATTAACATTAGATCATCATGTTCCGGAGACTTAGTTTGTGGTTAATTAATAGATAAGTAATAGCATAATACTATATATTTCGTGTCCCCACAAGTAAGGTGCTACTACAGAATTTAGGATTAAAAGTCTTGCTCAGTTGTCTAATGGTGATACAATTACTCTGCCAGCTGCAGGATTCAAACCCACAACCTTCCAGATACAGACCCTTAACCTACTGAACTACAAATTGCCCCAACAAAAGTCCAGCTGTGTGTCACCTTAGCGCAAACCTTATGCAGCTGGTGGTCCTTCATGTCCCGCAGTGATCAGAAGCAGCGGCAACTAGGTGAAACAGGAAGGGGTGGGAGACAGATGAAGAGATAGGATGAACTTCAGTGTCACATTGTGAACAAGACAGCATATATTAAACTGTAAAACTGTGTTATCATGTAAAAGCAAGTGGGAGGGTGTATCCCACAGTAGAAAACTGTCATTTGGTGAAAGATATAGGGAGGATGTATTTTAAAAAAGGAGAATTAAGGAAGACGGAAAGCAAGGTAAAGGCAAATATGAGGACAAGATGGGTCACTTCATTCAGGAGCCCCGCAAGCTCCCTGATCCATTTGTGCCCCCAACCTAAAACGTTCCACCCCTTGACCACTGCCTCTGTGAGCTGATGATGGCGTCTCTCCACTCCTTTCTCTTCTCCTTCCTACCCTGAATTGGAACTCTTTCCTGAACCCAGTTGGTTAGGAGTTGGGAGGGGTCTATAGGGACTTCTTACCGCAAGCTAATTTTACAGCTTATTCTCTTTTCATTTAGCTGTACCTCCAACCCAGAGCAACTATGGTGGCAAAAGAGATCGGTGCATGTACCTATAATCAGCAGAGCAGCAGAAACTGCAGAATTGTTCTGTGACTTTGCTGAATGCTGCAGATAAAGGGTCACAGAAGGGAACAGCAGCTTTCCCTAACTTCGGGCTTGAGGTGTTAGTACATATAAAGAGTAATTTATAATCTGAATATGAACAGAGCCAGTGTTATTGTGCACAAATCATAATCAAAATTCTTTGTTTTCATTGCCCAGTTATGCAACAAAAAACTGTTTTGCTTACTCCTAACAGCATCAACAGTAAACAAGACACATCAAAACATGGATTTGAAAACAGTTAATAATACAACATACAGTAGAATAAAAAACACAATAACAATATCTACTTTAGAAAATGTAAAATAATACATAAAAATCAAGTAAAATGTGGGTAGAATATACCATAAGAGCGAAACAAGATGTAAGAAAGATATATAAGTATGAAGTGTGTAAAAGCGTCCAAGTGTACAGTCCAAAGAGCAGAATTAACAACCTTGGAGTCGCTTTTCTGTGCTGATGAGCTGTTGTGGCATTTTCACGCCGAGTCGTAGAGCTTTTCAGTTTGCAGCCATGCAGCTGGCGTACCACAGCGCTATATGATATGTCAGGATGCCTTCTGTGGAGCAGCAGGAAAAGCTGCTGAGGTAAGTTGGATCATTCTCAGCCTAGGATACAGAAGCTGAGGTTTCGCTTTTTTCACTGCTTTGGAGGTGTTCGTTAAGGTTCTCCGTAATGTGAACCCTAAGAAATTAAAAACTGGACACGGTTCCCTACCTCCTCTCTGGAGTATGCTTTGTTCTTCTGGATCCTGAAATTGAGGATCAGTTTGTTGGTTCTTGGCCTGCTGAGACTGACGTTATTTCCCCTATACTACCCTGACGCGTTCAGGACTTCCTCCCTGAACGCATTATTGGAAATCAAACCTACAATGGCTGTTGTCCGCAAACTTCACAATAGTGTTTGAGCTGGGGAATAGCAGGCAGTCACATTTTAAGAGGAAGGATGGCAGAGGACTGTGCACACAGCACTATGCAACACCTGTGTTTGGAAAGAGGGGGGAGAGATAAGGTGGCATAATCTGACTTGCTGGGGCCTGGCGGTTAAAAAGTCCATAACCCAGGTGCAGAGCGTTGTCTCAAGTTCCTTATTTCCAAGATCAAAAAAAGTTTCCTGTGGGATATAGAGTAAAATGCTGAACTAAAGTCAACAAACAGCATCCTGACGTGTGTGTTCCACGTGGATTAGGGCTGTGTGCAGTGCAGTCTGGCTGGCTTAAAGCACATTTTGTCATTTCTCCTATGCTTGTTGGCCTGGATAAGTAAGATAAAATTAACCTTGGACGACAGGGACACTTTGCACAGTAGCCAGGCCGCTGGGTGGGGGACATAGAACTATTTCTGTCATCTGAACATCATCTCCGCTTCAGATGCTGTTACAAAACAAAGTGCACGTTCAGCTGTGATGTGAAATATTGCAATGCTTTAAAGTCTTAGCACTAGTCTTTCTCTCCGCGGGAGGGCATCGGCCGTGCCAAAGTCAGACACAGGGTTTCTCGTATGGGATTGTATTCCAGGCAGTAAGGACATCGGCAAGGGAAATCAATAATGTAAGAGAATAACTGAAATATCCTAAAACGCTGATGTCTACCCAAGGCATCTCGTTTTTGGGAGGGTGCAGATACGAGTATGGACCAGACACACACAGCTGAAGTCTTTTCCTTTCGCACTGACATAAAAGTAAGTGTCAACAGACTCAAGTTTCAAATTTAGGCTGAACGTTCCTGCAACTATCAGGGAGCTTCACCTCACATTATCATTTGGATCCACGATTTATTAACCAATGGTCACATTCCCAAGTTTCTGCAGATTCTATTTATAGTAAAAGTTCAGTCATCTGTGAAGCCTGGATCACTGGGATTTTAGCTGACTGATACCTAATGCTCTAATCTGTAGCGTATGATGTTTTTGGAGTCCGGTTCATCCCCACATTTTTTTGTTGCCTTGTTGTCCATATTTGCGTTGACTCTTACTTTTTCAGCTTAAGTCACATAAGATATGTGTGAATTAACTATTGATAATAGTGGGCTCTTGGATGCTCGGAGTAGATGGGTTTTTAACCCTTGGCTTCTAAAGCTTTGAATGCCAGCAGCAAACAGGATCTAACCTTGGCAGCTGCCCACTGTTGGGCTCTATTCCCATGGATACATGCAATAGATGGGGAGTCATTAGGAAACCACAGAACGGATGGCGGTGGACAGCAAACACTTATAACAAGCTGCAGAAAGCTGCTTTAAAGCACTTTAAACAGCAGATCTAATGGGTGTATTATACATGATTTCGGAAGAATGAGAGGCAGGTGTGCAATTCGTCATAACACTGGAGACAGACTCAGATGTATTCCCATTGTACACAAGTTATAAGCTCACCAAATGTTTTCATCCTCCCTTGTTCAGAATATGCATAATTTCTGTGGCTGGATTTTAGTGACAGATTACTTTCATTACTCAAAGAAGACAGGTCTGAGAACAGCTGTCCTTCACCCAAGGCCATTGCATTCCCCTGGCTGAGCCTTAGATTCAGGCCAGTGCACACCGGAACATCTGCTCATGTGTGTAGAGCTTTGGTTTAGATGTGCACTGGGATGCTTGCAGTGCTCGGACCAAGGACTAAACTCAACACCAACAAGGAGTGTGACTGAATGTGGAAGCAGCATGAGATACTGACACTATTAAGATAATGGGTGAGCAACTGGCTCAAAAGATCCACGGAAGTAGTTCATGCATTGATCTGAATTTTGGCAACCTCTTTGGTCTAGGTCAGGGGTGGCCAGTCTTATCCGCAAAGGGCCGGTATGTATGCAGGTTTTTGCTCCAACTCCCTAATTAGGTTACTAATCAGAGGACTGATTGGCCGAAGAGTCCTCACACCTGGGTTTGAACAGCTAACCTGCAGGTTATCCCAAAAACCTGCACACACACCGGGCCTTTCCGGATAAGATTGGCCAGCCCTGGTCTAGGTCATCTGCTACCTACATGACAAGTGAGTGATTAACTGTCATGACCTGCTCGTTCGCTCCTCCTGTGTGCCACGCCCCCCTCGTTACCTCATGTTAATTCCTGGTTGTAATCACCTGTTACCTGTTATATTCAGCCTGTCCTGTGTATTTAGTCTGCATCTGAATTAGTTTCCCCATATCCATCATTGATGTGATTGTGTTGTGTTGCTGTCTGCCCCGTCTCCCCAAATAAACCCTTGTTTCCCAGTATCCTGCCTGCTTGCCTCGTTCATCGCCACTTCCTGCCTGCTCGACTGCCATGATCGTAACATTAACATTTCTTTGTAAATTTACTAAAAATAAACCAATACCAGGTAGTGCAGCACAGCTGAAACGCAAGCTCTCTAATAATTCTCTGAACGTTAAATGCGGAATATAGCATCTTTTCACCAAATGTTTTTTAGCAACTTTGCTGGGGAAAATGCAGAGTGGAACTCTGATCTTGACTCACCAGAAACAGAACACATGAAGATATTATCCCAACTTAATTATGAACTGGATGCAATTTGAAGAGATGGCTTAGCAGGTTTAGCTTCTGTGTCCATCCCTGAAAGGCTGTGGGTCCGAATCCCTTGGCCAGTAGAGTACTGGCATTACTTTTAATAAGGCTCATAGTGATAGTTGATGCAGGGACCAGGATCCTAGATCCTTACTTTATATAAATGACCTGCTAAAAAATATAAATATAAAATGATATGATTGAGCATAATAATAAGAACGTCTCCTGCGATTTTGGGCACAGCTTGGTGACTGTAAGGTTTGGGTGGTAATATGGCGTCATCTCAGCTTTCTCTAGGTCCACGTCCATGTCTTTATGCACCTGATATGTTTTGCACACTTTAAATTTGGGCTCAACCTTTCGTTCAGATCAAATCCAAAAAAATATATATTTACAGAGCATATTTAAAACAACAAAGTTCAACCAAAATTCTGTACAAATTCGAACACAAAACAAAAACATTAATAATAAAACTTAAATGAATAAATGTAAATTTAAAGAAAGGAGATTAATAAAAGACACTCGTATTAATCAAAAGTCATGGAGGAAAGATGAGTTTTGAAACTGGTTTTAAAAGTGCTCAAAGTAGGAGCAGACCAAAGCTTAAGACCACACTTTAGCAAGACCAAAAGCATCTTATCAGAGGGCTGAAGGGGCCTTTAGCAGAGTAGGCTGGCAGGAGGTTGGCATGGTACGAAGTTGCTAATATAGTACTTAACGAACGCTAACACATTAAAGTCCAGTAGCCAATGAAGAGAGACTAGTGTGGGTGTTATATGGTCATGTATGCATTTTCCTGTCAGAACCTGAACTGCAGCCTTCTGGACAAAGGTGAAGGCGAGCGAGACAATGCTGTCTAACACCAATGAAAAGCGAGTTACAATAGTCCAAGTGAAAGGAAATAAAAGCTTGGATTACCTTGTCAGAATCAGTAAATGAGAAAAGAGGCTTGGCATTAGCCAGAACTCCAACTGGAAGAAGCTGGCCTTGACAATAGAATTAATTTGTATGTGAAATTTAAACTCACTGTCAAATGTCACAGTCAAGTTGCTAGCAAAGGGCTTGTTGCAAGGTAGATGTGCACCGAGATTAACAACAGGGCCCCCAGGAGGTCAAAAGGCCCAAACATCACAATCTCTTCTTTACTTTTATTAAAATCAAGAAAATCAAGCAACATGTAGGTTTTAATGTTGTCCACACCATCCACCAAGGACTTAGGGGGTTGACTGAAAAAATTGACTGTAGGAGTTGTAATTAGAATGAGAAGATAATGGGACCAAGAATTGACCCTTAGGGGACTCCACAGATAAGTGGAGACAAGGTGGAACAGCAGACCCCAAGTCTGACTGAGGAACTCTGCCTGTCAGATAGGATTTAAACCATGCAAGAGCAGTACCCAGTACCAACATACTGCTCAAGACTGAACATAAGATTATCATGGCCAGCTGTACCAGAAGCAGCAGTAAGATTTAAAAGCACTATTAGCAGTATGACGAGAATCAGCAATTAATTAAAGGTCATTCAGAACCTTTAAAAGGGTAGATTTTGTGCTATGATGAGCTTTAAAACCAGACTGGAATGCTTCAGCAATGTCATTATCCTCCAAAGAAGTCTCCAAATTGAAGGAGACTAGCTTTCTCCTAAATTTTAGAGAGAAATGGGAGCATGGATGTAGGTATATAGTTCCAGAGAACCAAAGGGTCTAGGTTTAGCTTTTTAATCATGAGCCAGACTACAGCATGTATAAAATAGCCTGGACAATATCCTGCAGTGCAGCAGCTGGACACACAGGAACTGACTCGCTTCTGTGCTCATTTCTACTCCTCTTTGCTCTCGGTTTCTGCTCATTCTGCTTCATTCCCTTCTCCGGTTCTCCTTGTTCTAGTGCCTGCTCCACACTGTGCTCTTCCCAACCCAAAATAAATCAATAAATCATGATGACATTGGTTGTGGGGGTGAGGCAAGGCCAAAGAGAAAACTGACAACCTAAATGCTCATCTGGCTTGTATATCCCACCTCTTCAGGTCTATCATCAGAAATCAAATGATTTCCATTACTACCACCCATTTCACAGAGGGATGGAGGTTCATAAACCCATGTATTTTACACTAGGGAATTACCCTGGTTAACAAACCTTAAAATGCCAAATGGTTCTACAATTCTCTGTCCTTAGTTGTACATAACACCACACCTCATTATCATTATAAATGAGCTTCACCCGAATGTGTCTAAATGACAGAACATTTTCAACTGTGAAGGCTAGAGCTTCCAATAATGATGATTGGGAACAAAGCAAAGTCAGCAAATACTAAAATTAATTTTCAGGTTTACACGGCACAGCATTAAACCGTGGAAAAAACACAACATGAAAGAAATTCATCAATAAAAACAAGATTTTATTACTTCTAATTTAATACTCAACAATAAGGACATCAAGTAAATATATCTAAACGGTATAATTAAAGCCTGAGAGAGCCCCCTACAGTTAGTAGCATGTATAGCACCTTAAAGAGCATACTGTCTTTGCGCGGTGAGTGGTTTGGTGAGACGTTCCCGTAACCTTTACCGCCCAGGCATTGCTGCAGGTGAAGCCTGAAGATAAACTCCTTATCCAATACTGTGCAAACGTCTCAAGCAGTCAAAGGAAATGATGTTTCAATGACCTTCATGTAAAACTATACTAACATGAATAATAACAATAATAATAAAGTGTGTTAGTTTAACTATTTCAAAACCTCTCCTAAAGTCACCCCTGTATTTTCAGCAACCACCCAATACACCCATGTACCTCATATGGTCAATCAATACCTCACTGAGTTTTTACACTAATTATTTAATGAATGAATTAAGTGAGCTGGTTGTGAAATGAAACAAATACATAGAATGGCTGAGGTGCCCCCGAGGAGAGGTTTGTAAGCTGAAGCCGTGTTCATCTAGCCATCCAACAAGATGTATTATTAGTCTGTAGCTTGATGGAGAGAAGAAGAAATTCCTGTTGGTTTTCACTGTGTTACTCTTAATTTGCATATGTTTTGATGTTGAAGTGTTTTGTTCTGAGCACATATATGCTTACTACCCAGATAAATAGCTTTAAACATTTCCTTTGACTGCCTCAGAGTTTTCCACAGTACTGTAGGTCATGTCATGTAGTACTCATTTCCCAAATCTTTGTTGTGCCAGAAGATATTGAATTGCAAGGATTAAAACAAACAGGTTTTACTACTGAAAAGGACATGAAATGAACTTCAATAAAAAAATGATGACACCAAAAGCACTCAAGCTTTTTAGAATAGTTTTGCAGATTCCGTTTATGGTTAAAACATTTGCTTGGAATACCTGTTATCTTGGGGACAGAGTACATACTTTCTCTCTCTTGCTGGTTTTGTGCCTCCAACAAATTTTCTACTGGTAACAGTCATAAAATTGTTGAACTTTTGACACAGTGGCAACTGAAAAAAACATACCAGAGAAAAACAAGACAAAATACCTTCTTTGGGATGAAAGAGAACAGTAAATATAACAACAGTCAGCAGTGAAGCGGTTCTTAGTCTCTCAGGTTTCCTTAACTATATTCAGCTGTGTAAGAACTCTGGTGCTTATTAATAGTTTCCACAGCCGATTCTTGTTTCTGTGTTCTGTGTACAACAACCTCCCCCAGGCAGGTGTGCCCACCTGATTTGTTTAAAGGTATCTATCCTATCCAGGGGCAAAACAGCAACTTCTTAAGTCTGAAACTCAGTGTTTCACTCCCACTCCTTCAGAAAAACCAAGTTAGCAGCGTGCAACGCCGCTGTGATGACGGGGTGAGTGCGAGAGGCAGGTCTAACAGAGAGGGCCCATGCTTTGACATTTTGTATAACTAAACAAAGCACTTAGTAGGTTACAACACGCCCACAAAGCAGCAATGGCAGGCCAACACTCATATGTTGTTTCTATCTCTACTCTCTAAACATGCTTAGACCCTGGTGCTCTAATGTTTAATGTTAACATGGGCACATATTGATCTCCCAGAAAGCCAAATCCGTTCTGCCCAATTATAAATTCATTGTGGATATCTTTATAGCACAGGACAGTGTTTACTGTCATCTGCTGTGTGGGGAAACTGTGTCACATCACGTTGCTATTTTTACGGTAAAAAGTGGTGCGCAACCAACGCATCACCCCCGCGAGCCTGTTACATGAAGCCGACGTAAGGGAGTCCGGGGAACCATGGCAACAAAATGGTCACATAATGAGTACTGAGCCCCGGCACAGAATCTGTGGGAAATTGGCCTGGGGTGCTTATTGTACTGTATTTCTCTGTCTTTTCTTATAAACTGGAACATCGTTTATGTGCAATTGGCGGTAGAATATAAAATAGTAGTTTCTGCAATTGTATTTTTACTCCGTTGCAAATGAAATTCACTACGTCGAAGTGTTGTTCTGTTTTTAAATCTTTTTCAAACGATCTTCAGTAACACTACCAGCTAAGTTTAATGAAACTTTAATGCTCGTCATTGTTGAATTTTTAGCATAAATGATTGACGTCATTGTTTCAGCAACGCTTAGTTTTTTCCTTAATTTTGAAGCCGCATATTTTTCTACTCTATATACATGACATATGTCTAATATGACATAATTAGATAATGGCTCATTCTAAAAGTGTGTGAACATCGATCAGTTATCAACACCATGTCGAATTTTGGCGGATATTGTGATCAAAATGAAATATTTACCACGGACGTGGTGTTTAAAAACGTAATCTATTTTTTTTATAGTTGTAATCAAAACATTTTGCCACATACACGTATACCCGTGTACAGATAATATGGATCCGTCCCCGTGGATAATATTTTGGCGTTTTAAAATAAAGTCCAAAAATCAATCTACTTATATGTTCAATTTAGTATATTATGATAAGACACGCGCAAAACAATTACATGTTGAAATGCTCATTTTAACACTTACAGTAAAACACACAACTGCGATTAACTTTTTTACACGTTTGAATCCATGTTTGGGAATTAGCGGGGAGGTGACGCGCTCATTGTAAGTACACGAAAACTATTATTTACACCTCGACTGCCATCTCTCACGCGTACATGTGGCGTAACACGCCTTCAGACGCTCACCCAGCAATCTAACAGCAAATCTATATTTTTCCATTATGAACATAAAATTAGCTACACCAAAAAGCGACGGGGCAGCGTACAAACATAGATTATTTACAAAGTAATAAAACTCTTACATATATAGCATATGTGTGCAGACTTGTCTCACTCCTGCCTGCTGACCAATACACACATACATAAACGCTTATATCACCGAAATGATTTATGCGATAAGTTTTAAAATATAGGCCTACATCTTAATAACATAGGATTAGCCCCTTAGTGTCAGTAATATGCTGACCAACGCACGACAAAGCCGGTATAGTCAAACGAAAAAATACTGAGGTCTAAGCGCTTAAATAATTTTCTGCACTTAGTATTTTTGTAAAATAAAAAAACAACTGTTCTCTGTATTCGAATAGCGAACAGTGAATATGTATCAAATCACATTTGTTCCAGCCGAGTTAGCGTTGACGTGGTTGATTTTATTGCTTTGCAGTGTTATTAATGTTTCAAGATGAATTGTATTTTCAGTGCACATTGTCATTACACTGTTCGTTTTGTGAAAGACATTAAAACATATAATGAACATTTGAACGTAATGTTGAAAACACCGGGCAACATGTTACGTTGCCAAGACAACGCTTCCGGGTTTCCTTGGCAGAGACAACTGTACACGTTGAAACTGTGTGTAGTTTCAAGAGTATTGTACTGCTACTGTTACTATTGTGCGTATTCATTAGCAAAAGGTGTTATTTCGCCGGACTTCTGAAAAAGTAACTGACTGGGAGTAAATAAACAGCGTGCCTGGTTTAGCTTGGCAGCGGCCCGGATCCGCGTTACAGGCCTTTGAACCCCGCACCATAAATGGAAAGCAGTGGCTGCACCTCCCGCCCTCGGCTGGCGGCGTCACCTTCCACCCTACGTGCGCTTTTCCACAGGAAGAGCAAAGACAGGGCGACGAGATTCATACACTCAGCAATTTCTAGTTGGGCGAGACTAGATTAACTTGGAACGGTCAAGCACACACGTCGTGCGTTGATATCCGTGTCATGGGTTGGTAATGAAATTTAATACTGCCCATCATCCGAATGTGTTTTTAAGCAGAATTATGACATACGTGCATTTCGTCCCGTACTTTTAAAATCGTGTCGTGGCCAAAGTTGCTGTAATTTATATTCACACATCCGCTCGTTTATTATTTCGGCAAGTTTAAGTTGTTAATGTGTACATTATTGTTATCATTATTATTTATATAATAAAAGAAAATGTAATGTAACATTACACCTTCACCCTGTACATACGAAAATGCGTCCTGGTTGTAAACAACAGTACATGGTGTGTTCATTTAACACAACTATAGGAACAATTCAAATCTAGTGAAAGCAGCTATGAGACAGTGACGTTAGTGACAATTGCGGACAGCTTGCTCTACAAAGAGCAAGTTGAGGGAGGGCATAAAAAGAATTTCCCCATGGGGATAAATAAAGGATTGATTATTATTATTATTATTATTATATCGTTTGTTATAGTCCTTTTATTAACTAAGAATGCACCGTATTCCTATTTCACTTGCTATACAAAATATAAGCAAAGAGACCTCCTGTTTTTTGCATTAAAAATAAACGTCAAACTCTAGAAAGCCAGTGATTTTATGATTTCGCCTCAGGGTTACGCGTTTGCGTCTGAATCGTGCCAGCATTTTCTACCTACTTATCAAAGCAAAAGCTACGGTATTTGCTCCAAGGCAAAATAATAGTACTTTCCAATACTGTCGTCATACCGCACATTAGCTTTGACGTCAGTTTCCCCATATGGACGAGCGGAAGTTCATTTGCATCGTGCTCTTGTAACTTGGTGGGAGGGTGTTTCATGCAGCCATCCAATCACATTATAAAACATGGCTTATTTTACGTTTAAGGACAGCGATTGGGTACAAACGCATAGCAATCAAGATGTTGACTAGATTATGTAACTCTTTTGTACTTCCCAACTTAAAAGGAGATCAGAGACCCCTTCTGTTCAGTACTTAGGATGTTCAAGCACTCGTCAACTGGCACTGTTTTCGTTAGTGAGATTCATTGCGTTATGTGGCAATAGCTTTTTAACCTAAAATTTAAGAAGAAATCAGCTGTCGGAGGATCTTCGAGATTAGAGAGAAATACCGTCTAGGAGCGTTTTCGTGAATTTTGAGGACTCTGGAACTTTACCTGACCGCTTTCCCCCTAGAGGATTCAACTACCCAGCTCATCGACAAAAGTTAGGCAAAATGACCAACCGCAGCAGCTGCAAAGCTGAAATGGCCCTGGAGGTAGCAGCAGCGGCAGGCTTTGTTGCCAGTCTGTTGGGGACTAGAGGCTTCCTCACTGAACAACAACTGAAAGTGTTCAAGGACTGCTTACAGCAAGCACTATCAGGTAAACAATCGGTTTATTAAAACCTGAAAGGCTAAATATTAATCTATTGAAATAATCATTTCTACTAGGAATGTAAGGAAGTGATGTAATTCACCGAACAAGGGGAGGTTAGATCGCTGCTTTTGCGAGAGGTTTTAGTTGTATCATTTGGCCACGATCCTATCTTCCGCATTTGCTTTATGAGCTAAATTGAAGATGCGAGCTCTTTGTTATGCAAGTTGGGCAAGTTGTTGTTGTTTGGCGTCTTTGAGGAACTAGTTCTTACCGAGGTTTTGCTCTTTATTTGACGTTGCTGGCTAACATCTCGTGTCTGTAGTCGTAATAACCCACTCATATTTCGCAGTACTTGGTTAGATTTTTCTTACGAGTTTCTTGTGTTTCTATTTGCAGAGCACTACGCACATCACTGGTTTCCAGAAAGACCCCAGAGGGGTTCTGGTTACCGCTGCATTCGGATTAACCACGAAATGGACCCTATCATAAGCAAAGTCGCCACCCGCATTGGTTTGAATAGTCAGCAGCTCTTTCTCCTCCTGCCGCGAGAGTTGACACTCTGGGTGGATCCCTACGAGGTTTCCTACCGGATCGGAGAGGACGGATCCATCTGCGTGCTTTACGAAGCCGAAGTGCCGGCCGCCCTCTCTGTGACCGGCGACGACAACACGCGCAATCCCGGCGTCCACTGCAAAAATTTCATGATGGGTCGCACAAGCCCCCCTAAGAACTACCTGATGACTGTATCCAGTTAAGCGTGAAACCGACCAGGAAGGAAGTATACAAGACGGCCAATGCGTGAACCAGCAGGGAGCTCCGGGCAACTTTGACCAACCAAGACTTTGGACCTTGTTTAGTATCCGAATCTCTATTTTTGGCACTGCCGTTGCATCTTCAACTAAATTGTATTTATTTATTCAAAGGCTTTCTCTCAGCCCTCCCGAATATTGAAGCACTATTAACACTCGGCTGTTCCCAGTGGCATTGGCCGGATATATAGTGTTTTGGGTTACATTTCTAAAGCTGTTTAGAGGCCTATGATTACTTTTACTTACTATTATTACCTTGAATCTGACAAACTGAATACTGTAAATCTTTTTCCCACCTGGAGTAATGAGATTTTCAAACTGGTTTCCCAAATGAACAAAATGGTGCAATATTCATCTTTTTTAAAGTAAAGATGCAAGGGCAAAATGTCATTGATACTTGGGGGGGGGGGATCCTTTAAAATGCACTACTTGCTTATTGGCTATTGTTTTCTACCCCAGATATGAAACCAAAAACAAGTTATACATTTGCTATGCAGCTAGTGTGTTTGCTGTACTGTTGAACTGGTTTTAGATCAACATTCATTTGCAGTCCTAAAAGCAATAAGTGGACTTTCTTGCCTTAAGTGATGTGATAGTGTTTCATGTCATTTGTTTGATATGTTGAATACCTTCATTGTGCAACTCGTTTTTTTAAGGTTTATGGTGATGGACAAATGTAAATCTGGAAGTGGGTCACTGGTGCATTACAACCTGTGTGCTGTGGTAGGAATCTGACCCGACCCATGCAGATGGGCTATTGCTGTAAGCTGTGAGGTGACTGTACATTTCTTGGCAGCATCCTAACAAAACATGTTGATACTGGAGTGTGATGTTCTCCAATTGTAGCATTCTTATTTGTGAGCTGTTGAGCAGCTTATTTGTTTACTATGGGTTATTTTTTCCTTTCACATTTGACTTGTAAGCTGTGACGACAACAGTGTACATTTTGTTTCTATGAATTTTTGTACATAGGTGTATGTACAGTTTTGTACTTGAGATGAAGTAATTTTTAAAATAAACGTTTATGATCATTACATTTTCCACTTTGTACAGTCATTCAACAAAAACATTTTCTTCCTCAGTTTCTCCAACATCATTCAGGCTATTCACATATTTTAGTAATTGATTCATGTGCATTGATAAACGCACTTATTTATTAATGGCTTTTATATATTCATCAATTGCATATGTGGTGTCTTGTCCTCTGAAAATTGACCATAACCTTTATTACTGGCTGTAATTTTAGTGTGTCATTGTTTGCGTTCTAGAGAAATGTGTCAGTCAACCTGATTGTTTACATTACAGACAATTTGATCTTTGGTTGTTGCACTGTAGCTTATCGAACTTCTGTGTAGATGCTTTTCTGTTTAGTTGCATGTGTGCATTGCTTTCTTTCATCTCCTCCTTCCTTTGTGGTGTGTGGTTGTTGTCACCCACAGCCCTGGTGACCCAGAATAAGATCAGAAAATTCCCCTCTGAGCTCTCCTCCGGTTCCCTTTTGAGTACTGTCGTGCTGGGGAAACTTGAGGTCAGCTGTGGAAAGTACAGCCTTCGCTTGTTCCAGTGCCACAGTTTCGGCTCTGTGATTTTCTGCCTGCCGTTGGCGTCCTGTGGGCCCAGCTGCTGCCTGTGCCCGTTTTGACTGTTGGCTAGAGGGTGGAGCCATGTGCTCTTAGCGTCTCTGACATCATCTACTGGAAAAAATTGAAATGAACTCTATTGTTTGAAATAAGTGACAGTGACCACACGTGAATTCTTCATTTCAAGTACCTTTTCTTGGCTATATTGATTATAATTTAACATTACTTTGAGTTTTTGAAAATGAAATAAGGGTTTAAATTTTTTTTTATCCTGTAATTCCTGTAGGTCTCATTTGTGCCGAATCTAAAAATAGCTGATAGACATGTCTGTGACGTTCCTTAGGAAGAGTTTAGGTGAGCTTTTTCGGCCCTAGCTATTAGAAAGTACAAAGTATCAAACTGCAATTTAAAAATCCTCCAGGGTTTTGTGGCAGGAGCTGATGTTTTTAAGGTACAGAGTACAGCACGGGGTGGGGGGGGTCATGATAGACTAATTATGAGCCATGAAGAAATGCTGGATTGATTTTTCTGATTTAATGGTAAATTTTACCACTCAAAACTGAGAGATCTACATAATTCTATTATATCATGGAAAACACTTCAGATACAGAAGGAATTACATATTTACGGGACTAACCATGCAAAGCACATTAAGAGTGCACTCTGTTGTAAATAATGAGCAGAGCTGGTGGTGTCTCCTTAATACAAGTACTTTACTGAATTTTTTTAGTTTAACATCCAGCCATATAATCACACATTATAACAAGCATATTCAGAGTACCTGAATACTGTAATGTTTCTATGTCTTTTAGTCTTTCAGGTCACTGTGTTCTTCTCCCTGCAGGTTGGTGGGAAGATCGTGTTTGGATCTGTAAGATACTACTGAATTATCTGATGGAGACTATGCAGAAAGGATTGGTTTTTGCTAGTCTCTCTTTTTCAGGGTAGGTTGAGGAACAACAAAGCTGACATATTTTAAACCTCACAGGTGTCTTGTTACAAGAAGCACTAAGAACTAGCTATATAATTGGTAACTGCATAAAACACTCAAGAGGGGCTCAAAGTGGACCTGCTGCTCCTCCTCATCGAAACAAGTCAGATGAGGTGGTTCGGGCATCTATCTAGAATCCTTGGGTTTTCCCCCAGAGGAGCTGGAGGAGGTGGCTGGTGAGAGGGAGGTCTGGGCATCCCTGCTTAGACTGCTGCCTCCGCTTCCAACCCTGGATAAGTGGCAGAAAATGGATAGATGGATGGAAGAAACTCTAAAAGGAGCAGTATCTTTGGTTTGTTTTTCATTTTGTTAACAGTATCAACAGAGCTCTTTGCATTTTTGGCTGTGGCTTTCAGCTCAGTAGTGCTTGTATGTCATTTGAATATAAATGTCTCCAAAATAAATAAAATGAATGAGCCCTTAGCAAATTCTCTAACTACAAACTTTTTTGATCCCAGGAGTAATTTTTGGTCTTATTAGAAATCTGTAGATGGTGAATTGTATCCATGTGATTCATTTGTGTAAAAGCCTATTTCTGTTTAAATAAGAGCAAAACTTTGATTGCTGATCTACGATCATCTATTTACTTTGGAGTCTAGATATTTCTTTCTATTTACTGTTCTTCTAATATGCTGTGAAACTATGACAATTCTCCTTTCTCCAGCTGATGTACACAAACCATGTACATGGATGCCTTATGTATATCAGTTTTGCCTTCCTGGGGATTTTGGGTGCTGTATGATATGTCGTGCTTTGATATATCAAGTTGGTAGTTGCTTTAGGTAAGAGCGTCTGCCCAATAAATGCATGATAATAAATCATTTTCAAAAGAGCCGAATCCCTTTTTTTTAGCTTGGGTGTTTCCATTTGCGTGAGGGCCTGACGATTTCCATAAGAAAGACGCAGGATTGTGTGAGACGGCCGAGCTCATGCAACAGGAGTGTTACAAATAAACCAGCAAATCACCTGAGTGGTGAAAAGTTGTGGATCTTTCTCGCATCACTCATGTTGTAAAGTTGGCCCAGATGCAGGTGTCAATGTGCAGGGGGGGGGGGGGGGGGGGGGG
>JAODUD010000116.1:664213-678671 GCA_026784285.1 Stomatorhinus walkeri
TATCCATCGTGTCCCCTGTCCTTAGTGTGTGATTGTGTGTGTGAGTCTGTGCTCTGCTATAAACTAGTATCCTATCCGCCCCCACTAGGCATCTCATGCTGGGGCATCTGGTGTTTTGAGGAAGAGGACAATAAAGCAGCCTCCCATCCTGCCCCATTCTCCTCCGTCTCGCTCACTCACTCCCTGCTTGCACAACCACCATCTGTGGTAGAATCCCCCCACCACCACTACCAACCCCCACCCCAGCCATGCACACAAATATGCACACCACCTCCGCCCGCTCTTGGGTCCTGACACTAAATTGCCAGCAAAAGGCCCCTTTCATTACAGCTAACCGCCCCCCGCCTGTCTGGACTCCAGCCAACACCCCCACTCCACCAAAACAGTCCATTGAACTTTTCTCTAGGCAACAAGTGAAGGGAGTGATTATGTTACCCTGTATTCTTCAGCATAGGCAGCGTGCAAGACCCAACAGATCCTTCCAGTGGTTTGCAACTTTCTGGCTGCATTTCACTTAAAAAAATGGTTTCGGGGTGACACACAGATGAATATAAAATGTATTTATTGACCTTTTTTGCCAGCAAAGGAGGCAGCCTGGGTAAAACATTTAGGACTTTGCAAAAAACACAGGAGCGTTTGACACTAGTGTCACACAAAGGCACTCAGTGCCATGTGTACTGGTCTTGAATTTTCAAAAAGCAACTAAAATCTGCAGTTTGACTGAGAAGTTTGAAGACCACAAGGCAATAGAACCAATTTTTCTCTTTTAATGATTTAATGATTAATATTTTTAAATGAAGTCAGTTGACATTTTTGGAGCATCTTGTGCGTGAATGGTTCCATATAACATGCTGTATATACGCCAATAGACCCTTATATGGTTATCCTTGCAATGTTTATGTTTTATAAGGGTATGAGGGTGGACATCTTAAAAACATTGAAGCTCCCTTTTCTCAATTTCAGTGTCGTAGTGTAGTTGCTGTTTTTTGCAGAAGAGTTGTTTTGTTATGTTGTACATTCATATTACCTGTGTGTAAGAAGCAACTAAATAAACAAAATTGTTGTGTTATAATGTTACCAGAATAACTACTGCCCATTCTGATTTTACTATTTTGTTCTAGTCAAAATGAAGTTTGTCATCCCCAGTGGGGCTCAGGGGCCCAGCGTAAAGATAAACTTAGTGCAACTAAGTTAATACAAGTGTGATAAATCAACAATGTGCAAAGGACATACAGAATAGGGCAATGTACAAAGAAGAAGTAAGCAATGTGTAGTAATAATGACAACAAATTTCACCAAAATATGTTGTTTTGACCTCTGCAAGCTCTATAAAACCTTGCATATCCACTCAGCAATTTATTGAGAAAACAAAACCAATATTCATTCATATTACACATATTACAAGTAGCAATTTGTATGTTATATCCTGAAGAATTTCGTGAGATTGTGTCCCAAAACAATATCTGCAGACCTGCTGAGGCTATGATCAGTTTAACAGAGCTGGAAATGCCATGAGACTAACATAGTGTCAGAGTCAGCTCTTTGAGTCTCCAAGATTTGGGTGTTAATATTGGTGGTTCAAGCCCTCCCAACAGCACCTCTGTGAAGGACCTTCTGAGCTCAGAGCTCCATTCAGCATGCCCCAATGGGCTGAATGTCAGTTGAGATTAGGCGTCAGCCGGTTGATCCTAATAGATAGGCACCACTTTGATGACCTGACAGCCATCACCATTTAAAGACCATTCACAGCAGCTCATATGGGCCACACATGCAAACAAAATAATCAGTCGGCATCATCATCGCCCATTCAGACACTCTCCACACACTTGTGCGCTGCACACACCAAAAAGAAACAGCTTGCTGATGTTTGCTGTGCTGCAGAAAGCAAAAAAGCAAATTGTAAGTTATTGCTAAGAGGCATAATTAAAGACTGTTTTTCTGCCCAGCAGACTGTGACACACCATTGATAAACATACAGACTTTTATAAAATCCTCCATTTCTCAATTAATCTGTTTATGAGGAAATTACGTCGGCAACTGTCTCCTGAGACATTTTCTTCTCTCTTTCATTACCCGCCGTTTCCACTACTGGGGTTGACATGGCTTCAGTTTAGTACTTTTCTGTGTACATAATCAAGCTCTGATTTTAGCATCTGTGACTGTGACACACTATCCAAACTGGGGCCATGCGAAATGACAGAGAACTCTAAGAAGATGATGTTGTGGAATGTGGAAATGGGTTCTGCCAATGACTTATGGGTATGTCTTTGGGAACCTCTGGGTTTCTCTCATTTTTCTCTGTACACCCACTGTCCCCTTTACCATTTGTTGTATGGGAGAAAATAGGTAACAATGGGCTTCAGGCTTTAGTTTACTTCCAAAAGGAGTAATAATAAAATTTTCTTTCCCCAGGTTTCATTGACATTTTTTGCTGTTTTTTCCTGATCATTTTGTTATCCATCCATCCATCCATACCCACTTATCCTACTGGGTCGCGGGGGGTCCGGAGCCTACCCGGAAGCAACGGGCACAAGGCAGGGAACAACCCTGGACAGGGGGCCAGCCCATTGCAGGGCACACTCACACACCATTCACACACACAGGCACACCTACAGGCAATCTAGCAACTCCAATCAGCCTCAGCATGTCTTTGGACTGTGGGGGGAAACCGGAGTACCCGGAGGGTACACAGGGAGAACATGCAAACTCCACACACATGGAACCCAGGTCCCAGAGGTGCGAGGCAACAGTGCTAATCACTGCACCACCATGCCACCCGATCATTTTGTTATATTTTGCCAAATCTATCAGAGAGCGCGTAAAACACAGCCTCACATTGATATGTTTTGGATTTCGGACATTTGCATTGCAAAAGGGTTACTGTGAAACAAACAAATTAAAGTGACAATTATTTAATGTTCTTAAATGTTCTGAGAAGAACGTTTTGGGGAAACTTAATTAAACAAAAATATTTTTGTCAAAATATTTGCAATACATCGAGTGTAAATGTTCATATGCTGATGCTCTAGGACCTTGCGTGGCGCACAGAGTGAACTTAAGCCAGACACTGTAGATGATGCGTTTTTGTTCTTGGCCCCTGTCAGCTCCTGATTGGCTGTCTTCTGTATCCAGGCAGGTTTCTCTCAGCAGTTAGAAAACTTTCACCAAAAATGACCCTAAACAACTGCTCACCTCTGTGATCCATACCTCACATCTGTCTCTGATTTAAAGACCAAATCAAAGCTATGAGGAGTAGGAATGTGCAAAAAAAAGGACATTTAGTTGTAGAAGAGTCATATGTTTTTACCCTGGTTCTCATGCTTTCCATTTCCTGTCTTAAAATGTCTGTTCACAAAGATTTACCAAACTACTGTCTAACCTGCCATTTTTCCCATGGATGCCACCGACATTGAGACCTGAGCTACTAACTGGCCTGAGCTCCTGGGAGAAGATGTGATGTTTGAATGTGGAATTAAGGGAAGCATAATGAATATAGCATAAATAAAGAATAAAGCATAATGAATTGTATTTGTGTTTCATGATGAAATACATTCTGTTAATGAGTGGCGTTTGACAGTTTGCATGAAGGCCGGATGTACAAAAGCTGCATGGTCTCTATATCTAGCCCTGGGGCAGCTTTCAAGCCCAGGTATTTGTGGGGGTGGATGCTAGATAGTATTGGTCAACTTCGTCATGCAGAATTTGTTCTGTTATTTGGGGAAAGATGATTTATGTCCTTTTTTGCAAAGTCATTTGTGGGTGATTGAATCTGGCTTCATAACATGCATCCATCTATCTTGTGTAGCTGCAGTGTAGTTTCAAAAGATATAATATCCATCCACCCATCCTCTAAACCCGCTTATCCTACTGGGTCGCGGGGGGTCCAGAGCCTATCCTGGAAGCAATGGGCACGAGGCAGTGAACAACCCTGGACGGGGGGCCAGGCTATCGCAGGGCACACCCACACACCAGTCACACACACAGGCACACCTACGGGCAATTTAGCAACTCCAATTAGCCTCAGCATGTCTTTGGACTATATATATATAGACGTATTTCAATCATGGATCACCCATTGGGTGGATGGGACCCTCCCACCCCCACCCTTGCCCCTCACCCATTTTGTTCTGACTGGACTGGAGTAGATAGGGCAGTGTTTGGGGGCCCTCAACCCCCACAGCATACTGAAGCTGAATGAGCTGAAAATTTCACCCCCTACTTACAATCCCAAAACCAAACATTCTAAAACGCGTCCTGACTCAGATCACTGACCTACTCCAAGTCATATATTAGTCTAGCACTTAGCCGTTAAATCCTTTTAGTTGGTTACTGTTCCTTTGAATCAAGTCAGAAACCTGAAACTCAGAAATTTGTAATTGTACCCTTGGTTTAAGCATGTGTTATAGATGCTATTGATGTTTTCACTTTGTGATTTAGTTATTCTGCTATAGCTATTAGCTCAGTCAATGGGAGGCAGATACCACCTTAATGTTTTTCTTTCATATTTGATTTTTCTATTCATCCACAAGTCTGATCCACAGAAGGGTACCGTATGGAAATGGTTATAGGCAAAGCCTGTCACACAATCCCTCTCAGTTTGGCATTTCAGAAATAGTTTATATTATTATATATTACAATGTGAATGTGTGGTGCTGTATATATAAGGATAATATGGTAAAAATAGAAATGAATAGCTTGTTTTCAGTCACTGAGCTTCATTGTTATATAAAGTAATTTTACCCAGAATGCCTCACAAAATATGCTGTACACAAGGAGCACTGTGGATTTTTACCAGAAAGGTATCAGTCTTTTGCCCTGTTCTTTCAGTGGAAGGAAAATCTAATACGCGTGGAAAAAAAATATTTGAGTGAAGAAGTGTGAAAATCTTGTCAGGTAAAAATTGTTGTGAGTAAGAGCAGCTGTAGAGTTAATACCTAATATGATCAGCTTGGGATGGAGAGGTGGGTATTGCTCAGCACATCTAGTTGTTTGCACCTTGATCCCTACAGAGTGCTCAAGTACTGTAAATACAGATTAGATCAATGTGAGGTTAAACTTCTGGTGACTATAAGGAACAGTGACCCATTTTGACCATATTTACATATCAAATAAGTAGAGTGATTAAGGGCACTAAATAAATACCTGAATAAATATGAAATATCAACAACTTATAGTGTGCAAGTTTCCATGTATGATTAAAGAAATGGAAAATAATGAATGTATTCTTGATCTGTGCATGATTTAAAAATATTCAGCTTGATTTATGGGTTAGAACTATTAAAAATAGATACAGTACTGTGCTAAAGTCAAAAATAATGTTAGAACCAATTTATTTGGGTATTAGTTGTATATTTGCTAAGAAAAGAAAAATGTTAGCTCACATGCAAATGAATAGTAACACAATAAACGTTCCATGTGTTCATTACATGGACCACCAGTTCCCTTAATTAATTAACTTACTTTGTTGAATAACTCAATGTGGTATTGAAAAGACAAACAGATATGCTTGTGGTCGAGTCAAAAATCCTTTAGAACCTTCCTCCGGCTGTTATCTTTCTGTTGCTATCCATGTTTTGAAACGTCATGTTTTTTCTGTGTGTTATAATACTTGATTATAAATAACAAATCATCATAGCGATCACATGTTAGTATCCAGCTGGTTGAATATGCAAATAGATATCTGTAAACTTCAAACAGATCTTTAAACAGATGGCCTCACTCAAACTAATCAAAGGTGGATCAGGAATTTGATTAAACTTTTAAAATATTAAGATGAGAATGAATATAAACTCAGGACGTCTATAAGCAGTACAAGTAAATAAATGACCCTAATTACAAGCTTATGGTGTACTGACCATGTTAATATATACACTGACCATGTTAATATACACACTGACCATGTTTCATTGGATGCCTCTTCTAAGACCCAAAGCTAGTATTAATGATTTATGTAAGAGAAGTTTTCTAGATTTTACATAGAGATGCATCAAAAATTTGGTTTGAAAATTTGCCTGGGCAGCTACCAGTTAAACAAATGCAAGACTATTTCAAAGCAGCCAGGGAGTCTTTCTTTTAAAACAAAGAAGATCTTCCAACTGTTCCATAGTGAGGTGTGAGAACTTTACAGGCCTGATCTCATCAACAGTTGTTTACGAAACACCTCTGTCCCTCTCCTAAGCTTCCTCCACAAAGGCACCATTGTTCCCTTTGAGCTCCTGGTGACGCTGCCAATGTCTACCCGAAGCAGCTGTCGCCAATATCTCTGTTTCCTTCCCCAAACATGCGCTGTGATGGTGTGTGCTGATGTTGCTGGGGGTAGCTGGGGTGGGTGTAGCCATCACAGCTTGCCTACTGTAGCTTAACGTTGATCCCCTGCCCTCATCACCTGCTTATGAAAAAAAAAACAGTTCTGAGTCCTCCCCCCTCCCCCCGCTAACCAAACAGACTGCTTAACAGTTTCTGCTCCTTGCATATTTAACCCCTTTGCTTCCTCCCATACTGCGATTCACCTCTGCACGTCACACACGTTTTGCCCTTCAACTGAACTGGAAAAATAGATCAAGCCTTACCACTGGAGTTTGGGAACGTGGGCGAAGAAAAGAAACCTCCCAATTCACCTGGACAGACAAGTTTACAAGTTGGAAACCTTATTAATTTGGGTTTTTATGTACTTCGGAGATATTTTCATCAAAATACTCTCACATAGCTTTAGAAATATTCAGAAGTTTCTAAACTTTCTAAACTTTCACTTAAGATATTCTGCTTTAATGAAAATGACAATCCAGAGACAGAATTCTATTTTCTTCACTTTTGTGGATCTTCAAAAACATCGACACCCACTGCCTCTTAAAATTCCTAAAATTATACTACTAGTGAGATCTTATACATTTTAGCAAATATTATTTTACACATTTGATTAGATTCTTTATAATAATTTCTATAATAATATCGAAAATTCTGCGTGGATTTATCTATTTATTTATTGATTTATTTGTGTGTTGGTGTACGACAGGGTTGTTGGCTGGATATGTGGATGCTGCCACTTCTCCTGTAAACTAAATTTACCTACAACTACAGATAAAGTAACCTGAACTCGAACCATAACTTTTAAAAACATACTTGTTTAATTATGGTCATTAATATTGCAAATCATCTTCATGAGATAGTTGTCAAACATCCATCCTTCAAAACATTTCAAAGAGGCTAATTCTATTTTGAATTTGTTGATATGATTCCACAGTACACCGGAATCTACTTATCTTTGTATTCTTTTTAACTTTTGTTATGCATATTTTATGAAATGAATTCTGGCATTGCTAAATGAGAGTACAAAAAACATCTCATGGGATTTGAAGCCTTAGCATCTGTGCTTCAATTCTATGTCACATATGTATTCTGAACTGTATCAAATTAACTCCAGTTTAGTGAGTGTGGTTGACTGGATATAGAGTTACCTGGCCTTCTTTAAGGGGGACTGGTCAGAGATCTGAATAATACCCTGTAATTAGGTATTTGCCTTCCAGATATTACTGCCTTTAAAATTTTACTCCCTTCGTGGAAAATATAAGTTAACGCTTTTGTAATTATATTTTAGACTCTGGTTGCATTGTGCGTACATTTCAGTGGTTTATTTATATAAGAAAATACTTACTTCTGGGCAAATTCTGGTGATAAATAAATTTAGACTTTACTGGGTGTCGCTCTTCTAAATTAGTGCATTTTAAAAAAATGGATCAGTACATCATGTGGATCACGTCTGCACTGAATCTGACATTGCTGGGATTCATAGTTTATTTCTCAGAGGAACGAGACAGAGGTCTCTATAAACCTGAACAATACATGTAATTACTTCCAACCACTGTGTGAAGGTTAATGGTTAAATACTGAAATACATTAAAATGCACAGTAGTCAATGACATACAGGCACACAGCCAAGCAGTAAAATAACGAGTTTGAGTGCCCGAGATGTTTGTGTTATTAAATAGGCAGGTATTAAAATTACGAGTTTGAAGCTCCTTTGAAATTAACTTCAGCCCCAGTCAAATCTGATGATTTTGAGTGGCTGTACTCTGCATTTCTTGCTTTGGCCTTGGTGACACAGGCCAAGAGGACTGGAATATAAAAACTTATATTTTGCTCCAAACAATAAGGCAGAAAGCTCTATATTGTACACTCAATATCAGCTACATTAGTCAAAAATGTTAGATTTGGGTGTGTGTGTGTGTGTGTGGGGGGGGGGGGGATCATGTATATATTACCTTGTGGGGACCAAATGTGACCACAATGTCATGAAAACCTGGCATTTTGTAATTTTGTAATTTTTGAAGTTTAATTGATAAGTGAATGGATGCCTACGAACCAGAGGTATATTTTTTTTGTGGTGGTTTTTGTTATTGTAAATAATAATAGGAAGAAATTTCATAAGAGAAAACTTCATAATAGTATGCAATATTACACGTATATGCACAATATATATAACTTCAACAACCATGATTAAGTATCTAACTGAAATGTGTCAAGAGATTTGACCTGACAATAATTAGCTAGCTAAATAATGTTTATCACTGAAAGAGCTAAGGTTTTATTTTTCACCATACTGTCAGCCTATTACACTGATTCAGGAGATAACCTGTAGCTAGACAACTTTTTTCAACATTTTATTTGTTTGGGGTGAGCAGGCTGAATGTGGTTTTTCACACAGAGAACAGAAAACTGTAATCATGTGACAGAAAGTAGGTTATTAATAAATTTAGGAACAATGGCCTAGGCTAGCCCCGCCCCAACACATATATAACCAACCCCCATTGCACAGGATGTCCCCTTCATTTCCAATCCTCAGCTGCAGGGCCAGAAAACTTTGATGGTACTCTGCAACATCTGCAGTTCTGACCATACTTCCCCCTTCACCATTCACCCTCCTTGCTTCAACCTATTGGACATCGTCACAACAAGTCGGCCAATCACAGCTTGTTGTCAGGGTAAAACAGAATCATGTGACCTAGGTGGTTGTTCTAGTTTCATAATTGGTTTCTGCAGATATAGGTTTATCATGTAGTTGTGTGATGGGTGTATATGCATGTGTTTCATGAAGAATTACATGTTTTATTGTTGAGGCATTGTGAATTTTGTACATTAAGCATTAGCTGTATTTTCGCTGAAATGTGGCTATATTGAAGATTTAGTTAAAATTGGTTACTGTATAATTTTAATGCAAAGCTTGATGATAATTTATGTTCTCTGAATGTTGTATTTCTAGTCATTGAATAGTTTTAGTAGATTCTTGCCTTGGAAGATTTTATGTAGCTCCTGCTTCCAAACAGTTTACACCTGAACCCGGACATTCATCAGGAGCAAAACCTAGCTGCACTTATGCCAAGTAAACTCGCCTACAGCATGTACGTCTGTAATGTGCTATTTGCCCTACTTGTACGTCACAACAGTCTGCTAAATAAAAATGAATGTAAATCTAATTTGCCCTCCTGTTCCATTCATACCTGTTTGTAGCAGGAAAGCTAAAAATGTGCAATGCTTGTCCTTCTGGTCAAAGTATACTAACACGTTACAAAGACTTATTGAATTCTAGGCATTCTGGCTTTAGTGACTAATGTAATCTTCAATTAAAATCTATTTTGCAGCTCGGCATTTGCTGAAGGGATTAGCATTATGGTCTCCAATGGCAGTTCTGGAGTTTTTGCGTTACTAGTTGCTGCCATCTAGTGAGGCTGGTGTGCAAAATAAAGCACAATTACTTCTGTCTCTCATCTCTATTTTGTATTTTTTTCTCTAGCCCCCTAAACAGTGAATTGTACCACTTATCATTGTGACTGACTGTGAACCACACATGCACCAAAATCTATTTGCTGTGTTCCTCCCTCAATCTCCACATTCCAAGAAAATCTAGAAAAAAATATTGTTTTGAAACATTTTTATATAGGTGCAGTTCCACACATTACAGATGTCAAAGCATGCAAGTCAATGAGGGAAAACTGATCCACTATTAGAACCCGTTAATATTTGTTCCACCCTGTTAGACAAATGATTTTAAAATATTTTTTCCACAACATTAAATGTTTAGCACATTTTTGTGTTATTTTGGGAGGTGAGGAGCATTAACAGCATATATGTGTTTGGTATTACTTACCATCCTGTCAGTAAAAATGGGTCCCATGAAGTACTGGTTCTTAATAATGAAGGCATATTCTATTCAATAATAGTTTCAATAATAAAAAATACAGCATAGCGAACAGGGCAGCATGATAGCACAGTGACTAGCACTGACGCCTCTCACCATTAAGACCCAGGTTTGAGTCTCATTTGGAGAGAACTTAACTAATAGCTCAGAGTTGTTAAAATCTTATCTAGCTCTGATTTGAAGGAATCCAGAGTTTTAGCTTGTGCTACACTAGCAGGAAGACTATTCCATACTCTGACTACATGCTGCGCAAAGAAGTGCTGTCTCAAATTCATTTCAAAATGTTCTCCCACAAATATCCACGTATGGCCACAAATTCCAGTATTTAAATTAATATTGAAATAGCCATTTCGCTGAACAGCATGCAGACCTCTTAGATCTAGACAGAGCTAGACCTGTCTAGGAATCTATGTTGAAATTAATTGTAGTCACCAAATTGCCCATGTGTGTGGGTGAGTGAATGGTGAGTCAGTGTGCCCTGCAAGGGGTGGTGACCTACCCTGGGTTGGTCTCTCCTTGTCCCTGTAGCCTCTGAGATAGGTTCCAAACCCTCTGTGACCCTTAATAGGATAAGCATTTACAGAAAGTGGGTGGATGGATGCTATTGTAGAACATGCTTTTATCACATTTACTGATGATTCTGCATTTTCTGGCCCCAGGGAGCATTTTTAGGCTACTCGTGGCCCTAAGCAATCTCCTGTGTCAGTCTTGAACAGTCAGTATTCAGACCCAGTCACTTACCCATGACTCAGGGTCTCACATCTCCTGTATGTAACATCCAAATCTCTTCTACGGACTCCATAGTACACTGGCTCTGTTTGTTCCACTATCGCTCCAGGAATCCACTTATTCCCTTCCCTTGTGGTATTTTGAAAATACGTTGTTTCATCTATAGAGAAAAAGCTGTCGGCTGCCCGCTGGCCGTGGTAATATTTTTGCAGGTGACAGACCTGTAGTACAATTTTGAGAAGTGCGTATTGCATCAAAAAGAGGGAGAGTTTGTCTCCATGTCCACGGCAGTGTGTGTGCACTTTTTAATCCTCTTTAAAACTCTTGAATGTTTGTATATACCTTTCTGCAAGGTTGTTCATGGCGCTGGGGGAGCGGAGGATCCCAGTCAGCAGCATGAGGTTTTCAAACTCCTCAGATATGAACTGCGCTCCATTGTCTGTGGCAATGTGGTCTGGGAGACTATATGCTGCAGTTGTCTTAGTCTCATGATAGAGGCTTCAGAGGTGATGCTGGGCATTCTAATCTCTAACCATTTGCAGTATGCATCTACAGCTATTATGAATGTGTGCCCTAAGAAAGGCCCACCAAAATCTATATGCAGTCATTCCAGCTCTGGGCTGGAAGCTCCCATCCATGTAATGGCATCTGACAAGGCGCCTGTTGCTCTATCTGATAAAACTCACATGCTCTATAAACCAGCTCAAGATCTACATCCACTTTAGGCCACCAAACATACCTGGGCTTTCATTTTGATAATGCCTAGGTGACCAGAATGCACCTCTCATATCACTCTCTGCCTCATTTTCTCAGGCACCACTATCCTGGTGCCACAAGGAACACATCCCTGTACAAGTGGCAGTTCACACCTGCGTGCATAGAAAGCTTTCAGACTCTCTTCCACCGCATCAGGCCATCCATTCATGACATACTGACATACTTCAGAATCTTTTATGGCACAATATCTGTGCACGACATGCATGCCACTTGGTCAGCATTCAGTGGAGTTTGCTCTAAATGTTTGGATGAAAGTGCATGAATGCTCTCTGATATGGCTGTGGTTTTCACATCTGTCAAGCAAGGGTACCTCTAAAATAAAGGAAGCTGGTTATGAGAAAGACCTTGGTGTGTATGACGATGCTTCCATGACCCACTCTTGCCTTTGTGGGGAAGCAATTATAAGCCTCCCTAACCATAACTCTATTATTTCCTATTTGGATTACTAGCTGTTCGTGGCCTTACCCTTCAGTCATGAAGCGCTGCTCCTATCGCTTAGCTTGGGATGAATCTTGGAATATGTGGGCCATAAAAGTTATGAACAAAATTGGTGTCAAAGGGCAGCCGAAGTACAGTCCAACACCTACCAGGAATGAGTCTGACTTATTGCTGGCAATGCAAAACAAACTTTCACTCCATTTGTACAAGGACCTGTACCCCATACTCCTTAAGCACCTCCTACAGGACCCTCCAAGGGATACAAGCCCAGAAAACACATGTAGACTGGTTGAGCAATCTCCCATGAACTCTTCAGTATCCTTGTGAGGGTGAACAACTGGTCCAGTGTTATGTGACCAAGACGGAACTTGCATTGTTCCTTCTAGATACAAGATTAGAGCAATGGGCAGACTCTCCTCTCCAGTACCCCAGCATAGACTTTCCCAGGGAGGCTGAGGTTGTGATGCCCCTGAAGTTAGAATGCATCCCCCAGTCCCCTTTCTGAAAGACTGGGACCATTAACCCAGTCTGTCACTCCCAAGGTATTGTCCCTATCCTCTACACAATGATGAAGAGGCATGTCAGCCAAGACAGCCCAACAATATCAAGAACTTTCAGGAACTCAGGGCGAATCTCATCCACCCCCAGAGCCTTACCACTGGAGAGTTTTTTTTTTTCTACTTCAGTGACCTCAGCCTTATAGATGGGTAAATCCCCCTCTGAGTCTTCCAGCTCTGCTTCCTCCAAGGAAGGTGTATCAGTGGAATTCAGGACATCATCAAAATACTCCTTCCACTGCTTGAATACATCCCCATTTGAAGCCAACAGATCTCAATCCCTGTTGTAAACAGTGCAAGTAAAGCCTTACTTCCCCCTCCTGAGTCACCTGGCGGTTTGCACTGTCCATAAATCCTTCTCACCTCACAGAGTTCCTTCCACTCCCAAGTTCTTGCTTCACCAACTGCCAAAACCATCTTCCACTTAGCTCGCCGGAACCTGTCAGCTGCTTCAGGAGTCCCATAAGCTAAGTAAGCTTGGAAAGCCTCCTTCTTTAGCCTGACAGCTCCCTTTACCGCTGATGTCCACCACCGGGTCTGGGGATTACCACAACAGGCACCAAGAACATTATGCACATGGAGCCACTTCTGCAATGCAGTCCCAGAACATCGCCCATTCAGGCTCAATGTCCAATGACTCCCTTGGGATACAGAAAAAAATCTGCTGAAGGTGCAAGTTGAAGATCTCCTGGACAGGGGCCTCTTCCAGATCCTCCCAGCACACCCTCACTATATGTTTAGATCCCCGCCATCTGATCCAACTCACCACCATGTGGTGATCAGTTGACAACTCAGCTCCACTCATCACCTAAGTCTCCACGGCCACTTATGAACACCCTTATGCTCAAACATGGTGTTCATTATCAACAAACTGTGATTAACACAGAAGTCCAATAACAAAGCACTGCTCAGGTTCAGATTGGGCAGGCAGTTCCTCCCAATCACACCTCTCCAGGTTTCACTGTCATTACTCACGAGTGTTAATTTCTTCCAGTAGGACAGAAGTTCCCCAATAGGGGCACTTTCCAGCACCACTTCCAGGGTCTCCAAGACCCTGGTGTTTGGTGCATGAGTGGAAGTCGAAGGGGGGTGACCCTCTCCCATTGAACTGGGGGACGAAAAGTAGACGTACCCCTGCTCGGCGCCTCTCACCATGGACAACTCCAGAGTGGGACAGAGTCTAGCCCCTCCCTGGGAGTTTGGTTCTGTAGCCCAAGCTGTGAGTTGATGTAAGCCCAACTATATCTAGTCAGTATCTCTCTACCTCCAGCATCAGCTCAGGCTCTTTTTCTGCCAGAGAGGCTACGTTCCATGTGCACATAGCCAGATTGTGCAGCTGACAATTAGTCTGTCAAGGCCCCTGCCTTTGACTGCAATACAATCTACAAAGCACCCAGTCCCAACCTGCATTCATATATGGTTACTGTTGTTGTATGCCTTTGGTTGTTACTTAATGGCAACACTATTAGGTGTTTTACTCAGCTTGAATTATCGACACTATGAGGTGTTTTACTTGGTTTGAATCATGGACACTATGAGGTGTTTTATTTGGTTTGAGTTATCGACACTAAGAGGTGTTTTACTTGGTTTGAATTATTGACATTATGAGGTGTTTTAATTTGAATTATGGACACTATTAGGTGTTTTATTTGGTCTGAATTATCAACACTTTCATTTTTGTTAAAATAATTCTTTCACATCAGGCCAGAAAAAGGCCAAAAATCATATCAGTGATGTCATCACAGCTAATACTGATTACAACAGC
>JAODUD010000116.1:709258-719932 GCA_026784285.1 Stomatorhinus walkeri
GCCTGGCACAGATGAGCGGGTGGGAGACGGGCGGACGGCAAGGAGAACTGATCTGATGCGCCTGTGTTCAGAGAAGAATGTCAATGCTTTGGAAGTGGGGGTTGGGAAATCTACATACACGGTCCTTGGAAAGAGGCCCCCTGTGGCTGTAGTGAAGGTGTTGCAGCACTAATGACATACAGGAGAGAAGCTATGCAGACTGGGCTCGTAACAATGGCAGGCGACGTGTATTTATACTCTTTGTATGCAGGTAGAATTTGTGTTGCCTTTTCAAGTGGTTTTCCTTTTCATGATTACATTATGGCTGTCGCATTAATCTTGCCGGTCTGGTTCACTGTCAAGCAAAATGCCGCTTGTTTGCCTGAAAACAGGAGGCTGACTTTCAGGCCTGGTGCAAAGGTGTGCTGTCAACACAGTATAGAAAGCTCTATATAAATGTATCAGAAGTCCATTTATGAAGTGTACCTTGGCAGTACTCTCCCTCTCCACACTGTTGGAGGACTGTCTTGGGTTTGCTGGTTTTCTTGGTGCTGCTTAAGACATATGGCTGAGGCAGTAAGTGTGTGTTTGTACATGTCTACGCCAAGTGTGTGAGTGTGTTTATCGGTCTCACTAATGTGAAAATTACATTTTTAACCGTTTAATATGTGGGTGTGCAAAGCAATACGGGCACCATTTAAAAGGTTATCAGCAGCAAATATCGGTTCATCTTTAACCATTTGCTGATGGCTCATTGCTGCTGTATTGGCAGATACTGTTAGCTGGCCAATACAGTCAGTGCATCTCTAGATCAAACCCAGGTGTGACAACTCTTCAGCCAGTCAGTTCTCTAATTAGTAAACCAATTACAGTGACAGTTACACTGAACCCACACGACTAAGGGCCCTTTCTGTTCTGCCCACCCCTGTTGTTAACTGCCTGTAATGCGATATCAGACCGTTCTTCTTGAAGAAAAGCCTACAATTCTTTGAGGTGGAAGTCAGCCTTTCCCGCATCTCCCGCAGGACCACAGTAGTGTGGATGAGCTCCTCTCGCCGGCCAACGTGGACCAGGATGCCCTGCTATGCTACGCCTGTGATGCTGCCTACTTCTCCACTGGCCACTGCCTCCCGGATATGGAGATCGCCCGCAACCATCACGGCTGCCCCGACGTGGCCGTGTTCGACTTCACATGCATGTACCGGGCTGAGAACGCCTCCGTGGTTAAAGAGCGACTGGGGAGGAGGCTGCTGGTGGGCCTGGTGGGGGACTGCCTGGTGGAGGTGAGCCAGGCTGGCGTGTCACGGTGCCAGGCGACATGCTGACAGTGGGCAGCGCTGACATGCCGCTGCCATTCTGTGTCCCCCCTCTGCTCCCTATGCCCACAGCCCTTCTGGCCTTTGGGAACCGGCATCGCTCGTGGCTTTCTGGCTGCCTTTGATGCCGCCTGGATGGTGAGGCGCTGGGGGATGGGTGATGACCCTCTGGACGTCATAGCTGAACGGTAACTAACCTCTCTGCTTCATCTAGAGCAGGGACGTCAAACTCCAGACCTGGGGGGCCGGCGCCCTGTGTAGCTTAGATCTTTCCTTGTTCCACCACAAATGATTCGGCTCAAGAGCTGTATGGTAATTAGCACGAGGAGGTGAATCGGGTGTGTTAAATGAGGGGAAACCCAAAAATGTGCAGGGCTCCGGCCCCCCAGGACTGGAGTTGGACGCCCCTGATCTAGAGAGAGCCTGTCGAGTATCCCTCTAGGGGCTGGTC
Organism: Stomatorhinus walkeri; assembly: GCA_026784285.1. Taxonomy (NCBI): domain Eukaryota; kingdom Metazoa; phylum Chordata; class Actinopteri; order Osteoglossiformes; family Mormyridae; genus Stomatorhinus; species Stomatorhinus walkeri. The sequence continues at coordinate 711,005 of JAODUD010000116.1, forward strand.
AAGGATTCCTGGCTGTCTTTGAATATACAAACGGCATCAATTACAAGAGTGTGCACGGTCAGCGTAACTAAGAAAATAATTAGTGCGACCAATCTTGCAGCGTGCTTTGCGATGGAGCCACGTGGGCATATTGGTGACATTGCTGTCTGTGCATCTAGGCCGAATTAGCTAACGGCTTCATTTTTATCTGCTATATTTTCAATACAAAAAGTGAAAGTCTCTATCAGCTGCTGTCGCAGACTACACCTGAAAACACCAGCAAGAAGTATGGATCCTACAGCCTTAACCCCAAGACACGATACCCCAATATCAACCTGAAAGCCATCAAGACCGGCCAGGTCAGCCTATAAGCAGTCGCTGGTTCTGACAAGCTTGCAGCGCTTTGGATTTGATCCATTTCCTGTAGGCCATGTTTTAACTTTAACTGTGTTGGATTTTGAAGATCATATTGTCAAATGAACAGCGACTTTCACTTTTCCATGGTAACGTGGGGCATTCTCTCCGCACTGGTGCCCAGGTACAGCACCTGTATGATTCTGGGGACCAGGCAGACACCCAAACATCCAGCAAGAGACAGACGAGCAAGGGGACACGTGAGTGTCTAGCTCAGCCTTTAGCATAGTCAAAGCAACCCAGCCTAATCAGTTCAGCTTTAATTTACACAATATGGCCAAAGTATGTGGACATCCCTAATAATTAGATGAATTACTTGAGACACACATTTATTAATTGAACATGCATCTATGTAATCTTAAAGCACTCAGCGGTCGTACGGAGAAGGTTAGAGATTTTCAGTTTGGAATCATCACGAGACATTTACGTCCTGCTAGAGCTGCCTTGGTCAGTCACAGATCCTATAGTGGGTTATGGGCTGTGATGTACTAAGCCAGACAAACTGACAAACTGTCTCATTAGCAGTGTTCTTACGCCTAATGGAACGCCTTCCCACAGGAACATAGCCTGTTAGCCGTAGGTTGCAAACCAGTTTCATGTTAATAGCCTTGCTTTCGAATCAGGATGTTGAAGCCGTCATCCACGTACCTTTGGCCATATAGTGCCATATTCAAATTATAGCCAGCACAGCGTCCGTGTTAAATTTAATTTTGTTCTTCCTGTTAAATAAATGAGATGAATATTTGTATGGGTTTTAAGCATAATTGATATTTATAATAAGAGGTATTATAATCATAGATGGTTCTAGGGGCATATACCTAATATCCACTGTGTTTGGCGTTCGATGCAGATTCTCCAGGCAGCTGTGGGTATCTCCTGAGCTGGTGCCAGCAGCATACAGCTGGCTACCGGCAGGTGCAAGTCAACGACCTGGCAGAGTCCTGGCGCTCCGGCCTGGCGCTCTGCGCCCTCATCCACCGCTTTCGGCCGCACCTCATGTGAGTGTGAGCCGCACCTCTCCACACCGGCCAAGCCCCCTCCTGCTTCCTGTAAGCTGTACAAACCTTGTGCCACGGACCTTTTTTTTTTTTTTCCCACCAGCCACATCCTGTCCCCTGGCTAGTCACTGTTCTTCTATGTACGCGATTCAGCTAGGAATTGACGCTGTGCGTTACTGCTGCTCGTTGTCGAACTTGACCATGGGGGCAAAAGTCCCCCCGCATTGCTGTACACCGAGGGAGTACCTCCTGCCTCTCCCAAATCACGGAGTACCTCCTGACTCTCCCAAATCACACACAGTAAAATGTGTCAAACTGAAAAATCCCGAGTTGGTTAGACCTGAGAGATCAAGCTTCGTTATTTGAATAAAATGGTATTTAAAAAAATATTTACATATACAATGGCAAAAATCTACATTCGAATTTTGGAAATATATATATCTGCCATTAAGTCATCTAACGCGCGTCTCCACATTTTCGTTTTTCCCCAGTGGGTCTGTCACTAATCTTAGAATCTGCCACTAGGGGCAGACTTCAATAAATTAATTGTACTAGCTAAAATGGCTGAAACTAGGCAGCAGGGAAATAATGTGTCAATCAGAGGAATGCAGCAATAGAGTAACTCCCCGAAATGTAAAAGCACAGGGAAAGTGTTAATTGTAGGGATCCTCCAGTACTGTCGATAAATAGAATTGATTTGAGAAATACCATCAAAATACCACACTAACGTTTGACTGTATGAAAAATGAGATATTTTTGGGTTTCCCCTCATTTAACATGCCTCATTCAACTCCTTGTGCTAATTACCACATAGCTCTTGAGCTGAATCATTTATGGTGGAACAGGAAAAGAACTAAACTACACAGGGCTCCGGCCCCCCAGGACTGCAGTTTGACACCCCTGATATATTGTCTCCTCATCATTGTTCTCTCTTAAGATGGTAGCAGGTTCTTCCATCACGGGCAGTTACACAAAATGGCCTTTGGCTGCTTCTATAGTGTAATTGTAATTAATATTATTAGAATTCTTTCAAGTTGTACATCTGTTATAAAAATTCAAATGCCTATTTAAAAGGAGTTTCCCAGCCTTAATGTTTATCGATACCTTCAGTTTTATGTCAACAGTAAGTGAACAGGAATCATTGTTTTCTTTGACCTTGTATCGATATCGCTGTGAAACACGCTTCAGCATTCTGCTGCTCTGTCCCTCCGTCTGCCCTGCACATCCTGTTTGAAAGAAAGGAGGCAAGCTCGTTGTCATGCCTGCTTTTCCCCTTCAGATGACACTTACAGGCCAGTGTCTCTTGCTCGTGGTCTTTTACCGTTTAACCTCTCGCTTCCAGTGACTTCTCTTCCCTTGTGGGGTCTGATGCCGTGTGTAACAACCAGCTGGCTTTCGACGTGGCAGAGAAGGAGCTGGGCATTTCCCCCATCATGTCGGGCACGGACATGGCGGCTCCAGGCCAGCCCGACAAGCTCTCTATGGTCCTCTACCTCACTCAATTCTACAACGTTTTCACTGAGGAAGCGCCCTCTACAGGTGGGCTCACAGCACTACATTCATCTCTGGTTCAGAAGTATCCGTTTTACTGGATTCTTGCTAGTTTTAATAGTGGGTTTGTTTCCTTGTCGTTTTGCCATTAAATTTGTGATTTGAGATTTTTATAGCCACTCATCTAAACCTACCGCTGGTGGTATTTATTTCATGAATCAAATCAAATTATGTATAAATCAAATGATAATAAATATGGATCCTTTATTACAATTCCTCATTGCAGATCCACTGTTCATTTTGGAGGGACATTCAGACAGTAGGAAAGTTGAACACAGTGACGAGTATAATTTCTTAATGCACTGTTTTGCCTTGCGGGACAAATTTAGTCATATGATTAAGTGACTAATAACTGTAGATTTTTTTTCAGTGCATCTCGTTCTTCCAGTTGAATACATTGCAGCAGTGATTTCCTGTGGAGTCACAGGGCTTTCTGTGTTGCTCCCAGAATCATCACTTTATATTCACGGTCTCCTCTGAGTGTAAAGGGTCTTAATTTGATCAGGTGAACCACAAAGCCATGTCTCCAGTTATCTGTTAAATGTGTGGGGGTCCCACTCCCCCTACCAGTTCCACTGAGAGTGAGCTGTGTAGCTGTCACTTTAAGGTTGCTACCCATAATGCTCGTTGGTGGAATGCTCCTGGACTTTGCTGCTTACAGCTGCAGCTGCTGCCGAGACTGGCAGGGCTGGAGAGGAAATGGCTCGTTAATTTGTGCCACAGGACTGTTGTTCGGTCCTGCTTGTAGCTGCGACTGTGGAATTTGCACTGTTTTCCTGCTTGGGAGGAAGGGATTCTGCAGGATCTGGCCAATAATAAGGTATTAGTGGCTGAACAGGGATTATGTAGGGGGGGGATGCTTTATGTATAGGGCTCGCTAGCGGTCAGTTATGGGGGTGGGCGTTTGCTCCAGGCTGGGCTCGCCTGACTGGCTGACCCAGGGCTGTGGGTTATGGCGTCTTTCATGTCTGTACCTTGACGAGCCTTGGGTGGGGGAGGGGGGGGGGGGTAATCCAGTAATCTATGTTACAGAAAAGGCAGTGGAGGCTTTGATGTTTGGGAGAGAGGCTGGACAGCATTAGCCTGTGAGTGGGCGTGGGTGCAGGAGGGAGCGAGATGGGGAGAGACGGGGAAGTCGTGTGCAGTGGCATCCACAGGCTGACATGGAGGTTTCGTAAGGAGCAGGATGCATGAGGGCTCGGTATTTCCACCAGCGACAATGCCCCCCCCCCCCCCAGTGGAACGCTGGTCTGAAATGTTTAAGGCGTGTGAGCAAACTCCATCTCCTTGTCGCTCCCCAGATTGTGTGGAGGTGCCGTGTTCGACCGCATCGCTGTCCCGCTCCAGCGCTCGGTCAGTGACTCTGTTCCTGAGTAAACTGAAGCGCAGCTCCGCGCAGAGACAGAAGGTAAGCTCCCGTGTGGCCTAGAGCCCCTCCTGACAGCCTGACTGGGGGGGGGCAGGACAGACCCGTCTCTGCCATCATGCTGGGAACACAACTGATTAGATGAGGATTCTGGTGTAAAACATGCAGATCGCAAGGTCCGGGGATGAGCTAGGAGCCGCTGTCCTGACATAAATCAAATGTCAGTTGCTTTCAACTTTTACGTTATTCAACTAGAATAAGCAGAGTATCTGATATCTAATGTCAGGGAGATGTTCATCAATAATGTGTTTCTGTACGTGCGCCTGTTAGTGGTAAGTGAGCAAGAATCATCATATGGAACAATGCGTTTTTTTTTTTTTTTTTTTTTTAACCTTAAGTGAAATTGATACGCTGTCAGCCAGTCGCTTCCCTTTGTTCCTGATAGCCTTCAGTGCCGTCACCCCCCCCCCCCCAGGCCATTAATGGGACATGTGATTTTGTGTTTTTTTTTCTTTTTCTCCCTTGTCTTTCATGTAGCGGAGACTGTTAGCAGAACAGGCATCAAAGGAGGGAGACATGGGGGGAGAAGAGGAGGATGGTGTGAGTATTTACACACGGACTGCCGTGCGCTGGGTCTGTGCCGGCAGCCGCAGCAAAGCCGCATTCTGAGCCGCGGGGCGTCTGCGGAGTGTCTGCGGGCTCGTCTGCGGTGAAGCCAGAGCTGACTGCAGGCTTCTGTGTAACTGCTGAGATAAACGCACCTTCAGTGCCCCCTGCTCAGCAGGAAGCTGCTTTCTTGGCGTTAGGGAACCTGCCACTGATTACACATACAAATGTGTGGTGATCCCTCTCAAATCATTAAGGAAAAGAGATTTTACATGTTGGATAAAAGTAGCCAACTTGGAACTGGATGTGGATGAAAGCATGTTGCAGCAGAAGTGAAGCATGGCCGAAGGCTTCATGAAGGTTGCTGGTTCGACATAGACGTTAATGGATGTTTCTGGACGTCTTGCCTGGTTGCATCGCCCCAGCTTGGGCATGTTATACCACAATGTACCAGGATACTGGGCCAGAGCAGTGGGGTAATTGTTCAACTTCTGTCTGAGTGGAGATGCCAAATGTAGATAAGATGTTCCAGCTGGTGGAGGGAATTAACCAGGCATTTGCATGCGCTCCAAAATATCATGTGGATCACTGTGATAGTCATTGACCTGCAATCACATGGGCATTTCCCTGCAGCAGCCCTGCCAGTGGTTACTGACTCATGCACACAGGAGATTTTCATGCAGTGAGTCGCTTTTAAATCTGGGCTGAGGTGGCAAGTAGTTCATTGCTTTTGCAGGTGGTTTGCTGGGTCAGTACTGTATCAGGATTTTTATTTTTTATAAGGGTGTCAGCGGAAGTATTTTTAGTGACAGTTGAAGCTTGTCATTTGAAATTTTCACCACATTCACTGAAATCATAAAGGCTCCTATGCTGTGGGGTACTCAGTGCTCAACTAGGGAAGTACTCGGTGATACTCAGTGGTACTCAGTGATCAACAAGGGAAGTACTCATTACTGAAGTACTCATATTGACACCTGATGCTCCAGCTGCCAGGCTGCTTTTGGCACAGCTCTAGTAGCTCAAGTAGCTATAAGTAGCCAACATTGCAGAGGTTGTGGGTTCAAGGAAGCGCACACAAACTGTAAGCCTTCCCTTTACTGTAACTTGCTTTGGATTAATGGCTAAAAATGTACAAGTTGATTTTGGATCTCTCTTCTAGCAGCCGCTATCCCCCCTGCCAAGCCCAGGCAGCAGTGACTTGTGCTACTTTTGCGGCCAGCGGGTCTACATCCTGGAGCGGGTCAGCACAGAGGGCAAATTCTTCCACCGCAGCTGCTTCACCTGCAACCAGTGCGGTGCAACCTTACGGCTGGGTGGTTACATCTTCAGTGAGGACACAGGTGAGCGGCGCTGCGCCGCCACAGGGCGAGTCCCTCAGCATCATGCCTTACAAAGGACCCGATGCAGGAAACGTACTAGACGTAGGTGGGTGAACAAAAGCTGATTTGTGCTAGATGACAGCACCAACCTGGCATCCGGGTCACATCATAGGGATTGTAAAATCAACCAAGCCAAAGGAAACTTTATGATGATGTCTGGTTAAAGTTTCATAATGTAGGCTTTGAATGTGCTTCTGTTTTCCGTAACGGCTCACTCAGTGCAGGGCTGTCGGGAGTCTATGCCCAGGACGTCTCAAACTTCTTAGTCAAAGGTCTGCATTGCATTTTTAATGGTCAGTGGCCCAGAACAATTTTCAATAACAAAACAGCATTTCATGACCTTTGACAAAAACATCAATATACAACAAAACTGGCCACTGATTGTTTCGACAATGTCATTGTGGGGAGAGGTGTGTGTGTGTGAGTTGTGATGTATGATATACTGGCTGGGCTAACTCGCAGTTGGGTCTGGACTTTGAAAGCCCCTGCACACCTCGGGCCGGCATGTCCATCGTGGGGCATGCACTCCCTAACATACCCTGACATGTATATTATGGGAACCGAGAAACATTAGTGAAGCAAATGTGAGAGAGAGCCAGCAAGCCCCAAGGTTCAATCAGGCAGAGAACGTGCAAAAATAAACCTGCAAAGGAATTTAACCTACAGCCCTGTAGCTGTAAGGCCACAGTGGTATCCACTGAGCCACCCTTTTGTGTCTTAATACCTTTACACCTTATAGAAAAAAATGCTGTTTGGGTTGCTATGTGTGCAGAGAACTTGTCTTTCTTTTAGCTTGTTTTCTGTTTGCCGCTTCTACTAGGAAAGTTCTGCTGTGCTCAGCATTCTGAAGAGTTACCACTTACAAACGGGGAAGAATGTGTCCAGCACCTCCAACCTGAACCAGCCCACCAGGTTACATTTAAATAACTGTGATAACAAAGCAGAACAGAATAGTTCTTTGTAAAAATTAGCAGAAGTGTTTTTGGTTGCTGTGAGTGGTTCATGTGCTGTTTTTCTTTCCTCCTTTTTCTTAAAAACCAGCAAAAAATTCAACATGTTTCGGGTGTCCCAAAGGAGCACATTAGGACTTTGGCGGAGCCCTCGGAGTCGAATGGAGGCCACGTTGTGCCTCAGTTCTGCTCAGGGCTACTAGAGGAGGACCAGACCTCCAGTTCTTTGATAGCGGAGGATCAGGAGCGACCCACAGGCTTGACTGCTGAACTTCAGAACTGGGACGTTAGCAATGCACCTGCTTCTAAGGAGCAGCCATATTCATCCCCAGCTCAGTGCCCGGTAGTCATACGCTCTGATCCAGAGGCTAATCTCAGGCCCAACCAAGTAATGGAACATGGCAAGACCTCAAATGAACCGGCGGATCCCACTGTGATCTTGCCCTGCCTTTCGGGGGAGGGACACCCCCAGGCAGGACTCCCAATTCCAGCCACCCGCTCATTGTACCTGTCCTTTCCGGTGGGGGTAAATGCTGATGGGGGCCCCTGCGATGCTGCAGCCGCCCTCCCTCCAGTGCCCAAGCCACGCTCTCGTCTCCTAAAAACACCCGCAGCCTCTGTCCTGGTCTCCTCTGAGGACCAGGCATCTGAGTCACACGACGAGGACAAGAAAGAGGACCAGGAGGGTAACGAGAAGCAGGAGCCGAAGAAGGATGTAGAGGGGGAGGCAAGGAGAGGCTTAGGGGACATGGCTACAGACCAGTGTCCCAAAGCTGCCCTGCGTAAGCTGCAGCTGAGCGCAGAGGAGCGCAGCCAGCTCTCCAGCTCCATCTTTGGACAGGACCCGGACTCTGAGGTCCTGCCGCCAGCCCTTCCCATGCCCCTGAAACCTCCACAGACTCTGCTAGAGCCCGAGGATCAGGGGGGCACCTGGGCTAACAGCTCGACAGACTGCATCCGCCAGCAAAAACACCGCAGGTCATTCCGCCGGAAAGACGAGCTGGCGGCCAAGGTGCAGGCCCAGGCGTCTAATCCCAAGGCGCGCTCTAAATTCTCCCCTTGGAACATCTACTCACCTCGGCTTGTCAGAAACCACAGATTTGAGCATCTTGGTGTCTACACAGGGGGAACAGGTAAGCAGTAATGGGACCGGCCTAAAATGACCCTGGTAATCCCGTACTCATGTGCAGTTACCCATCTGTATCTGTGGGGAATTGGTTCTAGGACTACTACTGTTTATTGAAAAATGACAAGAAAGTCTGTATATGTTCAGTACTGACACGACTATCATAGTCCATATAGTTTATACATAGAAAATATAGAAATATATAAGGGAAAATTATATAAAGCACACATGTGGCATATTTTAGTTTGACTTTTTGGAACTGTCTGGAAATTTAGTTTTGACCTGTGGTTGGCTGAGTCTGCGGCTGCAGAAGCCGTGCACATGGAGGGCCAACTAGTTTGTGCTCCCTCTGCTGTCGTTGTGGTTCTTAGACATAAGTGAGTGATCTTGTACGTCTGGCAAATACGCTCTTCGTAGCTGAATAGTTGACGACAAGCTGCTTAATTCTCCTCTTTTGTAAAGGAGCAACATCACCTCCTGTCATCAAGTTACCAGACGTGGATGATGATGATGCCAATGAAGATGTGGAAGAGGATGATGATGATGATGATGATGATGA
>JAODUD010000116.1:741639-752442 GCA_026784285.1 Stomatorhinus walkeri
AGCTGAATTCTCAGCTTGCCTGTGTATCTGCCTGTCCACATAGGGGCGCTTTCTCTGAGGTGTTCATGGTGAAGGAGAGAAAGACAGGCAAACACTTTGCCCTGAAATGTGTAAAGAAGAAGCCAAAGAGGGACAACATCCTGGAGAATGAGATTGCTGTCTTACGGAGGTAATGAGGCCATTTTTGCTAGTTAGGCATTAAAATGATTCCTGATACATTTTTATCAAATTTCAAATTGTGTTGTTGTTGTTCCACATACAAGTATTATTATGTACTAATTAAGTGCTATTGAGATTCAGTCATTGAATTATTCTTTCAGAGAGGCCCCACCAATTAATTTGTATGAGAATATGCTGTTATATACAGCGTCCTCCACAATTACTGGTACCCCTTGTAAAAATCTGTAAAAAGGGTTAGAAAAAATGCACCTTTTGGTGAAGCAGCTTCATGTGACACTGAGAAATTGAGACAAATCCAACCTTTCATTAACATAAATTTATTTCAAGAAAATAATATCTTTCATCAAGAAATAATTATCTTTAATGAAAACATTTTAAATTACAGTGAGCACAATTTAACTAAAGCATGTTTCCCCTGTAAATTGTATATCTTTGAGTGGAGTGAATAGGAACCTTCAAACTGTAACCCATGACTTCCTGGTTAACAGGGATATGAACATGAAGTGACACAGAGCCCAAATTCCCTTAGTCATCCATCAACATGGGAAAGATAAAAGAACATGCAAACCAAATGAGGGAGACGTGTGTAGACCTTCATAAGTCAGGAATGGGTAATAAAAAATAGCTACTCGCCTTAAAATGCCCATTTCTACTGTTAGGGCAATAATAAAAAAATGGAGAACAACCGTAACTGTTACAAACCTGCCTGGCAGAGGACACAAGTTTATTTTTCCCCCACGTACAGTGAGGAGGATCATAAGAGCGGCAAAAAAATCCCCAAGGATGACTTTTGGTGAATTACAAGACCAAGTAAAATCTCGAGGTTACCACGTCTCTGAAAAAACTATCAGATGCTCCCTTCATGCTAACAGATCATTTGGAAGGTATGACAGAAAATGTTTTTTTGTCAGTTAACCACAAATAAAAGCACCTGGAGATTGCAAAACACTCCAACTTTGACTGGAACGAAATTCAATGGTCTGATGAAACAAAAATGGAGCTTTTTGGCAATAAACATAAGGTGGCTTTGGCGTTAAAAGAAAGATGACTGTAATGAAAGGAACCTTATCCTAAATGCAAAATATGGTGGAGGTTCTGTGATGTTGTGAGCCTGTTTTCCTCCAAAGGCCCTCGAAGCCTTGTTAGGTTACATGGTGTTATGGACTCCATGAAATACCATTTTTAATTAAAATTTGGCTGCATCTGCCAGGAAACAAAAACTGGGCCATTATTGGATCTTCCAGCCAGACAGTGATCCTAAGCACATGTCCAAATCAACACAAAATGATTAGCTGAACGATGAATCAAGCTTCTGCCATGGCCATCTCAGGCCCCTGACCTGAACCCCACTGAAAACCTGTGGGCTGAGCTGAAGAGCAGTGTGTACAAGAGAGGGCCTCGGACCCTGGGTGATCTGGAGAGATTCTGTAAAGAGGAATGGACTCAGATGTCAGATGCTCTGTATTCTCCAACCTTGTAAAATGTTATAGGAGAAGACTTAGTGCTGTTATACTGGAAAAGGGAGGTTGTATAAGGTATTAAAGCAGGGGTGCCAGTAATCATGACGTGTTTTTGTTAAAGATAATTATTTCTTGATGAAGGATATTTTTTTCCTGGAATAAATTTATGTTAATGAAAGGTTGGATTTTTCTCAATTTTTCAGTTTGACATGAAGCTGCTTCACCAAAATTTGGATTTTTTTTCTAACCGTTTTTACAAATCTTTACCAGTAATTGTGGAGGGTGCTGTATATTTTTCAATATACTTGTATATGTTTTAAAGACTGTCAGTAATGATAGTGATCATAGCTATGTCATATGGTGATGGAGGAACAAGCAGCTATTTTATTGGGGCGCAGCAATAGCCTATGAGAATGTTTGATACTGGGGGGGCACAACTTAATAAAAAAAAAAAATTGAAAGGTCTGCTTTTTGGGGGGTGGTGAATGAATTCAAATTATGTATTGGGGGGCATATACATCCCCTGCCCCCCCAGTTCCTTTGCCCCTAGGGGTCTGGTCCTCTTGTTTCGGTGGCAGGATTAAAAGAAAACCATTGGATTTAAGCTTTGCAGGCACCATCTCAGATAAAGGGAAGAGGTCAAAGGTTAAATGTGTGCTGCTTTCATTTTCCTGCAGTAATGTTCAGCTGCAGTTCTGCTGCAGAGTTCCACGTCTGAGTGTCGCTGTCTGTTTCTCTTCCAGAATCAAGCATGAGAATGTGGTGGGCCTGGAGGGCATCTACGAGAGCCGCACTCACTACTACCTCCTCATGCAGCTGTGAGTCCTGAGCTTCAGCTGAGTTGCATTTGGATCTGGATTCCTGCCACCCTATGCAAAAACATCTCTCAGGGGTTTGCACTAGATTTTGGGTGGTCACATTAATGTAAACCTGGATCATTGTAGAGTTTGAGGGCAAATGTATCAAGCCAGGCACTTGATATCTGTGTGAGTTTTGAGGTGGACTGAGTTTAGGATGGCCTGCAAGGGGCGCTGTGCATTTTGATTGCCTTTTCCCCTTCAGAGTCTCCGGTGGCGAGCTGTTTGACCGCATCCTGGAGCGCGGCGTCTATACAGAAAAGGACGCCAGCCTGGTGATCCGGCAGGTGCTACAGGCAGTCAGCTATCTTCACAAGAACGGCATCGTGCACCGTGACTTGAAGGTGCTCCCTTGCAGCTGTAGACACGTGCACAGCTAGAACCAACATGTGAGGGTTTAAGTCGGGGCAGCTTGTTGCCATAGATACTTCATAGAACAAGCATTGTTCATGATCAGGGCCGTGTGTGTGTCTGCTCGCCTCCAGTGGCTTCCTCTGAAATAACAAGAAAATCTGGTTTAAAAAACCCTTATACCAAGGGGCAGAGTGAAAGGTACCTGATAAAGATACAGACTTACAGCCAATGGCTGTCAGCTCAGATTGCAGCTATTGTCCCATCATACAAGGCGCTTCACCCAAACAATATAAAGGACATCAAAGTTCTGTCTTAGCATCTCCTGAGCCTTTAATGTAATGGAAAGGACCGAAACTGCAGACTGGCCTCTCGCTGTCCCTGCAGCCAGAGAACCTGCTGTATTACGACACAGATGAGAACTCCAAGATCATGATCAGTGACTTTGGCCTGTCCAAGATGGAAGACAACGGTATCATGTCTACTGCCTGTGGAACACCAGGATACGTGGGTATGGAGTGCAACTGGAATTAATGGGAGGTGAAGAGAGATCACTGAAGCTGGAGTAGACCCTGTAAGCGTAGCCTGTTCATTTGGGTTAATTTGTCTACTTATTTTGCTTAATAGTGAAATTGATGGTGATTGAAGGCTTCAAATCTCATAAAAAAGTTGTACTTGAGTAAATGCTGGATGTATAAAATACATGGTCAATAAATCATATAACTTCACTCATGCTAAGAGAGTAACTTGGAAAAAAACAATTCATATAAGATCAATTATCCAATTAAATAAATTGGTAAGAATTGCAGGTTACTTTGGATATTGGCTATACAGATAATTCCATAACCAACCCGCTTGTTTTGCTACCTGTAGCCCCTGAGGTTCTGGCTCAGAAACCATATAGCAAGGCTGTGGACTGCTGGTCCATTGGCGTCATCACCTACATTCTGTGAGTATGGCATGTGGAAGAGCGCAGAGCTGGGAGTATCAGTGGTGCAGTGAACAGCAGGGATGGAAAGTTCAGGTTCAGAAAATAACCAAAGAGTCACATTCACAGAGTACTCAACTGGTTGTTTGAAACAAAATCTTGGTCTGGATTTGTACTTTCTGAACCTGAACTTTCTACATCTGGGTAATGGCAAACATGCTTAGTATTAAATTGCGTGGCAGGTGTTCATGGAAAATAGGCAGCCCCCACATTGTGAATACAAATGATATGTGTAAACATAACACTGTTTAGCTGGTTTGCATCTTATTATCTGTAGTGATGGCCAAACGAAGCTTTAAGAACCATTTGCTATATTTTCTGACCCCACTTGATGGTACTCTCTGTTCAAAAAAAGGATTCAAAACATGCCCCCAAAGCAAACCACCTAGTGGGGTTAAAAAATACAGCAAATGGTTCATGAGCCAATACACTAATACAAGAAATATTACTGTACATGTTTGCTATGTTGCTACTGTATTGTAACATTTGGTGTCGCTCTTTATTGTGTAGTGAATTATTTATATTTATTTTTTTGCTATTTATTTCAGTCAGCGTTTCTACTTTATTTTTTATTCTTTACTTATGTTCAGTTCTTTCACGCCCCACTGCAGGCTGTGTGGGTACCCCCCATTCTATGAAGATACAGAGACCCGGCTCTTCTCCAAAATCATGAAGGCGCAGTACGAGTTTGACTCGCCCTTCTGGGATAACATCTCTGACTCCGGTAAGTGTGCTGCACCCCATCAGCCATTTGTGGCAGCTCCCCCCACAAGCTGGGCATACAGTGTTCCTGGCAGTCACAAGAAAGATAGTTTGTACCTATTATGTACATTTTATCTTATGTGATGTAGAGACATTGGCAGGTATTAAAGGGCCAGTTCATTCCAAAACTGAAAAGAGGCTTTAGTGTTATCTATCCATCTAGCATTCTTTCTGAAATCATGACCTGATTCCTCAACATAATCCACAGACTGTAATGAGCAATTTAATGTAGCTATTTTCTTCTACCAAACTCCACACGACAGGCTTTTTTGGTGCTTTAATCACCACAGATTGAATGCCATTCAGTCCCATTATATTTGTGAGAAGACTGACAGCTGATATCACCAAAACTAGGCAAGTCCCAACAGAACAACCAAGCTGTATAGGTAGCATTAAAGCCCCACCAGATCTTTTTCAGTTTTGGGTTGAACTGCCTCTTTAATGAGAGACCTGGGGACAGTGCAGTTGCTGATTGCTGGCCTGTTATTTCTCTTTGCCAGCAAAGGACTTCATACGAAACATGATGCAGAAGAACCCCAAGATGCGTTACACCCCAGAGCAGGCCCTCCGACACCCGTGGTAAGTCCCCCCCAATGACGACGGGGTCAGACACGTCCATCAGCAGGACACGCAGATGCTGCATTGTCAGAATGACTGATAGGTCCTTCTCCGTTCCCTGGGTGGTATAATACGCTGATCTTTCAATGTGATACATCCCTTCAGTCTTCACTCAGCATCACACCAGCATGAAGTAGGGTGGTGGCCTTCAGCCTAATCTTGTTTTGAGTGACCCATGTCTTTTCCTGCCCGCCTCCCTCCCCAGGATTACAGGGGAAACGGCCCGCACCCAGGACATTTACCAGTCAGTCAGCCAGCAGATCCAGAAAAATTTTGCTAAGTCCAAGTGGAAGGTGAGGGGCAGGCTTTGCCACTGTAAGCTGACAGTATATATCCCTACATAACCCTACTGCTGCTATGGTGACATACCTTTGACAGTAAAACACTACTGCCCAGCTCCCAACTGGATGAAAACACCCTACCGTTAAACAGCCTTCCTGCTTTCTTTCCCAGCAGAAAACTTCCTAAACGTGTCTGGGAAATGTTGTGTGGCCTCTGTGTGTTGCAGCAAGCCTTCAATGCCACTGTGGCCATTAACCACCTGAAGAAGCTGCACCTGGCCCACTGTGAGGCCCTCGCTGCCAGTGCTCAAGCCCTCAAGCAAGTCCCTGATGTTGAGATAGTGGACCTGTCATCTCCTGATGAGAGCCAGCGGGACCTGGAAGTCGAGGACCTGGAACCTGGACTGGACAGCCACACAGCGCTTCCTCTGGGGCTCAAAGAGACCAAAGAGCATTGCTATGCACTGAGGAGCAGTCACAGTGATCCGAGCTGCAGCCTTAGTGCCATCGGGAAGGACCGGCACACCTATCGGTCTGAGCCCACCAGCCTCAACGGGGCATCCTGCCAGTGCGTAGAGAAGATAAGCACCATTAAGCAGACTCTTCGTCTTTGTTAATTACTGTTTCTGTGGATCCGTATATATAGTAGTATTGTTTTGAGGTCTCACTGCTGGTGATTGGTTGGCTCACAACGCATTTCCCATTTCAGCTACAGCACCATGACCATTGGAACCCATGACACCATGCAGTCACTGCAGACTGGCGTGTGCTCTGTCATGTGATCACGGCGGTATAAGCAGGAGAGAGCAAGAGTAAGTGGATTGATCAGGCATGCCTGCACATAAACACACACACAAATGCATGTCTGTTATACTAGCATGTTTGAGAAATTAATGGATTTCAACACATAATTACCAATAAAAATACTGAACATTCCAGACTGAGCAAGACAAACACGAGCCAAAAGAATAGTTTGTTCTCTTTTCTCATCGATATTCTTATAGGATGTGTATCCCCAAGGTGTCTGTAAACATTTAGTATCTTTCGATCTTACGTAGTGCAGTTTTCATACACAGAAGGCAAGAAAGGCCCCCAGACATGATTTGATTAGAGCCTTAGTTTGTTTGACCCAGACAGAGCTCTTACGGATGTGCAGCCTTAGAAGAAGCCCAATAGCCACAGCAGAACTCCAGCTAAATCAGTGTTCAATGAACACAATACCTTTAGCGATTTCCCATGAACATCCACCAAATGTTCTGTCTAGTGCAGAGAGCTGCACAATAAAGTCTGCCACGTGATCAGATGTTTATCTCTATTGAAGACACAGAGAGATCTGACCTCACCTTTTCCTTTGCCTCCAGGTCCGATGGCTTTTGTGCTGAAAACTCAGATTGACGGTGGTTCAGCTTGGCCAGACCTGCCCAGATGCATGTTTGTATGGATGTGGGTCACTCTGACTGGCTGAGTGTATCCAACACGAAGCCCAAGCAGAATCACTCTGAAAGTAAAGCAATGCAGAGTGCCTGGAAAACCTAAAACAAACACATATGTATAGTGTCATCGCATACGTGTTCTATGTTCCGTATGTTCGAAACAGGCCACAAACTCACTATTGTAAGTGGCTAGTCTTGACTTTATCGCTTTGAATGACGACGTGTGTTTGAGCGCTGTGTCTGTGCTCTGTGACTGAACTTGTGTAAAGGACTACAGGAAGGATGGGTTGTGGTTAAAAGTCTGGCCGGTGGCATCACCGTGGACCAGGTGTGCTTTCAGCCATAGGATGTTGAAGGACTCCCATTGGAGCATACTGGCAGAGCCAGGGTAACGCCTCACTTCTTAGCACTCCTCCCAGGGCGTCCTGGAAGGCAAGCGCGGTTTCCTAAGCGTGTGCTGTACTATAAGCCGTACTCATGAGGGTGTAGTTGAGCTGTCATTTAGAAGGGGACTGCGGAACCCTGTGGTGGGAGGGAAGTAGAGTCTACTGGAGGTCAGTTCTGCCATTTCAATGGAGGATTTCTTGCGAGGGGTAGCGTCTTGCTGCTTGGGATGATTTTTGTACCTTTCTTTGTAAAAGCTCACATTTCCAGAGCGTATGGAATGATGCTGCTCTTGAGCCTCGCCGATAGCTCGCCTGAACGTGCCAATGCTCATTATATCAGGGTGAGGTGGTGGGGGGGGTCACTCATATATTATATATGAATGTCTATGACTGTAATCTGGTGTGTAATCTGTAATCTGCTATGGAGATATAATTATTCAGTTAGTTCTGTTATTGTCACAGCCGGAATACAGAGTACTAGCTTTTGTCGTATAAATACAAAAATATGCTGTCTTTGCTTTTGGAAAGCATCCCGAATAAAGGCCGGTGTGTACGCCATGGCGGGCTCTTCCTGTCACAGGTGATTTCAGGGCTGAGGGTTTTTCTTTTGGAAACAGACGTGACAGACTCCTCAGCTTTTGTCCCTGATCAGAGCTCTCAGATGTACCCCACGCCACTTCCCCCGTAAGCTGGTGTTACTGTCAAAGCTAAGTGGAAAGGCATTCTACCTGCTGATGAAATGCTAGCTAATAATCCTATTAAATCTCCAGACGGGGGCTGTACGTTGCACATAATGAGACAAATCATTGTGTGTACTTGCCGGCAGTAATGTGCATAACAAAACAACATGAATTCCATTCCATTCAATTCATTTTATTTGTGGATGTGTGGTAACACATTATTACATCATCTAGACAAAATAATACATGAAAAAGGGAAAATGTTGGTTAAAATATTATTTAAGGTAGTTAAATACATGTGGCACAGACTGTAGTACTGCTAAACCAATGCTAGCCACCTACATCAATTGCAACTAACACATGAGCTGTTTTGGCATCATTTTGCTACTGATCCCAATTAATTTCAGTTTTTGTAACCTATACTCAGTCCACTATTTATGTAACCTATACTCAGCCGTCTCTTTATGCGATCTATACTCAGCAGTCTATTTATGTTACCTATACTCAGCCCTCTATTTTTGTAACCTATAGTCAGCCCTGTATTTATATAACCTACTGTATAGTCAGCCCTTTATTTATGTAGCCCAGGGGTGGGCAATCTTATCCGCAAAGGGCAAGTGCGTATACAGGTTTTTGGGATAACCTGTAGGTCAGCTGTTCAAACCCAGGTGTGAGGACTCTTCAGCCAATCAATCCTCTAATTAGTAATCTAATTAGAGAGTTGCAGCGAAAACCCACATGCACACTGGCCTTTCGTGGATAAGATTGGCCACCTCTGATGCAACCTATAGTCAGCCCTCTATTTATGTTACCTATACTCAGCCATCTATTTATGTTGCATATACTCAGCCCTCTATTTATGTGACCTATACTCAGCCCTCTATTTATGCAACCTATACTCAGCCCTCTATTTATGCAACCTATACTCAGCCCTCTGTTTATATAAATCCTGTACAAACAGGATTGTTCACGAATAGCAGCCTGACAATGAAGCAGTAAAGCTATGCAAAAGTACATCTGTATCCTTGCACCCTGGACACTTCCTCTCCCTGGTGAAAGCTGACAGTGAGATCCATGTGTACAAGGACAGTTACAATGATACATGCCATCCTTGAGGTTACCTGGGGTCATCAGATGTCTCAGATCTTACAGACATCATTGCTCAGAAATCCCAGCTGAGGTCAGTCAGGCCTCAGCTTGTACCCAATCAGCGATCTCCAACGAATCTGCTCTCTTCATCCAGAGCCGCGTGCAGGCTTTCTCTGGTGGCAGTCTCTCTGTTGTTACAGATGGTTCTCCTTTCTCCATGAGGCTGAGTAGACAGTATGCCCCACAGTATGACAGCCAATGCAAAGAATCAGACCCCACCTCCACAGGTCTATATGTACCCGCCCTCCAGCCTGGTCTCCGACGGTCATGGACTAGGCTTTCATATTTTTCTGTTCAACATGCTCTTCCCATGACGGTGTTTTGCGTTTTGAATACAAAGAAAGTATTTGCAAGTTCCATCCAAAAGTACCGAAGTACCAAAGAAGTACACCAGCTGGTTTGATTCTTAAGGTACTGAATCTTTTGGTACTGGATCTTTTGGTACTGATACTGAACTGGAAGTAGATGGGAAAGGGAAAGTACCAAAAGTAGAACCAAAAGTACAGAACCTGGTGTAGTGGAAAAGCAGCCATAGAGGCTGCAGCCTGGGATGATTCCCACGTCCAGTCTGTGCCGCTGTAATGTAATCGATCCCACTCAGACTCTCAGGCTGACAACACTGTAATAACCCTGCATGAAATCTCTCACCCTGGCTGGAACATGGAGCCTCTTCAGCATCTCTACCACCAGCTTAATTGTGGGTTATTAACCCGTAAGCGTTTGCTGGGTCTAACCACAGAACCATCAGATCACCCCAGAGATGGGAAATTCAGGTCCAGAGAGTACAAGTCCAGACCAAGATTTTGTTTCAAGCAACCAGTTGAGTACTCGGTGATTCTATCTCTTTATACTCAACTGGTTTCTTGGGAAAAAAAATCTGTTTTTTTACTCTCTGGACCTGAACTATCCACCTCTGGATCACCCCAGTTCTCCTTAGCTTCTCTGAGGAGCTGTATGGCCACCCTTCTGTGCTCTACATGCCCTGTTATCTCAGGGATGCTGCCTTTTACTACCGAGGCGTCAATCTATTCAGGCGTCAAACTCTGCCAGTCACTTACCCATAATGCTGAAGAACATCTTGACTTCTGCAGTGAGCAAAGACTCTGATTTGGCTGATGTACGGTATTTGCACATACCCCAAGGCTGTCTGTACCCTGCATTGCACTCACAGCAGTTGATGGAGTCTCCATGTAGCTACAGTAAGTTATGATTTTTGCAGTGGGCTTATCTTTAAATTTCCTTGATAGTAAGGAGTCGTATGTGGTGCATAAGAACAGCTGGAATATCATGCCAGTGCTCCTTTCGACCACAAAATACATAGATTGTGTGATTTTAATATTCATTAGGGTTGGATTGCACATTAAGTAAAATTTAGTTTTCCTGAGTAATAACATAGTAGTAACATAACAGCACTTTTTTTGTATTTGATTCCGGTTGTGTCGGTCCTATCTCTGAGTTTCTTAGGGTGCCATGTTGTCATGCTATCAATACTGTAACACTGGGTGGCACTATAATGCTTCTCTGTCATACGCAACCTAAAAGCCAACATCAGCATTTCAAAGGGAAACACAAACTATCCAGCCAAATGCACACACACCACCTCACCACTGGACGTGAATATGAATATGACTGAATTCATTTAGTGGAGGTTAATAAAC
>JAODUD010000116.1:770910-794199 GCA_026784285.1 Stomatorhinus walkeri
TGATACATCGTTATTTTTATATATATATATATATATATATATATATATATATATATATATATTCCGTATATGTATTATTAAGTAAATTTTATGCAGGACATATACTGATATTCCACAGAGGTGAAAGGGTTTCCTATCAGAAGTAACTGTATAATGATGCTATGATAAGGAAGCAATGTTCTGGTTGGTGGCCCATTCTGGGTTATTCCCTGCCCATTGCTCGCTTGGGACAGTACAGAGGTGGCATCCTCTGCTGATTGGAACAGCATAGAACCTCAACAGTATTACATTGAAGGTGACAGCCATTGTACCTTGTACCTCACGGACTGTTGTATAAAAGTATATGTCTGTAGCCCTGGAGACCCAGAATTATCCAATACAGACGTGTTCAGTGGCCTCTCACTAGTGAACAGCTCTAACTCACTCCCGTCATCATAATTTCCCATTTTCCAATTTCCCATTGCTTTGGATTTTGGAATGGTTTTTTGTGAATATTCAGTTTTCTTTCTGGTAGATGTATTTTGTGTAGTTATAGATTCATACAATGCACCTCATGCTACAGTTTTTCTTAAAGGACCACAGAATGTCGTTTTTGGTAGCTGCCAAGAGCGAACATTGTTTCCATACCACTGGGCTCCTGATCGGATGGGAAATGAGCTGTCACTGAAAGGATGTCCACACCGGGGTCCTGGGTGCTATGACAGCCACACTGTGAGTTGGCTGCAGGGCTTTTGCTATTATGTACATTATCATTGGAGTCTTGTTGATCACAGTGGTCTCCTCACCTGCCTTAACCAGTAACATTGCATGCTGCTTCTGAGCACTAACACAAAACGTAATGAAAAGCTCTGGGAAAATTAAGAGACCACTCTATATTTTTTTTAAATCTGCATTTTAAATCCGTGGTTAATCCTGGTTCTGCAGGCAGAACGCTACACTGCGAGGCAGGCTGCTTCCAGTGAAGCAGGAGACACTGGCAATAAGCAAAAACCAGCCACGATGCGGGTAGAAGCAGCTTTCTAATGCTCTAATGCCAAGCGCAGCTTATCCAGCCAAATGAACTGCGGTGGGGGGGTGGCTCTGTGGGCTTAAGTCTTGGCACCTGTGATTAGAAGACCACAAGGTCAAGCCCCGCCCTTGACAGAACAGTCACATGTCTGTGGGTCCTTGAGGCCATAAATCCCCAGCTCCAGGGGTTCTGCATGTTACCTGACTTTGCTGTCACCCCCCACGCTATGGAGAGTAAGCTGGGGCTGCTAAAGAAAAACATTCCAAGCTACCTGCACTTGTGCATATGGCAAATAACAAGGCCTGTTTTTGGAGGTTGACCTCAAGTGGCATGAAGGGCACTGCTACGGTAGTTAGGACCTCTAGGACTCCTAGAAGCAACTGAATGCCCATAAAGCAAGGAAGACGCTCTTCATCACGAAAAGCAGGGATGAGCCAGGCTGGAATTTTAGACAGATGCATTCCCATAAGCTGAGAAATAAGCTAAACTAAGAATGTTGCTGTGGTCTCTTCACCTCGTTTTCTTACTGTAGGTGGGCACTATTGTCGATGAGCTGGAGAAGAGGCCATTGAGCAAGAAAGGCTACACCTTGGGAGCAAGAACCGCACCCCGCTTTCTGCCCCCAGCCCAGGTACACTAGGAGAACACTCAGATACCAAAGCCCTGCATTTCATTAGGGTCATAAGTTTTAAATGTCTTATATGCACTATATGGACAAAAGTATTGGGATTCTAGCCTGTTCAACATCTCACTCTGAATTAAAAGGTATTAAGATGAAGTTGACTAACCCTTAGTTGCTATAGTATCCTGTGCTCTTCTGGGAAGGCTTTCCATTAGACACAGGAACATTGCTGGTGGGATTTGCTGCCATTCAAGTTGGATATTGACACTGGCTGATCAGGTCCCTTTCTGGGAGCTTGCATGACCTACCATTTTGCAGCTGAACTCGGTCCCAGATGTTTCCACTTCATAGTTACTTCACTTGCGTTTGACCAGGGCAGCTCGAGCTGGGCAGAAATCTAGAGACCTGACTTGTTGGAAATATGTCCAATGGTGTCCAATGATGGTGCTGGGCTGACTAACCACTTCTGTATGACCCCCCCCCCCCCCCCAATTCTTCTGCCATTGTTTGATACTGCAGGTTGCATGGCTGAGTGCTTAGTTATATACCTGTATGTCAGCAGTGGGTGTGGTTTATTTTGGCAACTCCTGTAATTTCTATGGGTGTTGCAGTACTTTTTTCCATGTCCTGTAAATACTTATAACTGTGTATATGAAACTGTAGCATAATGTGTACTTTGCAAGGTGTAAAAAGAAGTAAACCGCATGATCTGATAACATCGCGTGTTTTTTCAGCAGCACATAAGATACACTCTGACCACACAGTTTTCCTGTAAATTAAAATTTTGGAAATACTGGTTCACAGCAATAAAAATCGACCTGCGGTTTATCAGTGTATTTTGTGCATGCATATTTGGTGACATATAACGGTGCTATAGTTATTTCTACATGATGTGCCTCTGTTTTTGCTAGACCAACACTCCCTCCCCCCAGAAGTATCAGAACAATTGGTCCTGTCTTAAGCTCCTCCCACCCCGCAAACCCCCCTTTTCCTCATCTACACAGAGGTTCATGACCCAGAGGGTAACACTGGATTCTAACCCTGGGTGAGTAACAATCATCCTACCTGTTTTGAAGCTTCGAACCCCACCTCTGCTCATTGTGTCTGGAGCACGATGCTCTCCCTGTGGGACGTAGATTTGCTCAGGATAATCCAGTTTTCTCCTACAGGCCAAAGACATATTCATACGTAGTGCTGCCTCTGAATTACCTGTGACGTATTACCATCATGCCCAGGATGTGACCCTGTCTGGTGCTGCCTGATGGGGGCTCCAGATCCCCCATGACATGTACTGGATAAACTGGGAAGATGGCTGGATGGGTTAGAGTTCGTATACACAGCTAAAGCACTAGCGTTTAATAAATGCTTTTTCAGTAAATTAATTTGTTGCATATATATTTCAGACTTATTGTAACCTCTTTGATGGCTGTGAAAGCTGAAATAAGAGTTATGCAAAATGGGTCTCAATTTCATGAACTAATCACTCTGCTCTTTGCAAGCTACCAAAGTTGAGTTTTGGAAAGTTGCTCTTCAAATAAGAATGCGCTAAAACAAATCATAATAAATAATTTTACACAAAAGTTTCAAAAGCTTTAAATGCATGAAAGCACTACAGTCCCCTAAATATACTACTGCAAATATATATTTTATTTACTTCAA
Source organism: Stomatorhinus walkeri (assembly GCA_026784285.1). NCBI lineage: Eukaryota > Metazoa > Chordata > Actinopteri > Osteoglossiformes > Mormyridae > Stomatorhinus > Stomatorhinus walkeri. Next base: position 774,201 of record JAODUD010000116.1, read on the forward strand.
GCATCTCACTGTATACAACATTTAGTGCACCACACTGAAGGCTATTCTGCTATGCCATATATTAACACTGCTTTGTACAAAACCCCATGATCTACAAACTGCAAAGAAACATATATCAATATTACAAAATATACGTATTATCACGTCTGGGCATGGTGTCGACGGCGCGGGGCAGGCAGACGGACGAGCAGGCAGGAGTTCGGGGTAAATACGGGGTTTATTCGTAGGGACAAGGGACATCAACAGCAAACTGAAATGCATGACACTACAATGACAGATCTGGGGAGACTGACTCAGATGCGGACTAAATACGTAAGACAAGCAAGAACTGATAAACAACAGGTGGTTACAATCAGGATTTGACACGAGGTAATGAGGGGGGCCGTGGCACACAGGAGGCTTGCACGGGCGGATCATGACACGTACCCCTATTTCTGCTGACAGCAATGACGAAAATACTACAAATTACTGGTATTCTGTGGCTCATTGGACCATGATATCATCGGATTTAGGGGCATGTGCACGGATCCCTGGTCTGGCTGCAGACCTTCACTAGAGCCCAATCCCAAACCGGTCCCTACACACTCCGCCTCACCACTCCATTTTTGTTTGCGTGTTCCTGAGCCCTTGTTGTTAATTTTAATCCCGCTCCAAGGAAATCGCTTACCAAAACGAAAACAATGTTCATCATATTTAAATTTTAGCTTAAACTAGACTGATGATTCCTATGTGTATAGGTCTCATGAATTCACTGTAATGTTTATAAGATATTGTCCAGACCCTGAACTTTCCCTTATAGTGTAGACCTGTGGAGCAGTGGATGGCTGCTGATATTCACGCACGGTTGGAAGAGCGTGGTAGAGAGAAACAATGTTGCTCAGTGGCTAGAGTATCCCCAGCCATTACGTTTTTGAAACAGGAAGTTGCCGTTCAGTCTTCTGAAACAAAAAATAAGACAACTGAGAAACCAGAGTCTACCATACTCTGACCAAAGAGCCCATTGAGCCTATGGGACAAATCTTGGCAATGTTAGAGCGTGTCTTGAAGAATAGACAATTGAGATTTCAGGCTGGTGCAGAGTGACATCTGCCTAAGTCTCACCAAAGCAGAGTAAAGCATACTCTCTCATGTGGAGTGTGTGGAGATATTAGCCACACCACTAATCCTTTAGGAGTGGTTCAGCAGGAGATGGATGTGTACAGTTGTCATGTAACTGTTCCGACTTTAGTAGTTGAGGTCCAGGGTGATGATTTGATCCTTGGCAGTACATTTACAGCATTTGGCAGACACCCTTAGCCAGAGCGACTTACATAAGTGCTTTAAGACTTCACAATGAATTTCCTCCCGATACTAGCTCAATAAAACCAATACTATGCATACCATCGATATAATACTCTGTTGGGAAAGTGCGGGATTTTTTTTTTAGGAAAAGAGCTCAGAGTATAATAGCAGAAGTGCTAATTGAGGTATTTCTGGAAAAGGTGTGTTTTAAGTCATCGCTTGCAGACATACAGTGACTCAGCTGTTCGGACATCTAGGGGGAGTTCATTCCACGAACTTGGTGCCAGATCAGAGAAGAGCCGAGAGGTGTGTCTTTTTTGTGCCTTGAGGGGTGGTGGGACCAGTCGAGCAGTGCTGGAGGATCGGAGAGATTGTGGTGGAGTGCGGGGTGTGATGAGATCTTTTAGGTAGGATGGAGCCAGATCATTTTTGGTTTTGTATGCGAGCATCAGTGTTTTGAATCTGATGTGGGTAGCCACAGGAAGCCAGTGTAGAGAGCGCAGCAAGGGAATGGTGTGGGAGGACTTGGGAAGGTTGAAAATAAGTCGAGCAGCTGCCTTCTGAATCAGTTGGAGGGGATGGATGGCACTCAGTGGTAAACCCGCTAGAAGCAAATTGCAGTAGTCAAGGCGGGAGATGACGAGGGACTTAACGAGTATCTGGGTAGCCTATGTGGAAAGGAATGGACATATCCTTCTGATATTAAACAGGAGAAACCGACAAGAGCGGGAAAGGTTGGCGATATGTGAGGAAAAGGACAGACGATTGTCCATGGTAACCCCAAGGTTGCGGGCAGTAACCGAAGGACGGATTAGGGAGTTGTCGAGGGAGATCGCAAGGTCCAGGAGAGGGGATGAGTCAGCCGGGATATAAAACAGTTCCGTTTTACTCGGGTTGAGTTTCAGTTGGTGAATGGTCATGTAGGATGAGATGTCTGCTAGACATGCAGATATCTTAGTGGAGACATGAGGAGAGGATGAGTTGAGTGTCATCTGCATAGCAGTGGTAAGAGAAGCCATGAGAGGATATGACCACACCAAGAGATTTGGTATAGAGAGAGAACAAGAGCGGGCCAGGAACCGAGCCCTGAGAGACACCGGTGGAGAGACTACATGGGGTAGATGTGGATCCTTTCCATGTCACTTGGTATGATCGGCCTTTGAGGTAGGATGCAAGCCATCGCCAAGCCAAGCCACCAATGCCAAGACTCCTAAGGATGGACAGGAGAGTCTTGTGGTTGACCATGTCAAATGCTGCTGATAGGTCAAGAAGGATGAGGACAGATGACAGTTTGGCTGACCTAGCAGCATGCAGCTTCTCAGTAACTGCTAACCTGACTGCAGTAACCTGCATTAACCATGTTGAAACATTTTATCCATCTACTGAGAAGTTCCTCAGAGTTGCTATCAAGTTTGTCTGAGCGTGAGTCTGACAACACTGCACAAAACAAGTTGCTCGATCTACTAGCTAATGTGGAGAAATGGAGACGTAGTACTGTCCCTGATGTACTGGGAATGGTAAAGATTAAAAAGGCCATATCACTCGAGCCAATGTCTGAAAACTTAGTTTGGGGAAAACTGCAAAGCACTCATGACATCTCAGCTGGTAGTGTGGCCATTTTGGAGCTTAGCAGAGTGAAATCAAGATCAAGGTCAGTACTGGTTGGAAAAACAGTAGCTCTTATACGTAAAGATGGTTGGGTTCCTCTCAAAGTGATAAATCCTTCTGAGAAAGCAGTTATGTTGAAAAGGAATTCAACACTTGCAGATGCTTTTCCTTGCATGGTGTTGCAGGATATTGACTGCTCTGAAATTCCTGATGCTTGCTAATTTGATCTTGAACAGAAAGTTCAGAGGACAGCTGTGTTAACTGACGGACAGGAAGGGATGAGTGTGACAGATGCTGTAAGCTTAACCAAGTCTGGACCAGACGACTCGCGTGCTGTTGGTGACTCGACAGCTTTACATGATTTGGGTTTGCCTGACTTGGATGTGGAGTCTTGCAATGTGTCTGCTGACTGCAGAGCAAAACTTGTTCAGCTTATCTCTGAGTACCATTCCATCTTCTCGAAACACAAGTTGGATTGTGGGAAGGCTACTGGTTGCATAAGACTGAGTGTTCGGTTACCGTATCGTCGTCTTGTTCCCAATCAGTATGAAAAGCTTCGTCAAGCTTTGGATGAGATGGAAGAACATGAGATTATACGAAAGTCTAATAGTGTGTTTGCGTCTTCGCTTGTCTTAGTCTGGAAGAAGCAGGTGACTTGAGAATATGTACAAACTTTCATTGCATTAATGCTCGCACAATCAAGGATACGCATCCGCTTCCCCACCAAGCTGATGCTCTTGCTGCATTGGGTGCTAATGCTAATTTCTCTACTATGGACGTTACATCGGGCTACTATAATGTGGAGGTTCATGAAGATGACCATAAATACACTGCGTTTATGTCGCCCTTTGGATTATATGAATATAATCGTTTACCGAAGAGTCTGCGTAATAGTCCGGCCACCTTCATGCGGATGATGTTGACAATATTCGGGGATCAAAATTTCAGAAGTCTATTGTGTTATCTGGATGATGTCATGGTGTTTGCATCTACTGAAGAGTTGGCGTTGGAGCGCCTGAGAATGGTGTTTGAGCATTAATGCATAATCTCAAGCTTGCTCCAAAGAAGTGTCATTTCTTGCGGAGTTCCATGAGATTTTTGGGACACATTATCAGTGCGGACGGTATTGCTACCGATCCTGAAAAAGTCAAGGCTATTACCTCTATCACTGAGGGTGATCTTATGGTTGAGGGTTCCAATGTTCCCAGTCAGTGGAATATAAAGTCTTTTCTAGGCATGGTAGTATTTTACCAGCAGTTTATTGAAGGATGTTCATCTAATGCCAAACCATTGTTCAGTCTTACCACTGAAAGGAAGGCACCTTATGGAAAGAGGAAACGTCGAACGTGTCAGAGAGAGTTGTCAGCTTTAGACTGGACTGAGGAATGTAGTCAAGCATTTCACAAATTGAGGCAGGCTTTGCTTGATTAAGTCGTATTGGCTCATCTGAATTTTAATGAGTCCTTCTTGCTTTCAGTAGATGCTTCAAGTAATGGGCTCGGGGCTGTATTGTCCCAGGTCCCAGCTGGTGGAACAGTGGCCAGACCAGTCGCTTTTGCAAGCAAGTCGCTTATCTATGCTCACTCTAGATACTCTGTGTCACGTCCGGTGGTGAGTCGACGGCGTAGGGCAGGCAGACAGAGTAGGCGGACAGGAGTACGGGGCAGAAAAGGGAATATGCAGGACTGGACACCATCAGCACACCAACGTCAACGAACATCTCATAACACTAATGACTGATCTGGGGAAGGTAGACACAGACGCTGATTAAATACACATAGGAATCACTCGACAACAGGTGGCCACGATCAGGATCAGACATGAGGTAATGAGGGGGCAGGCACACTCGAGGCTTATTGTAAATTATTGGCAGAGGCTGCCGATGTACACACAAACCATGTCCAGGATGTGTTGGTTGACTCATCCAGTAGACAGTACTCCTGATAGCGAAGGTGTGGCTGTTGTTTGTCAGGCAGCTAAAGCCTCCTTATCTGGTACGATGTCAACACAGGAAGTAAAAGCTGTTCTGCACTCTTGTAGACATAGTGATTCAAACATTTGGTCGCATGCTTTGTTGTTGCCTACCCTTCCCACAAGCAATAATACTAGCTGGTTTAACTGATGTTAATGTGATGTCTCATGACGAGCTAATGAAGAGGCAACAGGAAGACGCTGTATTGAGTAGAGCGATTTGCTTTGTTGAGAGAGGAGAGAGACCTAACAGGAGAGAACGGACGAATGAGCCAAACTCTGTCTTGGAGCTTTTGAAACACTGGGGAAAGCTGATAGTGAAGAATGGCGTGTTGTATAGAGTTTTGAGGCCTAGTGTAACCAAAAGGAAGACTTATTTGTATGTCTGCCTGATGCTGTGAAAAACATAGTGTTGACAGGTGTTCATGACCAAGCAGAACATCAAGGTCAGCAGTGGACTCTGTATCTGGCTCGGCAGAGGTTTTTATTTGGCATAGTCTGGAAAAGGATGTGAGAGAATATGTGAAGTGTAGTCGTCGATGTATAATTAGTAAGACACCAGAACCAGAGAGTCATGCACCGTTTCAGAACATTGTTACAATGGAACGTCTTGAACTATTCTGTATTGATTTTTGGTCAGTGGAGGACTCTTCCAACCGATCTCTGGATGTACTTGTTGTGACCAACCACTTTACTAAGATGGCCTGTGTGTTTTTATGTCCAAATCAGTCTGCCAAGGCTGTGGCGCATCAACTGTGGCATAACTATTTCTGCATTTATTGTTTTCCACACAGAATTCATTCTGACAGAGGAGCTAATTTTGAGAGTGCTCTAATAGCTGTACTGCTTGATGTTTCTGGAGTTCAGAAATCAAGGACAACTCCATATCACCCAATGAGAAATAGAGTGTGTGACAGGATGAATAGGACTTTTGGTAGTATGATACGTGCACTGCCAGCAAAGACTAAGGAAAAATGGCCTCAAGTGCTCAAATCTCTGACTTTTGCTTACAATTGCACCGTCCATGAAACTACGGGATTTGCTCCTTTCCAGTTGATGTTTGGGAGAATTCCACGGCTGCCTGTGGACCTGGTATTCGAGACTGTTCTGGACAACCCTGATGTGAACTATGACAGTTACGTCCAGGCTCCTCGGAGAGATATGAAGGAGGCAATGTGCGCTGCACATACTTCTGCTTTGAAACAGCAGAAGAGACATGCCAACTTGTACAATAAGAAGGTCAGAGGTGGACCTATTGAAATCGGGGATTGAGTGTTTCTTGCTAATAAGAGAGCACGTGGTAAATGGAAGCTTGCTGACCTTTGGGAGGATGCAACGTACACAGTTGTTGGACTTAACAAAGAGAGTCATACTTACAGAATTCAGCACAGTTGTACTGGTGTTGAGAAAACTGTACATCGTAACCTTGTAATGCCAGTCAACTTTCTTCCAATTGCTGATGATGCTTTGGAGGATGAAGTAACAAGTAGTCATCTGAGTGACTCAGAGAGTGTGGATTTTGAGGTTGCTGATGTGTCTGATGATGCTGCAACTTACAGAACACAAGAATGGGTGTCGCAGCTGACTGCTGATGGCATGAATGGCTCAGACATAGATGTTGTGGAGGAATCTGCAGATGTTCTTCAGCCTGAACAAGCTGTAGATACGGCTTGGTTTGATGAGGTAGAGCAAGATGTAAGTAACTGCTCTGATGTACCTCAACTGGGACCAGAGGGTCTTGATGATGTTGTGAGTGTGGACAAGTATTCCTGAAGCGGCTACAGGTCTGGTGGAAATATCTGTACTGGTCCCCTTGAGTGCTGCAAGGCCTAGTGGTAGTCACCTTGTGGGAACCAACTGAGTGGCCAATTTCAGTGTACGCACATGTCCTGTTGGTAAGTCATGTAAGATCCAGAGCGGGTACACTATTCAAACCAATTACAAGGTTTATTGAGATAATTAATCAGCAAAAAGTTCTGGGGTGAACATGTGTGAGTTGCTTAGTGTTAAGAAGTACCTGATTTTTCTTTTTTTTTGCTATAATACACCATGTTGTGTGTTACTGTTACATTGTGTGTACTTAAAGCATAATTGTAAGAAGTGTACTGCGCTGTACTGTCTTGAGACAGGTGTTATGTCTCTGTTGTGAAAGATTTGTGTGTCCTGAAGTATGAAGTGTAAGTTGTTTAGCTAATATGTAATGGGCATGTTTGTCTATGAGTGTTTAGGGGATTGGCCATCCTCTCATCACTTTAATTCCTGTGGGGAATAATTTATTCATTGACTGGAATTTGCAGTTTCATGTTGTTGTGGACACATTTTTTTTTCTTTTCATCAATGCATATGGTTGTGAGTTATGTACCTGGTATTATGTTGCGGTCAGTCATATTCTTGTGATGGTTTTGGTGTTTATGTCTTGTATGGGTGCAAGTGGAATTCGGTAGTGGGGAGTGTAACAGGTTCAGAAAAGCACCATGAGAGAAACTGTTTTCAGCTGAATCAGTAGGATTCGCGCCAGCAGAGAGAGTGGTTGGGATGGGACGTGTGTGGAAACACCGTGAAACTGATCACCTCATGACTGCGTTTTAACAGAATTAAATAAACCACCTGAGGCGCGAGTCGAATCTTTTAATTTTCAAACACCACGCAGATACAAGCCGTTAAATATGGTCGTGACAGAGGTGAAGGGACATTTTTTTTGGTCATGATCGGTAATCATAATAATACAGTATGATAAACAGGTACAGTAAATACAATAAGTAAGTGTCAGTAATAACAAAAAATGTTAGTGGAACTCGGTGAGGCAAATGAATCATCAAACTGATTGAAGTGGCAAGCATAATCTGTCTTAACGCAACTGAACAAAACATCAGTGTCGATATTAGTATGCATAACCCTATATTCCGTCAATTTCTGATAATTCATCAAAAGCACTACATAATAACTTATAAAACTTGATCCCAAATTATTGCACGCAGGCTATTTTGTGCATTTTTCATATTGTGGCACTGATGTTTGGCATATACTATATGTTTGCCACTTTACTCAGTTTGTTGATTTGTTCGAGTTCCCCATTCAACATTTTTTGTCATTACCGACACCTATTTATTGTACCTGTTTATACCTGTTTTACTACTGACATCCGATAACGAAAGAAAAAAGTATTGTTCATGGCGTTTCACCTCAACCTGTCACAACCATTCACACAGACTGTCCCAATCGCTCATTCAACCACACAAGTAACCTTGTGGAAGTTTTACCAATACCTCTACAGTTGCTTGCATTATAGTTTTGCCAAAGTTTTTAAAGGTTTTAGCCTAAATATTAATGTATCTATTTGCATATAGGGTTGGAAAAGTAACAGTTTTATTATTATATAAACATATAAATATAAACAATTGCATAAATAACTAGAGACGCATTTCTGCAAAAATTGTAGGAGGAGTGTCTAGAACAGGGGTTTCCAACTCCGGTCCTGGAGAGCTACTATCTAGTAGGTTTTCTGTTCCACTTGGCTTCTGATGAGCCACACCTACTCCTGGTATTCACCTGAGAACAGTTGTGGCTCATAATAATCCGGGTATGACTGAACACCTACTAGACGGTAGCTCTCCAGGACCTGAGTTGGAGACCCCTGGTACAGAAAAAATGAGTGGAATAAAAAAAATAAGAATAGAAGGAATAACTATGTGATTGTCACTTATCGCAACCACATAATAAACTTAGAAAACCAATTAACAAACAAAACTGACGGTGACCACAAATACAGGCCAGACCGTGCCCAACTACCTACTTTGTGTCATGATCCGTCCGTCTGAGCCTCGTGTGTGCCACGCCCCCCTCGCTACCCCATGTTCAATCCTGCTGGAAACCACCTGTTGTCAATCCGTGATTGATTCTGTCCACCTGTTTCTTATCCGTCCACACGTATTTAGTCCGCGTCTGAGTCCGTCTCCCCAGACCTGTCATTTTGTATTCAGTTTGTATTCCATGCCTTGTTCATCGTTCTGTCCAGAATAAACCCCATTTTACGACTTCGCTGCCTCCAGCCTGCTTCCTGGTTGCCCGACCGGCAGCGCTGTCGTGACACTTTGAACTATTTTTATTAAAATTATATGATTATTTAAACAAAGTTATTAAAAATTAACTTTAAATAAAGACTAGTGATGGGCACTGCTGCTCATCTCTAAGGCAAAAAAACAAAAAAGCCCTGAGAGATGCCAAACTGGACAAATCGCACATCCATGACATATTTCTGGTGGGAGGCTCCACTCGAATTCCTAAGATCCAGAAACTGCTGCAAGATTTCTTCAATGGCAGGGAGCTGAACAAGAGCATCAATCCAGATGAGGCAGTGGCCTATGGTGCAGCTGTTCAGACAGCCATCCTAATGGGTGATACCTCTGAGAATGTTCAAGACTTACTTCTGTTGGATGTGGCTCTATTGTCTCTGGGCATCGAGACGGCAGGAGGAGTCATGACTGCTCTTATCAAACGTAACACTACCATTCCCAGCAAACAAACCCAGACTTTCACCACCTATGCTGGCAATCAGCCAGGGGTCTTGATCCAGGTTTATGAGGGAACCATAATTAAAGACAACAACCTGCTGGGCAAGTTTGATCTCACTGGCATCCCTCCAGCCCCATGGGGGGGTCCCCCAGATCGAGGTGACCTTCGACATTGATGCCAATGGCATTCTGAATGTATAAGCAGTTGATAAGAGCACTGGAAAGGAGAAAAGGATCACCACCAATGACAAGGGTCGTCTGAGCAAGGAGGATATAGAGCAGATGGTGCAGGAGGCAGAGAAGTACAAAGCTGTGGACGACCTTCAGAGAGAGAAAATCGCTGCCATGAACTCTCTGGAATCATTTAGTAGTAGTGATATTCAACATGAAGAACAGCGTGGAGAATGAGAACCTGAAAGGCAAAATTAGTGAGGATGACAAGAAAAAGGTCATTGACAAGTGCAGGGAGGCCATCACTTGACTGGAGACCAATATGCTGGCTGAGACGGAGGACTAGCTGAAGGAGCTGAAGAAAGTGTGCAGCCCCATTGTCACCAAGCTGTTCCAGGGAGGGATGCTAGCTGGGGGCTGTGGAACCCAAGCAAAATTGAGCTCTGAGTAACTTTGAATGAAGAAGTGGGTTAAAAGTAGATGCCTGATGCTTACCTAACTTACAGAAATGTTAATGTTTGACCAAATGTGCCAAAAGTTATTTTGAAAATGTTCATCTTTATGAGTTTGTCAATGGACTGTTGACTGTGTCAAAGCACAGTAAGCTTTAAATAGCCATTCTTATGCTGAATATTGTCAGAACGTTTTGTTTGTTTTGTAAAACGTGGTCTTTTGTTTTGAATAGATGGTTTTAGGGACAGTACGTCTTTAGCAAAAATGTTCAATAGTGACCTTTTCTGTATTGATACTTATCTGGTGGTAGGTAATAAAACACCAGGCAGAACCATAACTCTCAAAATCTTAATGCTGCTTTTTCTCTGTTCTGTTGAAACAAGTGGGTTTTTTTTCCTTTCGTGCCAAAGCTTTGCACCTTATTCACTTGGCATTAATGCCGTTATATCCAACGTCTCTCACTCCCTAATTGTAGTAGATGGAATTTAGGCCATCAGCGGTTTGCTCAGTAGGTTAGCATGTGATGCTAATAATGCGAAGGCTGTGGGTTTGTTTGTTACCCGTATGTGCCACACCTGACTTTGGGGAGGCAATGCATGGGTCTATGGTTTGGAATGTGGTGATTTTGGCATTGGGTGCTTGAGCAAGGTCCAGTTGCTCCAGGGACCGGCTGAATCTGCTTTCATAAGCGCAAGTGCTTTGGATAAAAGTATCTCTGAAATAAATAAATGTCATGCAATGAAAATCACTGTAGAATATGAAACACTTGTGAATTTGTTATCCATCCACGCATTTTCCAGCCACTTATCTTGGTCAAGGTTGCAGGGTGATTTATGTTTCAAATTAATGTTATGGTACTACTGTAATGCCACAAACTGGCAGCATGCAGTAATACTATTGGACTTGGTCACAATGCTAAAGTAATAAAATAATTTCCGATGAATTGATTGCCAAAGGAGGAGCTGTCATTCAGATGCTTGCATAAGTTCAGTGTCACCGAAAGATTGATCACAATCCCCCATTAACTGTCAGTTCTTTCCACAGCCCAGGCTTGTATACTCATGATGCTCCCCACACCAGGAAAGTATCGTGGCCAATGAGGTTCGGCCCCCCCGACTGGACTCAGGTGCCCATGCTGAAGAGGCGGAGCCTGAGGACAGAGGTGCGCGCACTGACCTCAGGATTCAGTGACTTTCAGTGAGTTTTTAAGACCACAGGTACAACATAATGCATTAATTCATATTTAAATTTTGTCATTTTAGCTCATTAGTGACAAGGAATTCCGAAAGCAAAGGAACAGAGTGGCATATCTACACCTCTATTACTTCTAAATCCACTCCTGAAGCTAAAAGAAGCATCACAGCAAATAAATGTTATTTCACCTGTTTCTGTGGATCCATTTTTACACGTTTTAAATGTTTTTCTACAATTTGTTGCAAAACGTACAGATCTCTTTGGGAAGTGATATAATGAAAGGTAAATGCACATAAATTAGCTATATCAAAAGTTTAAGCCCTTCAATCTAATGCTATGAAGTGAAAACAAAACTATACTCCAGACCAGCGGTGGCCAATCTTAGCCGCAAAGGGCTGGTGTGTGTGCAGGTTTTTGGGGTAACCTTTAGTTCAGCTGTTCAAACCCTGGTGTGAGGACTCCTCAGCCAATTAGTCCTCTAATTAGTAATATAATTAGGGAGCTGCAGTGAAAACCCGCCACACAGCGGCCCTTTGCAGATAAGATTTGCCACCCTTGCTCCAGACCAACTAAAGATTACAGAGCCCTGAATTTCATACTGCTGCCTTCTGCTACAATGGCTATTTTACACAATGTCCTATACAAATAGGAAACTCCCAACTACATCAAGTGCTCTGGTGGTTTTTTCTTCCCCGACAAATACAAGGAAGCATAGAGTTTAACCAGAAAAATTTGTATATTTAGACTCACAGGCCACTGGTACATCTAGTTTGCTCCTTCAAACAACAAATCATATTCCTATGTATAAAAAACACAAGAAGGGTCTAAAGGTTCATTTAGGGCAAGATGCAGGACCCCGATAATTCTGAATGGGGTTTGAATGCTAGTGCCTGTTGTTCCATCTCAGAAACATAACGGGTTACTGGGAGCCACCACTGGAGCCGGGTCACCTACGTAACCCGGCTAGGCTCAGCCGGACAGCTGAAGGGTTCCAGGGATGAATTTGGAGGGGCCATGGAGGAAGATTATTGGGTAACCCCAAAGATGTTTTGGCAAAGCGTTTTGCCGCTTCTGCAGGGGGAGACAGGACCTAACTCTGGTTGACAAACTCTGGAGAAGCAGTGAAGAGAACTCCTTAAGTCAGAAGATACCTCCCTCCCACTTGGAGGCAGTGTTCTTCACAGAGACTTCTGGTGGACCACTAGCTCAAATCACTATAGGTAGGTTGCAATTCTTTGGGGAGATTTCCCCAAGTGGTCACCATCTTGAACAACTGACAGTACAGCCAATAAACCTCATTCAATGATTCCCAAGCCATGCGAGGTGTCACAGGTGACTTTGGCACCTTATACAAATGCCACCTGGACCCTAAGCAGGAAAAGTTGCAGGAAATGAGGATGACAAGAATGAAGTATAAACTGCGCATTTGGCAGTAGTAGTGAACATTTTATTAAAATACTTAGGAACCATTTTGGCAGCCATGTTAAAGCCAAAACTCAGTTCAGATCAGTTTAAATTATTGCAAAATTGCAGACTTAACACCCTAGAACACATATATGCAGGTAGAAGATCAGAAAGCCTCTCATTTGGCCTGTAACTGGAAAAGACAGCTCTTCCTTAAAGAGAATGTAAAAACTGCTTTTAGATCTGCATCATTTGTGTTGGTCAGCAATTTTGATTTTTAAAAATGAGTATTTAACTCTCTTGTGGAGAACTAAAAAGAGCAATGCACGAGAGGCTTATTTCAAGGGAAAGTGTATAAAAATAAACCCGCAAAATTAAATTTAATACCTAATTGTATAAATTTGCAATGGACAAAAGAGACAATAGTCTGGATGGTTTACATTTGAAGTAACAGAATGACAAACATTTGTCCAATAAAAAATATACATCTGAACAGCTGCAGTTCCCACCACACAACAAGCTGGCTGCCGATGACAGGAACCTCACTCTCTATCGCACTGAGTTTGCCCCTTGTGGAAACACTGTCGTGGCAAAAGAGTGAGTATCATTGAGAGCAACGCTCCATCTGGCTCTCCTTTCTCACTGCGTGAGTCCATCTGCCACCCTCAGCTCTCACTTCTTCCTCCTCACTTTGGGCTTCTTGACTGGCCTCAGATATGGGTTGTCAATCATATTCTCCTCGCTGGCCTTCACTGCAGGCACCACTCCACCAGGTGGCAGTACAGAGTTCTCCTTATCAGCTCCAGATTCATCCTAATATTGTGCAAGAGGATAAAAGAAGCCAGCTGTTCATATTTTCAGAAACAGGGAACCTTTTACAAGGAGCAAAACCTTTGATGAGTTTGTGCAACACTGGCGTGTGAGGAGGGATGCCGGGCGCAGCTCACGTTAACCATGTTGCCAGGGGTGTTTTCGTTGTCAGTCTGATCATCCTGCTCTGATGAATCCGTCTCTTCCAGCGTCTGCAGCTCGAGCTCAGACGGCAGAAGGGCGTTCAGGTAGGGGATGGAGCTCGGCCGCGCCGCAATCACTAAGCAACAAGATCACAAACATGAGACCAGATAGAGAAAACTGTAATTACTGAGGCAACTTAACAGCCTCGGTTAATGGTCACAGCATTTTTGTTTCTTAGAACAGTACTTACTGGTGACAATGGCCTCAGTCTCACATTTCGGAATATCTATGAGATGAAGCTAAAAAAACAGAACTCTCTACAACCATTGACAGAGGACTGAAGTCTCTGAAATATGCACTCATAAGGATCTTCACCCAAATGGCATAGAATGGACTCTCTTAGTAATCAGTAAAGCCTCCTCCCCACCTGAACACGGTGAAGCAGAGTCCTGCACCGGGGTGGGTACCCAACGGGTATAATTGCTGAAACGGGCGGATTTTAATGTTCTGGAATTTTACGGGTAGGTAATTCATTACATACGGGTGGGTAGAAGATCAATCAAAACAGTATTATAGCCTGTAAAAATAACATAAGTGAAAATATCTATGTATTAGACTATCATGTACAAATTATCATCACAGTGTGTTCAGTATGTTGGGGGTACCTTACGGTGCTTTCGATTATTTCCTCCAAGTCAGAAATCGGACCAAAACGTCACGAAAAATGTCACTTCCCGTTGGAAACACGCCCCTTTTATGACGTTGATGTCGGACAAAATTTTGTTATCCGAGTTGCCCTTGTGATGTAATTTCAACATGGCAGCTTACACACTCAATAGAAATTCTATTTTATAAATTTTTTTAAATGTTTATTTTGTTAAATGTAATAATAGTTATAAATGTAACTGTACGTGTTCGATTTAGAGAATACCATATCATGACCGTAAACAGTATCCTATCATGCAATAACAGATTTTTACCAGACTTGTTAGTGTCTTTGGTTTGTTTATATTTTGCTTGCCTCTAGAAAAAAGAATATTACTATGAATGTGCTAAAATATTTTATAAAGGTTTTCATGTGGTTTGACTAGTTTATTTTTTCCCAGAGACAAACAAACAAGAAACAATCTCACTCCAAATCTTCTAAAATATAAAGCAACAACACAGCAGCGTGTTCATGGAGGGAGCCATGTTTGTTCCGAGATGTGGTAGCTCCAACGGGAGATTGTTGATAAAAATGAACGCACCATTGGATAACCGCCTCGACAAACATTCACATACACGTCTGAATCCTTGCTGAAGCGTGTCGTCACGCTCGTCACAGTATGGATAGCTTAGATCAATTTCAATTCAAAATTCATGCAGGCCTAGCGCTTGTCACGTTGAGAGGTGCACAGAAAAAAATAATTGTGTGTAATTTATCGCGGGTAATGGGCGGAATATTAATGGGCCCGGGCTGGTGCGGATTTATCTTTAAAATAATCATGGGTGCACAGGCGGGTGTGGTGCTGTACTGTGTGGGTGGGTGCAGGTCTCCAAAAGTGGACCCGTGCAGGACTCTGCAGTGAAGCAGATAAGGGCTCACATGGAAAGGCAGTGATGTCATCTTTGAAGAGGCTCTGCGTCTCGCCCGTCTTGGCCATGAAGCGGGTGAGCGCGCGTTCCACATCCCTCCGCTGTGAGGCTGCCTTCTCTCGCACCACCTGGTAGTCAGACACCGGCTCCCGAAACGTCTGCGGAGGGGGGTGTGCGCACAGCAAAAGCAAACTCAGCGACGCACATACAACCCAGCAATTCGACCTCTGTGCACAGCTATCCTCGCTGCATTAGCTCTGCAATGTAACGACAATGCTGTGTCGTGACTCGAAGGGGAGAGGGCTCCTTACCGGGGTTTTGATGTAGGTGTGAGGGTCTGGGAACTCGGGGAAGTAGCAGGGGATGTGTGAAGGGTGCTGCCGCTTCTGTCCTGCCACCAGGGCCTTGGGCACCACGGGGGCGTTCGTCACGGGAGCTGCGGTGACGACCAAGGAAAATGTGACACCCCCCACCAACACTGACAAGTTCAGGGACAAGCTATTGACACACAGCATATTAACATTACTGCCTATTTACACACCATATTTCATAACATTAAGGAAAATATTTTTTAAAAACAACGATAAAGTATTTTGTAATTACTAACCGCAATAATTCACTAAATCTGTCCAAAAATTTTAGGCAGCAAATCTTAACCTTATTATTTTACTTTCAAACAACTGTCCTCATGTTGACCTGAAGGGCAGACGACAAAGCAGAAGGCCACAGGAGTACGGAGAAACTCACGTGCTGTGATAACCATCCTCTGTGACCTTTTGGCATAAATGGGTAAAGCATCCACACTAAAACCTGCAGGAAGTGACACAAGATGTAAAACACCACAAAAAACAAACCTGACCAGCATAACCTATCCAGCATCACAACCCATCTTGGGGATTAATGACCCAGTAATCATGACCAGAAAACAATATTTACTTGACATACTCAGTAATTATTCTACATTGTTAAATACTACTCTACACATTATTGGTGACGCCGTTGGCAAGGTGGCACTTTCTGGTGGTTCTCACCCATCTCGACGAGCGTGACCACTACGTCGGACAGCGTTGGCGTACTCCGCGCCGTGTGCTCGCAGTACGCTTTGGCGGACCGCCCCACTTCAGAGATGTCTGAGAAAGCAACAGGGCAGCTTATTCTGTGCACAATGGCATGAAATTAAGCAAATTAGGGAAGACATCCTTAATGGGGCCTCAATGACAAACAGAAAACAGGTTATGCAACCTGAATATGAAAGTATTCTTCAGCATGGATCAAAAACAGAGATACAGGTAATAGAGAGAAAATACAGGTAGGCATGGTGCCTGGGCTCAGCCTTAGAGAGCAGAGCTGTTGCTCCTCTAGTGATGCGTTCGCAGTGCGACTACGTACAGCTCTGGATCATTTCCGTGAGTGACTCCACCGCTGCCTTTTCAGCACTTTCAAAGCCACACTCTGTCAACAGCGAGCTGACCACCACCTGCAAGGTCCGTCTTCGAGCTAGGCAGTAATTCTCTGCAGGACTGGAAGTCGTTTTCCCCCCACCTGAACGCTGTGGGAGGGGTGAGGTGTATTTCAGAACATTATTCACCATCCATTTACAATTATAATCACGCAGGGAAAACTAGCTATAAATGTGAGAGAAATCTTGGCTTCATGATACCACGCTGCGGTAACATGTACCCTGCACCCAAGCCCTCTCCAAGAATAACACGGTGTCGTCTGAACAAATGCAAGCAACCAGTAACAAATGCATCTCAAGGCCCCAGTCAAACTCATCAGTCTAAAAATACCAGGGGTGCTATAGCGGGACTCATGCTTGTCTGTAAATCTGTGTAAGTAGGTTTCTTAGTTTGTTAGTCACTCAGTTAAAAGGCTGTTTAGAAGCATTCACGCGCCGGTTACGCCGTTTACAACTAGCTAAAACTTAAACATGAGTATTCCACAAAACCATCGATATTATAGTAAGTGCAAAAACTGAATAATTTACTACGGCTGCCTTTAAAAAAGTATTCAGGTTATCACACTAAAATTAGTCAAATCATGGTAAACATTCAATAAGCAAGGAGACGTTAATTTAAATAAGATGAAGTTAACAGAAAGAACTAGAATCACCGATGATCACACGTACTATACAAATTACGGCGTAAAAACACTGGCAAAAACCTTTAAAACATAATGGCTATCATAATATGTATCCAATGTTAAAATACCATCAAAGTCGATCTACCCAATGATTTGGCTAGGAAATTTCACTGTCAAAAGTAATCGTTAATTATGCCATGCACTGTCTGGTATGCACTCCTAACGACAAGTATAGTTCTGTAAAAAGAGAAATTAATTTCACTCGGCTAATAACGACGCAGCATATTTGGCTAATAGCTAAAGTGCTCATCAGGCCTGCTAAATTCTGGGGTAGCCATCTCCCCTGCCTGCCGATTAGGTTAGACAGTTAACCAGCCAGTAAAACCAGCTAACCATATAACACACCATTATATACCAAAAATAAAAAAATACGTAAATGATACAGCATTACTGATACCACTACCTGCTACTTAAGCCATGCAGCCCCACGAAAACAAACTACCTAACGCAGCCAAAACATTAAAAAAATTAAAAATAAATAACATCGACTGCATAGTACCGGATGTAGCTAATAAACAGTCGTTAATGTCCCAAGTAAAATACAAAAGATATCAGTATTTACCATGGAAGCGTTTAAGGACCCACTGCCCATAACCGTAGGGTCCGCCATCTTTGCTGATCTACGTCAGTGACTCGCTCTGTTTACGTCCGCCCCCCGCAACGTACAGGCACCACGCTAATATTAAAACAAACATATATTTGGTGCAGCTAATATCTCAAATACTATTCCTTTAATAACATTTATATGCATGTAAGGAAAACTGAGCTTTAATTAACACGAAGATTTCTTGCAAGTTTGGAACCGACAAAATTCTGTCTACTGCCACCTACTGTTCCGGAATCTTTTCATTTGTTTATTTTCATCTTTTGCTGCTCCTCAACATATTTCTACACAAGGGAAATTAAAAATACAGAGTATTTACAGTGACAAAAATATTTTTCCTGCATGCTTTTATTCTTTTTTCCTATTAGTGCTCACCTGCATTTTTGATTAATAAAATAAGTTTTCTCATTACATTGCATGGTTTTTTTCTGTATTGGGTTTGATATTTACATATCAAGAGTAAGCACATGTTTGCTGTTGTTGTGTTAAAGGTAGTGCACATGTAATATCTAAGATATCCAAGCAGAAGGAACATTATGCTTTTGTAATAATTACTGCCCTTAATTGAGTGAGAAAGACTTTCAGGGGGTCAGACACCGAGGCCCTGTCTATCTGAGGCCCTGTCTATCCGCGGCCCTGTCTATGCGCGGCCTTGTCTATCCGAGCCCCTGTCTATCCGCGGCCCTGTCCATCCGCAGCCCTGTGTATCCGCAGCCCCTGTCTATCCGTGGCCCTGTCTATCCGAGCCCCTGTCTATCCGCGGCCTTGTCTATCCGAGGCCCTGTCAATCCGCGGCCCTGTGTATCCGCGGCCCTGTGTATCCGCGGCCCTGTCTAGCCGCGGCCCTGTCTAGCCGCGGCCCTGTCTATCCGCGGCCCTGTCTATCCGAGGCCCTGTCTATCTGAGGCCCTGTCTATCCGCGGCCCTGTTACTGCCCATTGAAAAGTGTGACTCATGCATTTATTTTCTACACGTGTTCCTCCTATGCAAGGTGATGGGGGCCCAGAAGATATAACCACACGGCAGGGACTAATTCAGGATGGACGTTCACCACAGTATATTTTTGGACTATGGGGGGAAACCCCATGATGACATGAGGAGAACATGCAAACTCCACACACACGGAGCTATGGCAGAGACTCAATCCCTGGTCCCAGAGCTGGGAGGCATCAGTGCTTACCAATGCACCAGCCCTAAGCATGCATTGATATCGATTCAAATATGTATGTGTGATGTATTTAAGAGGCAGGCAGAAGAACAAATTTACATTCCATCCCAGGTGATCGAATACCAACAGCGAACATTTTAAAATATTTATTTCACCAACATGAAAACTGTCAATTTCACAAATAAAACTTAATGAACAATATAGTAAAATATTTTTAACAATATTAAAGTAGAAAAATAAAAATGTAAAATCTGTAAAAAAAAAAAAAAGAAAGAAAAAAATATATCAAAATGTCTATAAGTTTCTTATAAAAGGCTTATGAATGACATTGAGATACACTATGAAATCGCCAAACAAATGAAAACTGGACCAGTATAGCATGTGAAGTATGATTGGTCAAGCCAAGAAGTACAGAAACCTGCATCTTGAGACTCAATCATACAGTTAAATAATACAATTAACATAAGATATTGCCACATGTTTGGACATTAATGTAAAAACAATATACTAAAATATCTTAAAACTACTAGTAATTATTTAATTACTAGTTATTAAATTCAGTAATTTTCTTCAAGTGTACTGAGGTTTCTAATGTATGTGTTTTTGCAGCTGAATGTTTCTTTAATAAAACAAAACTGTTTAGCTTGGTTATTTAACATTCTGATAGTAACAGCCATGGTGAAGTACCCCCAACTAAATTCACAGAAGTCTGGACCTTTTTAAACATAAACATAAATTAACTTACGTGATTAATTGGTCATTTTGAATGCATTATAAGTGTGTGGTATTATTTTTAAATGAGAACAATTAAGACAGATGTCAGTCCTTCTCAGGACATCATGACATCTCATCCCATTTTTGTGCCCTGTGCTAACCACAAAAGAAGTGTGGCGGGGGGGGGGGGGGGGGGGGGGGGGGGGGGGGGGGGGGGGGGGGGGGGGGGGGGGGGGGGGGGGGGGGGGG
>JAODUD010000116.1:797480-811212 GCA_026784285.1 Stomatorhinus walkeri
CCTCCATTACAGACACGCGGTGTCAGTGCGGCACCCTGGAGCAGTGTGATCTCCATTACAGACACGCGGTGTCAGTGCGGCACCCTGGAGCAGTGTGACCTCCATTACAGACACGCGGTGTCAGTGCGGCACCCTGGAGCAGTGTGACCTCCATTACAGACACGCGGTGTCAGTGCGGCACCCTGGAGCAGTGTGATCTCCATTACAGACACGCGGTGTCAGTGCGGCACCCTGGAGCAGTGTGACCTCCATTACAGACACGCGGTGTCAGTGCGGCACCCTGGAGCAGTGTGATCTCCATTACAGACACGCGGTGTCAGTGTGGCACCCTGGAGCCTCATGATCCCCATTAGAGACATGTGGGTGTTGCGCCTCTGACCTCTCATCTCCTCCAGCTGCTCCCCCCGGAGCTGGTTGTCATCTTCCAGCTGGTTGAGCTGGGAGCGTAACTCTGCACCCTCCTGCTGCGAATCCCACAGCTCGTGCCTCAGGTCTGCCTCCTGTCCTTTTGCCCTCTGTGGGTTTGGAAGGAGAAGAGATGTGATAAACAGCACTGTAATGCAGCAAAGACAATGTGACTTATTGTGATTAGAGTGACAATAATGGAACACGCACACAGAGCGAGCTGCGTAAAACTGAGCCACTTACCGCTGAAGTAGGCTGGGAGGTATCAGCATCAGTATTACTAAGTTAAAGCTACTTTAGATTTATTTGTCGTTAATAAAATGGAGTACATGAGTTTCAGAAAGTATATAATTAGTCATTCATCGATTTAGGAAAAGTTTTATTGCTTTGTATGGTATTGCAGACATTAAGCAAACGTAACACACCAGAGAAAGCAATCACACATATGCTGTCAGCTGGCTGGTGTCCCCTTGGTTCACTCCTGTTACTTGCAGCTAGCTC
Organism: Stomatorhinus walkeri; assembly: GCA_026784285.1. Taxonomy (NCBI): domain Eukaryota; kingdom Metazoa; phylum Chordata; class Actinopteri; order Osteoglossiformes; family Mormyridae; genus Stomatorhinus; species Stomatorhinus walkeri. Next base: position 798,387 of record JAODUD010000116.1, read on the forward strand.
AGGGTCCCCCAGTTCCAGTCCTAGAGGGACATTCTGCAGCACATTTTGCAGATGTCCCTGCTCAGACACACTAAAGCTGGCAAGTACCTGGTTGGCTGACAAGGTGTGTCTGAGACTGGCCCTCCAGGACCGGAGCTGGGGAACCAAGGGCTCAGGAACTTCTCTCTCTTTTGTGGGAGCTTCACATCATCTAACTCTCTGTTTGTTGGGTGCCCTGTTAGAGCTGCAGCTGCCTCCTGTCTGGTGCCCTGTTCCAGTTCCAGCTGCCTCAGGCCTGGTGCCCTGTTTGAGCCCCAACTGCCTCATACCTGGTGCCCTGTTTGAGCTCCAGCTGCCTCCTGTCTGGTGCCCTGTTAGAGCTGCAGCTGCCTCCTGTCTGGTGCCCTGTTTGGGTTGCAGCTGGCTGCTGCCTGGTGCCCTGATCGAGCTGCAGCTGACTGCTGCCTAATGCCATCTACCCTCTGTTTACCTCCAGTTCACTCTGTAGCTGGTGCAGCCTGTCAGTTGTCTGCTCTTGGCTTCTCATTAGCTCTTCAGAGCTCTTCTTCAGCTGCTGTGACAAGCTCTTCCACCGTTCTGATTCCAGCAGGGCAGCCTTCAGCGTCTCCTTGTGGACAGAGCCAGAAGAAATTCATTGTCAGACAAAACTAGCCTTTATTTCCTGCATGAAAGAACATTGAATGAATGAATGAATCTTTTCCTAAGTTCAAGTCCAATAAAAGATTTTGTATTTTAACTTCATTATGCATATATCTTCCAGGCTAAAATAGTTAACCACCCTAGCAGTGCCTACTAAAGCCTGTATTTGTATACCCAGTTTAGGAAAATGAATTTTTACTTCAGTTTATTGTGCACTCTAACATGAGAAATAAGTCATGAATTGGGGAGATTCAAAATGTTCTTTAGTAACAGATTCAGGAGAAAACGTTTCTCTGTGTTATTGTGTATAGTTGTGCAACTTTTTAAAAATAAATATAACCTTGGAAACAAGGTTCTATACCCACTTATCCTACTAGGTCGCACGGGGTTCCGGAGGCTATCCCGGAAGCAATGGGCATGAGGCAGGGAACAACCCTGGACGGGGGCCAGCCTATCGCAGGGCACACCCACACACCAGCCACACACACAGGCACACCTACGGGCAATTTAGTAACTCCAATTAGCCTCAGCACGTCTTTGGACTGTGGGGGGAAACCGGAGTACCCAGAGGAAACCCCACGATAACACAGGGAGAACATGCAAACTCCACACACATGGAACCCAGGTGCCAGAGGTGTGAGGCAACAGTGCTAACCACTGCACCACCATGCCGCCCCCGGAAACAATCAAATATTGTTATTTTAAAGGTATGGCTAAAAGAGGCTATTTGAAAGACAAACCATATTCAATAAAAATTGCTAATAATATAGCATCATTGATTATTGGAGGGGCCTGTCCATACAGTAATCACACTGAGCAGTGACGCGCCCCCATGGAGGACTGCTCTCTGCAGTGACGCGTCCCCATGGAGACCTGCTCTCTGCAGTGACACACCCCCATGGAGGACTGCTCTCTGAAATGGCTCGCCCCCATGGAGGACTGCTCTCTGCAGTGACGCGCCCCCATGGAGGACTGCTCTCTGCAGTGACGCGTCCCCATGGAGACCTGCTCTCTGCAGTGACACACCCCCATGGAGGACTGCTCTCTGAAATGGCTCGCCCCCATGGAGGACTGCTCTCTGCAGTGACGCGCCCCCATGGAGGACTGCTCTCTGCAGTGGCGCGCTCCCATGGAGGACTGCTCTCTGCAGTGACGCGCCCCCATGAAGGACTGCTCTCTGCAGTGGCGCGCTCCCATGGAGGACTGCTCTCTGCAGTGGCTGCTTCGCTGGCGTTCCCACCTACCTCCAGGCCCTCTGCCTGCTTCTCCGCCTGCACCTTCTCATCGATGGCCTTCTGCATGGCCTCCAGTGCCTTCTCCTCATATGTCTGCTTCTGCTCTTCCATTTGCAGCACCAGCTTTTTCACTCCATCCCACCTGAATTCCTGAAAGGTGCCCCCCCCCCCCCAGATGTGAGCAGGCAGGGTCTTTAGGGTGGATATTCTGCTAGCACTGCCCAAATGGGGGGCCAAACCGAACAGGCTAGGTCTGTTTGCATGCCAGATGTAACCTCCTTTCTGATATTTCACTCTTTATAAAAAACAATGAAAAGCATAGGAAATTTCACCTGTTAATTATGTTCAAAGAACATCACGTCTTTATGCCATGTTTGATAGATGTGTCACAATATCATGTTTTACTAACAGTTCAATGCGCTTAGTGACAGGGCTAAGCGTGAGCTGTAACCCACTGCACCATCTTGGTGCTACAGATACCTTTACTTAGCAAATGCTTTCAGTACTTCAGCAGTACATATCATGCCCAGCAAAGCTACAAATGAAGCTGCAGCAGCGCTTGCTTTTTCACATACATACCTGCGTGCACAACTCCAACTGCGCCTCCAGGGTTGCGATCCGACTTCTGCTCAGGTCCTCATTGCAGCGCGTCTGTTGGGGGAGGGGGGGCAGAGAACTCAGTTGAGGGCGTGAAGAAGCTCACCCAAAGATGACGCCCGCGGGCTCCTCCCCTCATCAGCCCTGCCAGTAGCCTCCTTTAGATACTGCAAACTAAGCCCAGGCAACACCCATCCTGACTGTCCCCCCGCCACAGTGTGCCAAGAGAAAACTGCACATTGCCACACAGAATCCTGATGGTCAGCGGTAAAGGTGGATAGTGCAGATCCGGAGAGAAAAAGTCCAGACCAAGATTTTGTTTCAACCAATCAGTTGAGTATAAAGAGACAGAATCACAGAGAATTCAACTGGTTGGTTGAAACAAAATCTTGGTTTGGACTTTTACTCTCTGGACCTGAACTACCCGCCTCTGGCCAGAGGCTCCACCCGTGACGTGATGTTCCAGATTAGCGTGGCGTGCAGGAGTTGCCCTTAGATAAGCCTGCCTGGGGAAGGCCGTCACCTGCCGATCCTGAGGCCCCACTTCACAGTTGCACTGCTGAGCGAACGCGGATCTTCAGGTTCTGCTAAAAGCCCTAGAAGTGGGACTGAAGGACAGCAGGAGCCGGGGTGCGAGGCTGCTTCCTCTTCCTGCTTCCTCTACCTCTCTGGGCGGTGCAGTTGACTGTTACGGGAAACTACAGACCTCAGTGCTTCCCCCACAAGTTTGCAAAGATGGTTTGTATAAAATGAAGACAGGATCCAGGGAAAGCACACCCATCCCTCACTAAAAGCACTGAGCCCACTAAAACATGGCAGTGTCTCAAAATTCACTTTCACTAAAACAAATCTACCAGCACTATGAGTTCAGATATAAGGAAAGGAGTCACTGTTGTACCTTCGGAGAAATCTACCTCCTAAGCACTTAAGGAAACTGCCATTTTAGCTCATCTTTCAGCACATTCTGTCTCTCTCTTTCTTTCAAAACGCTGACAGGATGCAGGCTTAACCGCAGCATGTTTCTCTGCACAAGGGAAGCCGTAGACAACCGCCTCCCCTTTTCCGAAACCACGGCCTGTCATGACAGTACATGCAGTCCAAATAAAATTCACCGTACCAAAGGCGGGCCTGCTTCCTGTCCCTTGGCGGGCCTGTTATCAACTGCCTGCCGTCATGCGCCGCTGACCTGCGAACTGTGGCAATCAGACCCCGACAGAAACCGAACGCGAGAGTGACACAGAAATCCGTTATGTTCGGCAGCCACTTCTCTGCCTGAAGGCATAATATCCCAGCTGCCTTTTTTCCATTGTGACAAGGGCCTTGCTCAGATGTGATTTTGGTTGGAATAAAATAAAAAATTTAAAATAATAATATTATATTTTTCAGAAAGCAACTGTCTCCTTCACCCTCTTGTTTGAATGGTGTTAGTGGAAGCAGATGAACTCTTTGACTGACATGTAGGTGGGCGTGATTGACATGCAAGTTGGCGTGACTGACATGTAGGTAGGTATGAGTGACATGTAGATGGGCATGACTGACATGTAGGTGGGTATGAGTGACATGTAGATGGGCGTGAGTGACATGTAGGTGGGTATGAGTGACATGTAGATGGGCGTGAGTGACTATGTAGGTGGGTATGCTTGACATGCAAGTTGGCGTGAGTGACATAGGTGGGCGTGAGTGACATGTAGGTAGGCGTGACTGACATGTAGGTGGGCGTGACTGACATGTAGGTGGGCGTGACTGTAAGACCAGCCAATGATAAGAGCACTGCATGGCTGATGATGATTTCTTTTTTTCTCTTTCTTTCTCTCTCTCTCTTTCTTCCTTTCCCCTGTTTCTGTATTATTGTCTTAATGTTGTAATGACTGTTGTGAAAGGCTATATAAAAATTACTTGAATTACATTGAAATTTCACTTTGAAATAAAGTTACACTTATCCTCTTTGAATATGGGACAATGTGTTTTAATATTAATAGAAAAAAGTCCTTACCTCAAAATACATCATTTATGGCACAAGGGAATTCTTCACTTATGAGTCCAGGGGAGATTTTTTCTTATAGGACCATGCTGCTTTATTATACTGTTACCTCCTAAACTACTTTATTGGAATATTTTCTGTAGTGCTTGCTCCAGTACGGCTTACACCATAACGAGGCATTCACTGGCGGCTCAGCCTGGCCGCACTCATGCCTGGGCCGTCACCGGCGGCTCAGCCTGGCCGCATTCACGCCTCTCTGACTCTTTGGCAGCCATATGCCTGTGATTTACTATTTACTTCACTTGTGTGTTGCTTTGGACAACAGCATCAGCTATATAAACTAAATGTAAATGTAACTGTATTTTAGTAGGAATGCATGGAGCTGAAGGCGACGTGAGGAGCAGGAGGTGCACGCCAGGCTTACCGTCCACAGCTTGTCTGAAGACATCATCAGGGTGGAAGTACTCTTCTGAAGGATGGTGAGCTTCTGTTTCAGCTTCTCCTCCCTCCACAGGGCCTCCTTCGCAGCGGGGAGATGAAGGTTCACACACCACATGGACACAACCTCACTTTGCTGTTGTCCACCTAGCTGTATTTGGATCTACAGGCTGTGTCCAGTTATGCCCAATCTGTACCCACCAGTCTGCCCACAGTTCCCATTCATTGTTCTCCCACCCTCTTCCTTGCAATAGATGACTGGAAGCTTCCTTCTTGTTTGTAATGATTTACTTGCCTGTAAGTAGTCAGCCAACTGGAGCAAGTCCTAGAGGGAAGGTGGGAGAGAAAGGTGATGACATCAGTGCAGTCTGAAATTAAACCAAATGCGGGATTTTAATTAATGACAAACAGACAGCTGGCTACAGACTTTAAAAATCCACATATATGTGAGATATGCATGTTATGCATTAGTTAGGCACATGCTGAAGATACTAGCAATGCGATGGCCAGTTGCTGGGAACCTTACCGATTTCCTGACAGTTATAAGGCCAGATCTGTAGAAGAAAGGCAGTTTGAGTCATAATGGAAACAGTCACATGACACAGATCTAGGTCCAATGAGGTATTTCCTGTGTTTCACATTACAATCAGATTTTCTATGGTATTCATACACTCATATCCTTGTCTGCGTATCTAATGTCACCCAGAATGGCTACTGAGAAGAGACCATTTCGATACCTGTCACCCTCCCTACTGACTAAAGATGATCCACAAGAAATCTGAGAAAATCTGTCATCAGTATCAATGTATGCAGGTACTTCTGCCAATGCAAATGTTCCCAACAGGTTTTCTACTTGTATTTTTAAACAAAGGAACAGTTTCAATGGATCAATTTCTTTGGTGTTTTGAATTATGAAATATGGAAATATTATGGTCTGCATTCAATAACATGAGCACCTTACAGTGACCGGCAAACTTCCCTGATAGTAACTTGATAAGACATATGAGACAAATCACCAGTCAGAGCAAGACCGCCCTCACTGGGGCTGCTCCTTAATAATGCTTTAAAGGGTAAGCGAATCACCGGAGTCCCACTTTCCATCAGACATTTGTAGAACTGTCCGCCAGCTCTACGTAGGATAAGAGAAACACTGAGAGAAATGCTGTGTTATTCTGGCCGTAGGGTCACGCTGCTGTAGCAGTGATAAGATCAGGCAGGACTCACTCTGTCTGAGCACTAGCATCCCGCTTTGGGCGGTGGGAACTCAGCTCTCCATCCCGCTGTGGGCGGTGGGAACTCAGCTCTCCATCCCGCTTTGGGCGGTGGGAGCTCAGCTCTCCATCCTGCTTCTGAGCCCCTAAAGCGGGCAAGCAGCAAGGTTAATGCTGGACACTGGCAGGAAAGAGTCATATGATCATTAACCAGCTTTTTCTGAAGCATGTTTGTTCTGAGTAAGGAAAAACGGGGACCACTTTACAATAAGGCTCCTATTTACCACCTATGGTAAATAAGTCCTGTGGCAGTAACTCATTAATAAAAAGAAAAGTGTTATAACTTGTTTATAAGGGTCTATTAATGATTTATAAAGTGTTACAGCATAATTAATAATCTGATTATAAAACATTCATAAACCCTTTATAAAGGTAGTCTTTTTTGTAAAGTTGTACCAAAAAAATGTAACAGTGCATGTAGAGAAATATAAGTTTTAAATGAATTGGTACTCTGCCTACAGTAATACTTGGCATTTTAAAACATTTGGAGATTCAAAGTAACTGTGTTAAGCTTAGGGCTGTGTTAAGATGGAACTCAACATGAACCCCCATTGGCTGAGTGTGAGCTTTTAAGCAAGATCTTGAACCTGAGTTCGTTCACCACTGTTTGTGCACTACAAGCAATACAGATATATTGAAATATATTATAAACCATTTACTTGGAAACAAAAGTTCACACTTAAATCTAATCTAATCTGTATCCACCCAGTGTATCCAAAAATAGCAAAAATTTCCTTTCAACAGCTGGCGAAAACTGTCTTTTTCCAAACTTTTATTCAATTAGTTTTCAATTCCTCAGTAAATTTTGCTGCATAGAATGCCAGTGAAATCAGTTATTAACGCTGACATCAATGAAATGAGGCGAGTGTCTTTCTGGTGAATTCTGGGAATGTTCCACATGTACGTTGTGTTAGTTAATAGCTCACAGTTGACGGTGTGGTGCTTTAGCACAGACAGACTTCCCCGAATGGTCCTACCTGTCTGCCACGCTGCTCTGATCCACTCCAGTGGGGAGTGCTGACCGAGTCCTGGGGGGCCATGCTGAGATCTGCTTGCTCCTTCCCTCCCCAGTACCTTCTCCCGTCTGCTGTGAATTGTCTTCAACCATGGGACCTAAACTCAGCAGCACAGGAGACACAACAGGCAGGTCACACTCCAGCTGCTTTAGATACCCTCTCTGTAAATATGCCAATAAGACTATTAATATCTGCCTTTTCTCTGGAGGTAACGTCAGGCCATGTGATCCCTAAATCTTCTGCCATGACCAGCGATCGTCTATCTAGTGGGTTGGCTTTACGTGTCTTTTCCCGCAGGACCACTTTAGGTGGCTTTTGGACGTCCTCCTCCATCGCCGACGGCACCACTGCGGGCCCAATTTGCCGCCGCTTCCAAAACTCCGTCTGCCGCTTCTGCTGTAGCTCAGCTCGTCTCCATTCCGCGTCGTGTTGTCGAGCCAGGCTCCGGCAGGTCGTCACATTGTTGCGATCCCTCAGGAATTCGTGCTTGGCTACCCTTTGGTCCAGTTTCTGGTCATACCCATCTGCCACCACCTTTGACCTCTGCGTGTTTCTGGTGGGTGTCATGGCAAAATCCGGCCAGCTGCTAAGACACCGTTGACTGCTAATGTTGTGTGAATGGTGACAGTTTTTCAGTGATGCAGTTACCTGAACTGAAACAAGGGGGAGGGTCAGAAAAAGCCCGGTGGACACATATGGATGAATGCAGTTTTCTAACATGCTCATACATTGAAGCTTCATTGTGTACAAGCCTGCAATGATCTATCTAACCAAGGCCCATTGCAAAAAGCCTCACTAGACAATGAGAAATTTGCAAAGCTATACATTATATCTGTAGTGCATGTTCATTGATTTTTGTTTACGTCATACCAAATAGGCTTTAAGGTAAAAAGAAAAAAAAGGTCTGACTATTGGTAAAGGAAGTCCATGGAAGACTTAGAGAACACAAAGCGCTTCAGGGGTGCGGCAGGTGGTCCAGTGGGTTATGCCTCAGCGGCTGTGCCTCATATATGGAAGGACTGGTTACCAGCTTAAGCCCCGGCCTCTAGCAGGATACTGCTGAGCCCCTGAGCAAGGCCCTGAGTCCAAGATAGAAGGCCAGAGCCTGTGCCCAGACCTCAAGCTTCTTTCTCAGCTGTACATGGGTGTGTAAAGGAGGACGGGATACACAAAGAGAAGCACTGAGTAGCTGCACTGTGATAAACCTGGTGGAAAAATATTATACATTAACTCCTACCCAGCCCTAACCTTAACCATAGGTAACCAAACAAAGTATGAAACTTTTGGCATTTTTTGGTATGAAATCAAAAGTCATATAAATACATGTGCAGCAGGGAACAATACAGTCGAAAGCAGCTGAACTTCTTTCTTGACCAAAATTTTATGAACTGCCCAGGATTGGAGAACTGACAGTTCCAAAGTACTCTGGTACAGCATCTGCTTATACCGCTGTTTGTATGGTACATCTACCAGTAATGCAAAACAATAAACCACTAAAAAACTTTCAAAAAGCTTTAACTGAATCCTGTGATGAGTCGAAGGACTGAAATATAATAAAACAGAAAAACACCTTTTGTAAACGATATCATAGGGCTCACACAAACCCGGCAAGGCAGCTGGATGAATTCTTAGCTTTCATACATGCAGCTACACACAAAGTCATTTTTTAGTATTTTGACTGCCATTCGTGTAGTGCTTTAGGAAGTAAACTTGTAAAAGAAAAGTTACACATTCAAATTACTGGTGGAGAACAGCACTATTGCACTTCAGCAAAAAGAACTGAACCTGAAATGCTTCAGTAAAATAGCAATGTGTTTGACATTTTAATCTAATTACATAATTTTTGCATTATTTTCTGCAGTGCAGTGCAGAAAAAGATATCAGAGGAGTCTTACAACAGCAAGAAACCGCAAGGAAAACATAAAATGACGTTTAAGCATGAAAAAATTACCTTATTGCACATTGGTCTCATTGCTCTCGGAACTTCACACGAACAGAATGCTGGTCTGTTAAGATCAGATCGCTGAAAAACATGCAGAAACAACATCCATTTTAGACATTTTTATTGCAGGGCCTTGTTGCTGCTTTGCACAATGAAGTTATTCCCCGCCTGGTTTCAGGCAGGAAATGAGAGACACCACACCGTACGTATGTGTGTGTGCATTTCTGTGAGTGTTCCTCTATCTGAAACACCACCCGCTTGCAGACTGCGGTCACTTATGGGTGAGCCTTCTGATCAAAGAGGCAACTTGTCACACTGACATACCCCTTAAAACCCAAGGAAGTACAGGACACAAAAATGATGCCTCAGCCAGCAACTCATTGTAACATTTAAAAAGGAGGCTTGGTTCCTAATCATGTGTGTTAAAATGACGCAACGTGCCCACTGACAAGATGCTGCCTGTTTAAGCCCATTAGTGAACAGCTTATTGATAGTTATACATGAACCAAGGTCAGATTTTACCATTTATAAATCATTTAGAAAAGCCCCAGATCTAAAAAAGAAAAACCCTTACTGAATAGTCATTAATATACCTTTCTGTGACAGATATTCTTATCAAGCAATAGGAAAGAGGTATTTCAGAGGCATAGATATTTTACCACTAGTTCTCAAAAACGTGAAATGAAACTTAATTTTTATATGTGTCATATTCAAGAGTTTTTTTTTATGCACGCCAAACTTCACGCATAAATAAGCACCACTTGGCCAAGCATTAAACCATGACCAGAACTACAGGAGACGAAATCTCGCGATATCATGACTGACCTTAAGAAGGAACGTCATAAGGAATGCTAACCAGCCACGCTGTTTGAAGCAGATTCCAGGAACGAAGAATTAGCCACAGTCATCATTATACCTAGCAGTTAGCATTTTGTTTTAGTTTTAAAGTCCAATGTTTTGGTCATATGTGGCTAACCTACTGTTAGAGTAACTGGTGTAATTTTAAACTGTATAACAGCAATGCGCTGTCATAAATGAAGTGACAAGGTCTGACTTGGAAAGTTTGTTGTTCGAGTGTCATTATCATGTAATTATTTTCTAATCTTTATCACTGTCTGGAGCTTTCCATTATAGAAATAAACATACTGTGCGTATTGCTAAAAAGTTAACCTTTATATTGTTGCAAATCATATGACGTTGTTCAGGTTGTAACTGTGTGTAATATAATTGACTTTGTAAAACAGACTTGGAAGTACGTTGTTATCTATTTTTGATATGACTAGGTAGCCGTAATGATTTTATTAAAAATAATGATTACTTTTGCCGCACGTAAATAGTCATAAGACTTCAGCTATAGGAAGGGACGCGCACTCTTCCGCACCGCTCCTTTCGCTCCTTCTTGCTGCTGCACTTGCTCGCGCATCATGCAGCTGTCTTACCGGCCTGCCCCGCTTACTGGCTCCCTCTGCCGGTGCCTGTTGATCCCTTCACAGACACTGTAGGCCAGGGGTGGCCAGTCTTATCCGTAAAGGTAGGACAGTGTTCAAACTCAGGTGTGAGGACTCTTCAGCCAATCAGTCCTCTAGTTAGTAATCTAATTAGGGAGGTGCAGCGAAAACCCGCCACAGACACAGATCCTTTGCGGATAAGATTGGCCACCCCTGCTGTAGGCTAACCGAATTTTCCTTTAGTCCCTTTACCACTGTGACTTATACAGTTAAATCCATTATATTTTAATATTTGAATGGCCTAGTAAATAAGTGTCATTTAAATACAGTTATTCTTGATATTTATTGCTTGGATATACGTACTTCTATTTAATTACCTATATTTTACTTTTGTCCTATTTGTATTTGTATCGCATTTTTATGTTAAATTGTGTGTGTAATTCTATACGTCATGCCACGGCCTAAAAGGCTGCGGTTCAGTGATTTACGTGAACTGATAATAGACTTTAATTTTTAAAAATTAGTTAAATTAGGATCTACCTAATAATTCTTAATGACTAGCAATATTTAATTAATTTGTTACCTATATGTATGTAACGTATAAAACAATTTGATCTTAACCCGAGTTTCTATTTAGACATTGAATACTGCAACCGGTAGGCCTACAATAAGTAGCCTACTGTAGTTGAAGCACTTTAATTCAAACTATAAAAACACCTTTAATACTTCCCTTATTTTAAGTACACTTATATATAAAATAACCATTAATGATCGAATTTTAATGTCGACCAATAATGAAATGGCTAAATCCATGTCCATCGGTTGCAGGTTCAAATCCAATCCTAGTTTCCTGCACGCGGAGTCCGCCTCCTCTGTCCATGTTGGCGTGGGTATTCGGGCATTCCAAATATGCAGAAAACGGGGACTGTATTGCATTTAGTGATCATAGGCTATGTGCGCGACTGCATCTTAATGGTCCATTTGCAGAGAGCCCTTTCATCGACAGAGAAAAAGCGGGGATTTTATGGCCCTTAACGCTGGCACAATAATCAACTCTTCCGAAGGGCTTGGCGCTGTTTGTGTGTTTCATAAAGACTGGATGTGGACTTTAGCACTGGGTTTTATGATCAGCAAAGCTTAGAATGTGATCTTTGTCAGTAAGAAGTGTCGGACATAGGATGCTAACTTAAGCGACAAACAGGTGTAAGGACGGATTAACGAAACAAGGCGGAATTATAGGTAATGTATGGTGGGTGCTATTCAGAAACAAAAAGAGATGCGTTGCATTCGCTTTGAGTGTTTTAACCTCACAGCAGTGTTATTTAAGACTGAGGAGCCTCGCAGGACAGGTGATGGTGTTCCTATTTCACGCTTTTACAGTGTTATATCAAATGTTGAACAACTCATTTTGTATTGTCGTAAATAGCGTTTGTCTCAGAACATTGAAATAATATCGGAAGATGGATCACCGTATATCTCAGACAACATTTTTGTTCATAGGTGTTTGATCCAGTGCCGTAAAGCAGCGTTTTAAAATCTGTGCTATTATTTTGCCATAAAAAAACATTAATCAAAGACTTTTGATTTTTTAATGACGTTTCATTTTTACACCCAGATGACGCAAATGCATTTTACCCTGCTCTAAGATGATGACGAACTGTTTTACTGTCTCAGGAGGTAAAAGGTGTGAGCTTATCTTCAGGTAGAGTAGTGTAGTTGTTTGGAATGTTGGGAGCATTAATTAATCATTCACAAGATAACGACATGGGATTTCGCCAGTAACTTTAAGAGTTTGATAGTTCATTAACTCAGATGTTTGAACCTAATGCTAGCATTCATGGAAGATGAGGTATAAGTAAGGTCAGAAATGATACTATAAAAATCATTGTTAGTTCTGACAAAACAATGACTCAAAAACAAGTATATTTAACGATCCAACATCATAACTTAAAAAACTTTATGAAGTTAAATTCAAATGATTTATTTCCTTAAAGTCTCAATTTTACTGCCAAAATCCATTCACCTATCTTCTCATCACGTTTCCTGCTGCAAATTCCCAAGGGCCTATTCCAGGCACCAGGATGGGATGCCAGTTCCTCAAAGGGCATAGGGCAGGGAACACCCAGGATAGGATACCAGTCCATCACAGGGCAGGGAACACCCAGGATAGGATACCAGTCCGTCACAGGGCAGGGAACACCCAGGATAGGATACCAGTCCGTCACAGGGCAGGGAACACCCAGGATAGGATACCAGTCC
>JAODUD010000116.1:815053-837079 GCA_026784285.1 Stomatorhinus walkeri
CCCTACTTCGCGGAAATTCAGTTATCGCGGTCGGCCTTGGAACCTATCTCCCGCGATAAGTGAGGGATTACTGTATGTGTTGTTACTTTTGAATGCAGTTACGTTGTGCTGTGTGTGAGCTGTTCTTGGCTGTTAGGACTGACTGATAAAGACAGTGTCGGATTGATGAAAATGCACTTTCTTTTCTTTTATTAGAACAGTGCAGTTTAGAAATAATGACACAAATTTAAATCATTACTAATGTAAAAAAACAAAATGGAATATGGGCTTTTCCTGCGGCACACCTGGGCGACTCCCACGGCTGTGGGATGCCATTTGGGAGAATGACTAAGCTGCAGATGTCATGGGGACTAAAACCACAGCTCTGCAACCTATTAGCTGTCAGAAGCCTCAGGAGGGACCCTGCTGCTATGCCCCTGAGAGAAGCACAAAAGTACAATCATCATCCTGAAAGCAGAAGTTGTTTTAATATGAATAATAATAGTCCTGAGCCTTGACCCCTGATTCTGCTCTTTGACCCCTGATTCTGCTCCTTGACCCCTGATTCTGCCCCTTGACCCCTGATTCTGCCCCTTGACCCCTGATTCTGCCCCTTGACCCCTGACTCTGCTCCTTGACCCCTGACTCTGCTCCTTGACCCTTGACTCTGCTCCTTGACCCCTGACTCTGCTCCTTGACCCCTGACTCTGCTCCTTGACCCTTGACTCTGCTCCTTGACCCCTGACTCTGCTCCTTGACCCCTGACTCTGCTCCTTGACCTCACAGCATCTGCTCACTGCTGATCTGGACGGAAAGGAGCTGAGGGGGATGGATGACTGTGTGACCAAGCTGCGGGGGCTGGAGGCCCAGGCCCGTGTGTGGGAGCAGGACATGATGCTAGAGGTGCAGGGGGGCCATCTGCTGCTCTCGGATATTGAGACTAAGGTGAGCCTTCACTCAGGACTGCTCCTGCTACTAACATGGATGTATCTTCTGTAACGGCTCATATAATTTTTTAACAGTTCTGTAAATATTTGTTTTGGTTTATTTTGAGTTTGATTTGTGTCATCACGTTTCCATAAAAGATTCATTCATTGTCTTATGAACAAAGAGGCTTATTATGGTTAATATATGTTTTCTCATAAAGAACAAGCTATTTGCCCTTACACTTTGGTTTGTGTGATTTACAAGATATTAACAATCATCATGTAAATATATTGTAAGTAGTGTTTAAGTACTTTATAGGTCTACCAGGAGGAGATTTTGTTACCAGAATCATTGCAAAAATAAAGAACTCCCAACGCCAAAGTATCCCCAAATAAATGAGACAATATAATAAAAAATATATATATATATATAGACAGATAGATAGATAGATAGATAGATAGATGAGTATGGTATAAGTGAGATGCAGTGTTAAAGTTGCAATATTTCTCAGTCTCCAGGGTGTTAATGATACAGTAATCCTTGTTCTCCTCTTTGCCTGTTTCCCCTTGGAGCAGGAGGAGCTAGAGGCTCTGCCCCTGGCCAGCGTCTCCCAGGTCCAGGCCGTGCTGGACAGCTGCGGCTACAACTCGCTGCTGCTGTTGGCTGTGCAGGAGCTTGGCAGGCCCTCCCGGGTCTTCATGTTCCAGTGTGAGGAGATGGGGGTGAGCCACAGGGTCGTCGGTGGGTGAAGGGCGCCACAATCACCGGCGCGGTGTTGGCAGTGAGCATAGGAGTGTGGCTTTCTCTGTGGGTGCCATCAGTGGGGGCCGCGTGCCGTAATCACTGTCGCAGTGCTGGCAGTGAGCGTGCGGGCGTGGCTTTGACGGTGGGGGCCATGTGCCGTAATCACTGTCACGGTGCTGGCAGTGAGTGTGGGGGCGTGGCTTTGACGGCAGGGTCCGTGTGGCGTAATCACTGCTGCGGTGCTGGCAGTGAACATGGGGGCGTGGCTTTGACGGTGGGGGCCATGTGTCGTAATCACTGTCACGTTGCTGGCAGTGAGCGTGGGGGTGTGGCTTTGATGGCGGGGGCCACGTGCCATAATCACTGTTGCAGTGCTGGCAGTGAGTGTGGGGCGTGGCTTTCCTTTGGGACTATGCAGCCAATCAGTGTTTTTGTCCTGACATTTCATAGCACACCCCCCTAAAAATCTACTCTTCATGTCCATGATGGGCTGAATTAGGTGTGGGAATAGAAAAATACGTGCACTGGCAGGGGGTCCTAAAAGTTCATGAAAGATAAATACAAATGATTTACTTCAACAGTTTTTTGTCATTGCTTGGATGTTGCATTATTGTTATTATTATTATTATTATTATTATTATTATTATTGTCTTTTAGACTAGATTGGAGAATGAATTCAAAGTGATTTTCTGACGGCTGTGTTTGTATGGCACCCAGGCAGAGAACATCAGAGATAACCTGGAGAAAGTGGTCCAGCACAGGAAGGAAGAGGCGACCGAGAACCTTCGGAGGAACCAGTACAGCATTAGGTGGGGAAATGACCGCTTTGACTCAGCCGTTGGCCTGATCAAGTGAACGTGGTGTGATTCTGGTGGTGAGATCAGCATCAGTCATAGGTGAGGTGCCGGGTCAAATGGAGACAGTCAATAATCATACTACAGCAAATGGGAAGACTTTAAATTATCGTAGTGCTTACATTACATTTCGATGCCTTTATCCAAAGTGACTTCACTCTCAGCCAGCTTATCTCAGCTGTGCAGTAATGGATACCTGTTGTAGAAATGATGTGATACTGCTATTGTTGGGTGCATAGATTTGTGTCTTGAAGTTTTTAATGTGTGGAATGTCAGCCCAGAAGGGAGAGGCTCCAACGTGGCGTGGGCTGGGCGTAAGGGCTCAGCTCGCTTATTTCTTGGCCGTGGATTTGTTAAGGTCCTGCAGGAAAGTCAGGTCACAATGATCTCCTTGGCGTAAGGAACCTGAATTCATTATTTGAAACAATTCTATGACAGGAAAATCAGGTCACAGCTGGTGATCTCCTTGGCATAAGGAACCTGAATTCATTATTTGAAATAATTCTATGACAGGAAAGTCAGGTCACAGCTGCTGATCTCCTTGGCATAAGGAACCTGAATTCATTATCTTATCTTATCAACAATTCCATGAGTCAATATTTGTACTGAAAGAATGCAGAGGTACTGGTTCCTGAATCAGGAATACAACGGCAGATTGGGTTTGACCCTGCGCCACATGATTAGAAGGTCAGAATTATACTGCGGTGCTGTTGCTTTATGATAAATATGAGAGCGATTTCAAGGCAAACTTAGAGGGAATACAGGAAAGGTGACAGTGGGCAGAAAGAAGCCATCGCTTAGAGGGTTCCCACTTCAGACAAACGGGGTCAAGAAAAGAGGCCAAATGTCTCACAACGTCTCAGAACACGGTGCTGATATGTCTCACGAACCTTAAGCAGGCAGTCCTGATGATCTTTGCTGTCTGCTTCTGAATAACAGCAAATATATGGCTGCAGTGAAGATGCACCTTCTAGGTGAAAGAAGTAATGGGACTGAAATTGAGGAAAATCAGGCAAAACTGGCATCTCTAAACACTATGGTGAAGCTTGGCGGCAGGTCTAGAGGTCGCTGCTGCAGTGTCTCACTGCATGGTGAAGCTTGGCTGCAGGTCTAGGTGTCGCTGCTACAGTGTCTCACTGCATTGTGAAGCTTGGCTGCAGGTCTAGGTGTCGCTGCTACAGTGTCTCACTGCATTGTGAAGCTTGGCTGCAGGTCTAGGTGTTGCTGGTGATTCCAGGAGACAGGCAGCTTTTCCCAGACTGAGGCATCGGAAACAGAGCAGATAAAACTGCTCTCTTTTCAGGAGCAATCTGGAAAATATCATTGCCCAGGAGAGCACAGGAAGGTTCCCGAATCTCGGGCCTCCGCAGAAACAGCCAGACAGGAATATTACTTCTCCAGATCATCCACTGCCTCACTGGAACCACCCAGATGATCGTGAGTTTCACTAATAAGTGCTATGTTGAGTAAAGGTTGAGCATGTGTTTCTCCTGCCAAAAGTTAATGACATTAAACATGTTACGGTAACACTTTCCTTAGCAGGGCACAAATAATGTAGTATTATGCTATTACTTATTAATAATTAACAACAAACTGAGCCTTAATTACATATTGATCTCATATTAATTAATCAATTGAGTTGTGACGTTTCATCTCAAGCAGTTACAATATTTGTTACTATATCTGTTAATTCTGTAAAGGTTCGTGAACTACTGAAGGAACTAGTAATAAAAAACTGATCTCATGTTTGTTCATCATGAATGAATCATGATGTTTCCTTTATCTCGAGTAATGACTATATTTGTTCATGATTTGTGCTTCAGTAGTAACTGAGTTATTACTAAGTATTTGTGCCCCGTCAAGTAGTGTTACTAGTGTTACTACCTCAGGATGTAGGTCTGTGTGGTGTTAAGTTATATGGTGTGAATAGATCGTGAATGTTACGGATACAGTCAAACGTGCAAGCAGGATCTGTGATCTATGCGATCCCTTGTGTTTCTTCCTGACTCCTCAGAATACAGCGGCTTCCGTTCTGCTCCAGCCTTCTTCAGGGATGAACCAGAGTCTCACAGGAGGCCAGAGGAGCCCCCTCCCCTCACTCAACCAAACGTCAAGAGGGATGTGGTTAGCATCCACGACGGGACCCAGAATAACCATGTCCACTGTGTCTTCCCTAATCCCCAAACACCCATCACACCCAAAACACCACTGCCACAACTCGGCAGCCTATAATATATCTGTAGCCTTGGGCCTAATGAGCTTTTCCTGGAATACGGTTTTGTTTGTGGTCTTTGTTTGTGGCAGGAAATCTTCAATCACGTCATTGATGACCTGGAGCACTTCATGGCCATACTGTCAGCTGCACCCACAGCAAAGAACAAAGGGAAGAAGAAGGACAAGAGCCAAAAAGGTGAGTTAAAAGTACCATGAAAGTGGAAGCATCCAATCAGAAACGAAAATGAATTTTTTTTTACCAAAAAAATGACTATAAGAAAATAAAAGTTGGTAGCGTAACTATAGATTACTATGAAATAGCAGAAGACCGTCTGACAGAACAGGTTTGCTGCAATTCATGCTTATCAAGTACAGACCCATGGTACATTTTTTCATCTTGTTTAGGGGTGGGGTCTGTCAAAAACCTGATTTTATCTTAAAAGTATAAAATGATTCATCACTGCATTTTACTATGTGTTAAGTCCATTGACAGTTACTGACAGCAACGTGCTCCCCAGAACTCTAACATGCATCCCGTTGATTGTCCTCTTTCAATGCCTCTTTAAATTTTCTGATTTTGTCATCCTGTTTTCCTTAAACCTCGGAAGCGATGCCACCACCCGATGAATTTGTGCTCTCCCTGCAGAAAGTCAAGTATGGATTCAACCTTATGGTTAGTGCAGCTTTCCTTGTATTCTGTTTACTCTACTCTTCTAGAAATTTCAAGCACAATCACTTAACAGCAAATTTAATATATAAATATAATCCGGACTTGTTCTGAGTAAATAAAAATATTTAGTACTTAGCAGGTTGGCTGCGTACTGCAATGCCTGAGAAATTTGCAATAGAAGCATTTATAAATATAGGGTTTGTGCTGGGGTCTGTATCGCTGTCCTCATCACTCTGAAGCTAACCTTGATTCCTGTCTGTGATAGGGCAAGGTTAATGGACAAATCAGTAATCCAAGTGCTGAGGACTTTGTGCACATTCTCTTCTCGTCTCTGCGTTTTGTGAGTATTTGACTTACTCAGCCCAGGAGGACAGTCCTCTTCACTCATACCAACCAATAGCATGTTGAACATCCCTCTAGTATTCTGCCTGGGGGTGTCCCTGGTTTCTGTCCAACATGTCTCTAGATATGTCTGGACTAAGCTTGGCTTTGTTGGTTTTGTAAACTGTATAGGTCAGCAGAAAACAAGACAGAGAACTAGACTAGCGTCATAACTCCATCTATATTAGTATGACCGTCTCTCCCATAAAGGTCCTGCCAGGCAGAGTCCTGCACGGGGTCGGGTACCAGACCGGTGACCCGCAAATTTTGTTGAAACGGGTGAAAAATATCCTACTGTGTCGGGTTCAGGTCGGGTCGGGTCAGACGCAGGAGAGCTAAATTGCGGTTTTCAAAACACCATGTTCAACAAAAAATACCCGAGGGCTATATTTTAGTGACAAGATCCCTGCATTCAAGATGATAAAACGTAAAATCCGTATCAGTTTATGCCTGCACACTTTCATTTTCAAAAAACGCATGCGATCTCCTCCAGTTGTTTGAAATGGATGCTAAAGTAGCCAGCTGCGGCCATCAACTATGGACGATATCCTTTTTTTACACAGTAATATAAAGCACCGCACCAAACGCTAGAATTCCAATCGGGTAATCAAAGGAAAATGGACAGTGTACGTAGATAGTCTATAAAACCCAATACTGTGCAGGGTAGCCTAATGTACATTTTATATAATATTTTAACAACACATTTAATTGTAAGCAGGTAAGGTTAGGTGTGGGCATGGCAATATCAAACATTATTGGAGTTTGGAGGTAGACTACTATGTACCATTTGTTTTGCGTATTATTAGGCTGTTATTAAGCAACATTTACATTTGGATATACCTTTTCAACTGATTTTGCACATGTCACTGGTCGTTTGTTGTGGCAATAGACTTCTGTCTTCTGTCTAATTTTTAACATGACTCATTTTCATTCAGGTGTGGGACGGGTGTCGGTTTTCATTTATAGCGGATCGGGTGTGGAATTTTATTTTATTTCTGTCGGATAACGGTTTGGATACGGGTTTAAGTATGACGGGCACTGGTGGGTGAGGTTTGTCAAAACCAGACACGTGCAGGACTCTGCTGCCGGGTGCAGCAGTAATCATATAAACAATTTTCATTTTGCGGGCGAGGAGCGGAAATTTCTGCGGTAGGGCGGTACAATCAAAATCTCTCCCGTTGGCCAAATTTATATCGTATACCGTTTTTACAGCCCAGTACTAGTTGAGAGGTATAATTAGCGCTTTTTCTTTTATGTTGCTGCTTGTAACTACAGGTAGTGTCAAACTGCCCTCCGGACCTGCCCCCTTCCGTCATCAGCCCCCTGCCCACAGAGGCAGCTCTCCGGCTTATGACACAGGTGGTCACCCCTGAGGAGAAGAAGCTTTGGCAGTCCCTGGGAGAAGCATGGAACACCCCGAGGTGTGCGATGCGCTTGTACTTTGACAAACACCAAGCACATTCCTCTGCTGACTGAGCTGCTTTTTCACAGCATGACAAATAGAACGTTTCAGTATCTTTGTTTAGAAGGCCTTGAGGGGAAAGTACTGGTGGTGGAATAGATGCAGCATTACACAATGGCTGGAGGTAGAACTTCAATGAGGTATAACTGTTTGTGTACGATTAGTTCTCCTGCAAATTCATAAGGATGTCCCTACCTCCCAAAAAACCTGAGGACTAATTCCTGAACCATCTGCTTCTTTTGTTGGCTGAAAGCCTAGAACACAGTTGTTAGGCAACAAGGTGTATTGGCTTGGGTACAGATGTTCCATCTATCCACCTCCTATAACTGCTTATCCAGAGCATGGTTGTGGTGAGCCTAAAAACACAAGGCAGGGGTCACCCTCACCTGCAGGGCACATACATATACATACTGTGGCCAATTTATGTACACGGATTCACCTAGGTGATTGTATTTGGCATGCCCAGAGGGAACTTACGGAAGGGAGCATGCGTACTTCATACATATAGAGTTGGGGTCATGATTCACACATGCAGAGTTGGGGTCATGGATCACACTGACTGGTACAATTGTTTCATTCATTAAATACCAAAGACAATGAGTTATTCTAAAACAGGAGTGTCGATCTCCAGTCCTGGGGGGGCGGAGCCCTGTGTAGTTTAGTTCTTTTCCTGTTCCACCACAAATGATTCAGCTCAAGAGCTGTGTGGCAATTAGCACAAGGAGTTGAATCAGGTATGTTAAACCCCAAATTGTGCAGGGCTCTGCCCCCCAAGACTGGAGTTGGACACCCCAGGTCTAAAACTAGCATTAAGTACCTTTATGTCAGCCAAAAAACTATTACATGAAAAGATATTTCTTTTTTATATCCAGAGTGGGTTGCTGAGGATGGTTCCTTGTGGGCTGCTGAGGATGGTTCCTTGTGGGCTGCTGAGGATGGTTCTGTGTGGGTTGCTGAGGATGGTTCCTTGTGGGCTGCTGAGGATGGTTCTGTGTGGGCTGCTGAGGATGGTTCCTTGTGGGCTGCTGAGGATGGTTCTGTGTGCTTTCAGATCCAGGTGGCCAAACGGGGACATGATTCCTCCATACAAACCAGTTTTTTATGATGGCTGGGAGCCACCTGTCCCAACACAGCGTGCCCCCAGTATTCAGCCCATCAGCAGGTCTAACAGCCAGCGATACCACAACGAGAGACCCTCCCAGTTTCTTGCAGTGCAGGTAAATGCAGGATCAGGGTAAATGAGCAGAGATGTGTTATAGGAACTAAAGTAATTTAGCATTGCATACAAATTCCACAACCTTTGACACAGCACATGCACACATATCAAGCGTGGAGGCAGTGAGCACAGATGAATAATGTCTCAGGAGAGTTATCAGGCCTTCAGGAGGAGTCAGATGACAATATAATACAGATATGCCATTGTCTGGTTGGAGTCTTCTACAGATAGACCATTCTATGCACTTGGGCTGACTTCAACAAAGCATTAAGGCACCTGGGCCTAATTAACCCAAGGCTTTGGAGGACAGGGAGGAATAGTAATCAAAGCCAGGTGGAAAAGTGCCCCCCCCTTATCTCACGGTCACAGCTCCAAAGTTAGGCAGTGCTAAGAGGAAGACACACTAACAAAGGCAGTTCATAGCAGTGAACTTAAGACCCTTGGCTTTACAACAGTGGAATTACACCAGACAGAGATACCTCATTCTAACTGTGGTGTAAACATTTTATATCCTTCAGTTTCCTACCACACCTGCCAATATACCGTAGAGCAAGGTGCTTAATGTGAATTTGTTCTGCAAAATATCCAGGTTTATTGATGGGTAAATTGTAAAAATTACGTAGGTAAAAAGCATGCAGGGCATTCCTGCATAACTATAAAGAAGTAAAGGGTTAGTAAGAAAATAAGCAACATTGTATCATTTAACTTTAACATTCAACACCAGTGGTATTACAAGGTCACGCCTCATAGGTAATGTACTGATCACTACTCAAAGGCATTATTTAAATCTATACATAAGTCATCAGTTACCAGCCACAGGACACATAAACACATTTTCAGACTTCTCTATTTCAATGTTAAAAATTACACTGTCTATAAGTAAAGATTCATATGAGGTCCAGAGCTGTTTTCAGCAAATGTTCTTATTGTTCTGCATTAGAGTTCTGGTCCATGGGATATACCTCCATCACAGTGAGTTCTAGAACATTTCTTAAAAATATTTACTGTGGTAATATACTGAGACGTATTGAGACGTGAGTAAACTGCAGATGGCCCCATGCTTGTGTACCTGCTCTGTCCCCCCAGGGATCTGGCGCCTTACATGCGCGTGACATATGACTTCATGGGCAGGAACCCCCAGGAGCTCAGTGTCATGAAGGGCGACCTGGTGCAGGTTAGTGGTGGTGATTGGGGGGGGGGGGTCAGCTCAGGTATTTTAGAATTGTTAAGTAAATGTTTAAATGTAATAAAAATTGAAGAGAGATGCAGAATAATACAGAAAATCCAGAATTGCAGATTGCATACAGAGAGAGGGTGTAAGAACAGAAATGAATGGTTAGACTGCGAATGAGAAACGAGATGGGGGTTGTGTCAGAATGTGACGATTTTAACCATTGGAGTGAATCAGCGTTCTTCTCCATAAACCACAATATTAGCATATTTCATGGGCACAGTCAGGCAGATGTTCAGTGACATTTTATAGGACAGAGTACTCGAACGGTTAGAAGAGTTTGAAATCGCTACAGAGGGTCAGTTTTATTTGTGACATACACAGTCATGTCGTGTGTACAGTCTGTAGTGAGACTGTAACAACGTGGGCATGCGTACACAGAAACACAACGAACATCCAGGTCGGACAGGATTATCATCATGCAGAAGTGGCAGAAGTGTAGCGTGCTGAATAATTATGGGCTCCATTTACATCCCAGCTGTGAGAGCATAAAGGTAATATTCTAAATAAAACAAGGAAAAACGGGTTTGTGAGGAAGATTATGATGGTGTCTGTACAATGCTATCCCATTAATACCATTCAAAGGTGTGAGTTACAATAGTAACGATAGTAGCAGCGAATCTCAGTGACCGCATCCAGCACATCCCTGATGTGAGTCTGATTGCATACACAGGTGTTAGATCAGTCCAAGCAATGGTGGAAAGTGCGCAACAACCAGAACAAAGAGGGATATGTTCCCCCTAACGTGCTAGAGCCCCTGGAACAGGACAGGTTCCCGGAGCAGCCTCAGGTGAGTTCAGGCCCAGATACCCAGCGTGCACATGGGTCAGCGCTGATAGCACTAAAGGTAGCCATCTGTGGCCACTTAAGCAGAATTGCCGCAGAGCAATTATCCAGCTTCGCGTAAGGCTGGGGTGTGCAGGACAGCGTGGATGGCTGGTGTCCATATGGGCTGACCGAGGGGGTGAGCGAGGGGGGGCGATGACTGTGTGTGACCACTGTGATCCTGCAGGGCCTGCGCTCAGCTCCACCTCTTAACATGATGTCGCAGCCCGAGGATGTCAGGGCCTGGCTGGAGTTCAAGGGCTTCTCCAAAATGTAAGGCACCCGCTACAGCATTAGCTTTAACTCCTTTACCACACTCTGTTAGCAATACCACAGTAGCTGCAATGGCCATGTGTGTATAAAACTAAAATAATTACCATGGATATAAAATGTATACATGGCTCTGTTAAAATGCCAGGTGTTTAATATGATGTAAATAAATGAGACCAAACCATGAATTAATCATTTCAAAACTTTTCCCACCTTAAATGTGACCTATAACCAGTACAATTCAACAAACACACAAATCTGTTAGGGGGGAAAATTTTTAAAATAAAAAACGTACAATAAGCTGGTTGAATAAAATGGACACACTCATAAACTAATACCTCACTGAAGTACCTTTTGATTTAATTACAGCATTCATTCTTTTTGGGTATCTTGACTTGGCAATATTTGCCCACTCTTCCTTGCAAAAAAGCTCCAAATCCGTTGGATTACCAATTTCTAAACAAACAGTACTGTACTGTACACTTTGCATGTCAAATCGCTTTGTAATTTCCTATCAAGACATTTTAATAAAATATACAAACCATCCATGTAATTCCCATGTACAGAGTTACCATTGTACATTCTGGGTGCAACTCATTTTGGACTCATTATTAAAAGTGCAAAATTAACAGCACTGAAAAGTTTAAAAGTTACTGAGAGTGATGCGAGTAAAGCAAGAGTCAAAATGTGTGGTGTACTTACTGTAAAAGCCAAGACTTTTAATATAAAAAATACACTATATTAAAAATACAGTATGTAGTTACACTAACAAATATTATGCTTTACCTATATGTATATATTATTTTATGTAATCCAAATCAGTTTCAGTATTGTTATTGGCTTACACGTCATCTGCAGGTTTCTGTGATCTCTCTGCAAGCACCTAAAATATTCCTGTTTTATTGTTCACGGTCAGTTTGTGAATAACCAAATCCACGAATGAGAAGGGGTTACTGTGTTTGGCTATTCACAAAATAACTTTAAACTAGTAAAAACAGACAAATGACAAAATACAGCACAAATTAACAAATGGCTGTATTAAATGAGCATCATCCATCATGTGTCTGTCTCTCCTTCCTTGCTGTCCTTCCCACCCCCGCAGCACGGTTCGCAGCCTGGGAGTGCTTGGGGGCGCCCAGGTCCTGTCTCTGACACGTGACGAGCTAAAGACCATTTGCCCTGAGGAGGGCGCCAGGGTCTTCTTCCACCTTCAGGGAGTGAAGTCAGCTTTGGCTGTGAGTACAGCGAGGCTTGGCCTGCACAGCTGGAGCTGAGTACATACAAACATGCTCCACACATCATATAAAACACGTGTATGTGATACATACATGGCTTTCTCACACATATGCACCCATGTATTGCCATGCACAATGACACGTGAAACAGCATGAAATTATTTACATGTACTTCACTCATGCCTGTTATGAACATATATCTCAGGCATGCAAAATGCATACATTATATACAGGTGCAAAGGAGCCTTTTGACATTTAGTGAAGACGCTAGGTGGACCTTTAGTCTTTAGACCAGCAAACAAAGCTTCCATTAATTCTGGGAGGCTATCCTGACGACTGCCTACATTTTCACAGCAGCAAGAATTTGTGGATCACCATGAATTTGAAAGTGGAAAGGGGCATTTTAACATATCGGTTTAACATAAGATGACAGACTTCCAGCAGAAAGATCCGTGTGTAATGTTAACTGAAATAAACAGCTGGCAGAATATTGATAGATTTCTGCTTTATCTTTTCCTCATTTTCCTGCATATCTGTAGCTGGCCGGTGAGAGTCGACTGGACCCCTACAGGAGGCCATAGATGCATTCAAGTGGACAAGAGCAATAGGCCCGTATGCCTGGACTAAGCAGATAAAATGACGTGGGAAAATGACAATGGATGGAAATGCAGTGTGACATAAGACTGGCAGGCATTTATGTTCTGTTACGTTTTGCGGCTTTCAACTAACTAGCCAAATACCAAACGTTGATGACTTATTTATATACATAAAAAGAATTGATTTATATTCTTAATACAACTATGAATCAAATAACTGCTTTGAAATGTTGGTACTAAGGAGAGATTCATTGTAATAAAGTTTAATATGACTATCTGTTGACCAAAGAATGTGGAACATTTTCATTTAATTTGATTAAGAATACTTTTTCCCTTAAAGCATCCTAAATGTTATTGTGATCAACTGCTCTAATAGTCCATTGACTTTATCCACACCTGTCTCTATGTACTAAAATATAAGCATTACTGGATCTTTAATAAATGGAAAACATTCACTGTATCAAGCGCTGGACTCCTGATCCTGTCTAACGAGACAGTAATCACACTCATTTCTGCAATGTCAAACTGATGATTTTTGCTGATTTCTTCCTTGATCATGACCTTACTGATGAGGCATCATGGTTATTTACATGCTGGTTCAAGAACTGCTTCATTATTAATCTTAGTTGTAGTAGTGGGAGAATGTTCTGGGAACATCAGGAAAACTGGATGGTTTGAACATTTCCCTAGCTTAAATGTGTCACTTGGTAAAAATTCCTAGAATTAAAAAAAAAATTGCGGGGATAACAGTGATAGGTATTACTGTAATCTACTCCCTTTTTACACAACTGATCTTTAATCTATTCTCTCTATACTGTGCAGTATATTGAAAACCAATAAGCTTTCAAGGAAATATCTTAGTACTGCAAATGGAACATTATAAACCACAGGACCTGATAGGAGATCAGTGATGGATGGATAGATGGATAGATGAATTGAATATTATACTCTTCCAGTTTCCTCTCCCTCCTGTCACCACCCGCCCGACCACAGCATGCTAGTGAAAGGCATCAAGTCAAATAATTTACCAAGCAGGGAATCACCACTAACAACATGGTCTCCATTTCATATCACCAAAGACAGTGACATAATTAATGGTGTTTCCTAGGTTCACTTGTTATTACACTGGATCATAAAAAGCAAAAGTTACCGTTTGGGAGAAGTAAGCAAAACAGCAATGTGGAAGAACAAAGTAAAATAACAGCAAGTTTTAATTATATTTCAGCACTGCAAGATACATACTGTTTTGATTTACTTTACTTCACTATATTGTATTTATTTTGACAGATCAGATTAGACTATACAAAGTATCAAAGCTATTTTTTCTGTGTTTTTTAGAAAATACCCATCTGATGCTATCTGCAGTGAGTAAAACCAGACTCATGGTGTAATCTTTTAAAGACAAGAAAAGAATAAGCAAGAAAGACTGTCCAGCATACTATTCTCATATTGCTACATTTGTCGTGGTGAGTGTGTGCACAGCATAAACTGCCTCTCTCCGCTTATGTTAGTGGGCAGTCTACAAAATGCTCTACTGGGACCGTAGCGCCATGCTGCTCGTCTTAAAAATGCTCTACTGCGACCGTAGCGCCATGCTGCTCGTCTTCAAAATGCTCTACTGGGACTGTAGCGCCATGCTGCTCCTACAGTTTTCCATGTTATTTCCCTTCTCTCATGAATCCTGCTGAGGGGTTTCTTGGCATTCTTATTCAATCTGTATCTCCATACTTCCAATAAATGAATAAACTTTCTCTCAGCTGTATAGGGGCCTATCAGAAGTCATTTTGACCAGCCATGTAAAAGACATACCAGGGAATGTTAATGCTTGGGGAGGGAAAATATTGCTTGTGATGTGGATGAAATTCTCTGGTTGAGCTCAATTCAGAGATGAAATTCATCTGATGCGAAGTAAAGTTTCTGGCATAGTTATGGTAACTAAGTCAAGGTGTAAGTGTACTATTGTGTGTGCATGGGTTGAGCTATTTTGTGTACATGGTATGAGTATACTATTGTGTATACATGGTGTGTGTATATTATTGTGTGTGCATGGTATGAGTAGCAGTGTGCTTTGGTGTGTCCTCTTAATATGTAATATATGATGTTAAGGGGCGTGAAGCCCCCCAGTTTGGATCCATTCACCCCACCACTGGCGTCTAATTAGTAGGCGGTTGACTTGACTTCGCAGCTCTCGACCCTTATCTGCACCGCGCTGTGAATTGGCCGCCTGTCTCTTTAAGAGCAGGGCGCTTTGAGTCACATGTGTTGCACTCTCCTGCTCAAAAAGTTCAATCAAGTTTGAAATGAAAGATTTTATTCTTGTCGTGCATGTTAATCCGTTTGTCAGCTCCTCGATTTTTACTTGGTTTATACAAAATCGTCTTAGTTTGTAGTCTTTAAAAGTTGTTTGAGGCCAGCAATGGAGGGACTTGTTCAGGTAGAGCATTGCTCGCCAATTAAGCTGACATGTATAAAAGATGTTTCGTGCCTTTGACGAGCTGGTTCAGGACCCGATCGTCCTCTCCCGCATGCCTCCGAGTTTCCTGCTGTGCGGTTAGTTTACTTTTTGCATGACAGTCGACTCGTGTTTTCTATTTCTGCTTTCTTTAGAAAGTGGTATCAGACTTCAAACCAGACCTGGGTCTGTTGAAGGAGCCGCTGGGGTTCCTGCGGGCGCTGGAGTGGGTAAGTTAAGCGGTAGTTTCGTGCGATCTGACCTTGTAGAGTTTCACGTAGTTCATTTTGGAGCCCTGTATGCCGCTTTTTCGTGCGCAGTCCCGCAGTGGTCAAGTGACAGTAACGCTGTTAGTGTTTCTGAAGTGTTTCCGGGGAGTCTAATCGGAGCAGTTACTCAGCTCCGCCGTAAATAGACTAATATTAAGTATACTCCTAACAAATTGTTGCGTTTCTGTGGTAGGCATAGCTACTGAAACTGCGTACAAATGTGTACCCTTCTGATAACGTGCCCAATTAAGACTATTTTTTACAATAACCATTTTAGAGTTAAATCATACGGCCCGGACTCGGTGGCTTATGGCCGTACAGGGACAACGTCGACGTGATTTACTTTTTCTGTTTACTCATTTCATAATTTCCATGCAAGAAGCAGTGTAATATCACTTTTTGAAAATTTTGTGTATAAATATGTACTAGTGTTACTGACCCGGATTGTTTTGTTGTTGTTGTTGTTGTTATTAAATGGTTCTCATCTGGTGCGCCTATACCCGTCTGCTGACTGGAACTGAAGCAGTACAAGCAGATGAAAGTTTAACGTATACTCGAATCTAACTTTTGTTAATCGCCGTTAACTGTCATGTGTAAAGATATTTTCGTCCGATTAGTTTGCCCACAGCCGCAGGGCATCCTGCGGAACTTAACCAGAAACCGCTGGAGTTCAGCCTCCTAAAGTGCACGCTGCAGATCTCTGATTAACTACAACCCCGCGGTTTCATTTTGTATCTTCTTTATCCAAATAGGCAGGTTTCTCACGGATGGCAAATGCAGTAGGATTCGCTACATACACAAGGAGCATGTTCTATATGTCACTGATTTTTGGGCTTACGTTACATGACCCCTCATAAACTTGCAATGATATCTTTGCAGCTTGTACTCAATATGCACTAAAGGTGAATGCAGAATTAGAATACTGCTACATTTGAATTCTTCCAAAAAGAATTGCACATGACTATCACTAGTTCCTGTTGTGGAAATATCTGATGGTGGATGTTGATATGCAGGCCTGACTACCATAATCTACATTCAGCTAAATCTAGCTGCTGGGGAGCCAAGGTATTGAGGCCATTATAGCGCAGCCTCTATCCCAGCGCCTTCTGCTTTGATGGCGGCTCATGTAGTCTGAGGCTGTCTGCCTTCATTCAGGGGCCCAGGTGGTTCACACAGAGCTAAGAGACATGTGGGATGTGACTGACTATGTCTCTGTCTGTTTTTCAATTACTTAGCACTCCTTCCCTACTTTCTGCCCTTCATCATAGTCCTCTACTCGATTGTTCTTAACTCGTGTGATTCTGGATGCTGTGTCTGTGCCATATGTCTGAGGAAAGGTGACCCTCATTAGCTGTGCAGCCGGGCCTGTAGCTGAATATGGT
This sequence comes from Stomatorhinus walkeri, assembly GCA_026784285.1. Classification (NCBI taxonomy): domain Eukaryota; kingdom Metazoa; phylum Chordata; class Actinopteri; order Osteoglossiformes; family Mormyridae; genus Stomatorhinus; species Stomatorhinus walkeri. The sequence goes on from JAODUD010000116.1 coordinate 831,761, forward strand.
GGATGGTTTATTTGGAGATCGCAAGAATGCTGGGGGGTGTGGTGTGGGTGTGAGGAGAGCAATGTCAGCCTGCCAAATACCAGCAACTGGAGACGCGTGTGTGTGAGAGTGAGAGAGAGAATGTTGAAAGTCTGTCCCCTTGGCTTTTTTAAATGTTGTTGAATTGCAGCACTTCTTAACTTGATTTGCTATACTATTTTTGCAATTGCTTGATATGAAATGTAGCTTTGTGCTAGAATTCACACTCTTAAGTGTGCTAGTCAGGTTTTAGGATATGTTAATAATGGATTAATAATATAGACCATTTAATAGGACTAGGTATTTGAATCACAGTAGTCACTATCAAAAACTAAGCTCCACACAAAACTTAGTTTTGTTTTGGGTCTTTCCCTGTTTAGTGTGTTGCATAAATTAGCTTCAGTAAAGCTTGTGGCGAGTTTCTACTACAGTGTCTGTTACAATATTAATTCAGTGAAATTTTGAAAATGATCCTTTCAATAACAAAGCAGTTTCTGGGCTGATGGATGTGTAAATATGAAATGGTGAACAGGAGTGCTTCAAGAGAAGATCTGTCAAAGTTACAGAATATAGATTTATGCAACTGTAAAGAAGAGGAGCTTTCCCTTTAAAACATAATTGTACATTTTAATAAATCAGAACACAATGCACTTTTGAATTGTGTGTTTTAGTCTTCCCTCCCTCATTGCTTTCTAAATAGGCCACTAGGATAAGGTGGTGGCGAAGGGAGGCCCTGGCGGTCTGATCCCTGGCTGACAAAACTGGGTTCTGAAACCAATCTCCAGAGAGGGGCTGCATGCTCTTTTCTTCTGGAGTTGTGGCAGGTGATTGGAAGGAACGGCCACTCTGAGCTGGAACCCGAGTGGTGTTCTGTTATTGCACTTCTGTGCAATGCATAGTTTGTCCATAACAAACACCATGTTTGAGCATAAGGGTAGACATGGTACGAACATGCCTGGGGCTACAGGCTGATCAATTTCATAATCGTTTCATCTGATCTGCGGCCTTCTGTCTTGGACACTCCGGTGAAGAGAGGGGCAGAGCTGTCAACTGATCACCACCTGGTGGTGGGTTGGCTCAGGTGGTGGGGTAGTAAGCCCTTTAGACCTGGTAGGCCCAAGTGCATAGTGAGGGTCTGCTGGGAACATCTGGGAACACTACATGTATTTTGTGGACTTGGAAAAGGCTTACGACCGGGTTCCCCGAGGTGCTTCGGGAGTATGGGATTTGGTGTCCACTATTGGGGGCAATTCGGTCCCTGTATGAATGGAGCAGAAGCTTGGTCTCCATTGCAGGTAAGTCGGACGTGTTCCCAGTGCGGGTTTGGCTCCGCCAGGGCTGCCCTTTGTCATCGGTCCTGTTTATAATATTTATGGACAGGATTTCTAGGCACAGCCAGGGTGTTAAGGGTGTCCAATTTGGTGGCCTCAGGATTGCCTTGCTGCTCTTTGCAGACAATGTCATACTGTTGGCTTCATCTGCTGGGGACCTATAACATGCTCTGGGGCAGTTTGCAGCCAAGTGTGAAGCGGCGGGGATGAGGATTAGCACCTCCAAGTCCGAGACCATGGTTCTCAGCCAGAAACAGGTGGATTGCCCTCTTCAGGTCAGGGAGAAGGTACTGCCTCAAGTGGAGGAGTTCAAGTATTTTGGGGTCTTGTTAACGAGTGAGGGTAGGCGAGATCGGGAGCTGGACAGACGAATCGGAGTGGCGTCTACAGTTTTGCAGGAGCTTAACCGGTTCGTCGCGGCTAAGAAAGAATTGAGCCAAAAAGCAAAGGTCTCGATCTATTGGTCCATCTTCATCCCTACCCTCACCTATGGTCATGAGTTATGGGTAATGACCAAAAGAATGAGATTGCGAATACAGGTGGCCGAAATGAGGTTTCTCCGGTGGGTATCTGGGCTCTCCCTTAGAGAGAAGGTGAGAAATTCGGATATCCAGGAGTGTCTGAGTAGAACCGCTGCTTCTCCATGTGGTGGACATCTGGTATGGATGCTTCCTGGGCGGGTACCTGGAGAGGTTTTCCTGGACTTTTCCTGGCATGTCCTAAAGGGAGGAGGCCCCGGGGCAGACCCAGGACTCGCTGGAGGGATTATATCTCTCAGTTGGCCTGGGAACGCCTCTGCGTCCACCCCAAAGAGCTGGTAGAGGTAGCTGGAGAGAGAGGGAGGTCTGGGTATCTCTCCTGGAGCTGCTACCCCCGCGACCCGAACTCCGGACTAGTGGAAGCTAATGGATGGGTGAATGCAACCATGTTGGCCCTTAGATGATTGTTTTGATGCATCTGATTGATTGAATCATGTTAATACTGTGTTTTTGTCAGCAGGTACTGTGAACCTGTGTTGACAAAGATTCTTGTTCAGAAAGGTTTGTCGAAGGATTTTGAGTGAGAGGTTTCAGTGAGAAAGCATAATGGAAAATATTGAGGTGTGCAAATATATTTTGGGATTGTTTGCATTATTTCTGAATCAAGTCTTTGTGAATACATGGGAACGGGTACTGTGGAGGTGATGGCTTCTTTGCACGAGGCTTGGGGGATTATCTAGTTTCTCACACCATCCAGGTAGTGTATTGTGGTATTTGTACTTTGATGATATTTTATAAAGGATTACTATTCCAGTATTTTGAAATCTTGGCAATTAAAATTCACCACAGAGGGTGGTTCCACAAGATAAAATCTGCTTGGCGAATCACAATCAGAAATAACGTGAAGTCATTCTCTATGTCTCCACATACCATAATGCCACGAGTAACAGAACATTGGCAGGATTGGTCCTGTCCCCTTGGCGCCATCATATGCACAAACAATGGTCATCTGCGGTAATGCGGAACTGAGGTTCATCACTGAACATTGTACACTGCCACATGTCATAAGCCCATGCCTCCTGTTTACGGCACCACTCCAAACACGGCTGTCTCTGTGCTGGCGTCAATGGCAGCCTTCACACGGGACAGTGAACCTGTAGTCCGGCCGATGCTAATCAAAGAGACCCAGTGCGGGATGACATGGGGTGTTGTAGGGAGTCCAATACCTGTGACCGGATTGCAGGCACAGATGTCATGGGGTTCTGTAATGATTGCCACACAATACAACAATCCTCCCTTGGTGTGGTCTTGTCTTGGGCGGTCGGAACCTTCACAACATGTCTTGGTACCTTGACGGGCCCATTGGTTCCAACATTGGGTAACTGATATCTGGATGTCCCACCGGCCAGGCAATTGTACAATACGACCACCCGGCCTCATGCAGACCCACAATCTGACCCATATGAAACTCCCGTCAAGTGCAGGTAATGCTGTCTGCTCCATCTGTGAGGCATCCTCTGTGTCTGGTGACTAGATGTGCCAGCTCCTTGGAATTCGAATAATATACATACCCATCGCTGGTCTGCACGTGTACCAAATTACATCCAAATCAGACCATTACTTCTGGGTGCTTAATTTTTTTTTGTTTGTTTTTGTCAGAGTACATTTTTATGAAAAATGCTGGTAATTCCAATTGACACAAACCAGTTACACCAGCTGACCATCTTGCTTCTACAGCCAGAGGTCATTGCTTGTTGAAGAAACTGACACTGAAAATCAAGCACGACTGTCAACAAGATTGACTTGTTTTAATAAGCTCAGCTAAAATAACAAGAATGGTAAATGGACTGCATTTATATAGCTCTTTTTCCTATGAGTACTCAAAGCGCTTTACATTATGCCTCTCATTCACACACCGGTAGCGGAGGCTGCCATGCAAGGCGCCAACCTGCATACCGGGAGCAGTTGGGGGTTCAGTGTCTTGCTCAAGGACACTTTGATGGGGTCAGGAGGAACCAGGGCTCGAACCTGCAACCTTACAGTTGCCGAACGATAGTGCTACCTCCTGTGCCACTATCTTCCCCCGGTTCGTTTCATGAATTCATGTATTCTATTATGATCAAGAAAAATATCTAGCAATGAATAAGGGCACAGACAGACATGATTTTACTTCTGCCTGATTCCCTGTCATACTTGGTTTTAAAATGCGTCTTGGGCAATTGAATCACAAGTGGACGGCACGTACTGTAATACAAACAACCACCAGGACTTATTGTGATCTGATCACTCAAACCGCTTGCCAATCTGGGACACATTTGACCACATCTTTTGTAGAGCCCTGATGTATGTGATTGGATTGCAAGTGAAACCAGATGCCTGATTTCCATTTGGGTAGAAGATTCAGTCGAAAGAACTGGATGACTCCTATCCCAACCGGACATTTTTTTTTTTCTTCTTGGCTAGCTGTCATGTTATTTTCTGTCAGATGGAACCTTCAATGGAGGTTACACCACCTGACACTGAATGAAGCTGGCGTTAACTAACGTGAATCTCCAGATGAAGTATAGTATTTAGAACGATGATTTTCCATTACTTGTATTTTGCATTAAACTGTTCTAATGTAAGATTATGCCAAACAATTGATATGGTATTTTATTGAGAATTTCACCTTTTTTAAGCAAGCTTAATTATTTGGTACAAAATTTAATGGTTATGCCGCATTGATATTTTGCCATCATCCCCCAAATATATTCTCAGAATTGTTTAAACTGAAATTTCAGACTAGGTCCTCAAAATTTATATGTGTCACGATGCGGGTGCATCTGTCAGGAATGCTTGGGAGCTTCGTGCCTGGATGCAGGTAGCGCAGGGCAAACAAGGCGACAAGAAGCAGGAGTATCCAAAACACGGGGTTTAATCAAGGAACAGGCAGGGTAAATGCTACAACACATCACAATGACCGATCTGACACTTAGTGCAGGGACGCGGACTAAATACTGAAACTGACGAGAACGAAACCAAAAACAGATGATCACAATGAACGACAGCTGGGATCCATTAGGGGAGAGACACGAGGTATCAGGGGGCGTGGCACATGAGGCTTTACCGGGCAGGGTATGACAATATGCAAGTAATTTGTTTATTTAAAAATTTTAACACTATTGTTGCCCATATGGTTTAATTAAAATAATAATAATAATAATAATATAATTATATTTAATAAAATATCTGTACTTTATATTTCTGTATGTCTTTGGCCCATTACTGTAATATAGGGTAACAAGTAATTGTTTATAATATGATATACATTGGTACACACTCAGTCAAACAATTTATGCATTCCAATTAATTTAAGTTTCATAAGAAAAGAAATTTACAAACACGTGGGGGCCATTCGGCCCATCAAGCCTGTTGGGGGAGAACTTAACTAATAGCTCAGAGATGTTAAAATCTTATCTAGCTCTGATTTAAAGGAACCCAGGGTTTTAGCT
>JAODUD010000116.1:873992-886666 GCA_026784285.1 Stomatorhinus walkeri
AAACAAAAAGGCAGTCACTCCTTACGTGGATCATACACATGAACCTACACACACATAAGCCAGAATACAGTGTCCAATAGGGGTAAGCCAAAAGAGTAGTCCGAAATCCAAAAGCCAAAGTCACAAGTAAATCAGAAAGTACAGAGTCACACAATGAAGCAAACCAAAAGGGTTGAGCAAGAGAACTCTCGAATACTGGGAATGCGGCTTCTTCAAGGCGGCGGCCCAGATATGACGAACAGGACGTCAGAAGGGATGGGGGTGGAGCTGAGATGGATGGGAGGAGTCTGGTCGGGAGGCGGAGTCTGTCAAGAGGCGAAGCCAAGATATAGCCGGGGAATGACGATGAGGGTGGGAGCAGCGGAGAATCTGAAACGTCCACCTTGCAGCACATAACAGATGCCATAAAAGTTCCAGTAGGAGCATTAGCCAGGTGGTACAATACTTTTGTCCATTTAGTCTATATATCCTCCTGAGACCCAAGGAAAAAAAGTGTCCTTCAATTATAGGTTATTTGTCTTTGGAGGAAATAAGACATCTTACAATTTAGATTTTTTCAAATTTATTTTTATTTTAATTTCACAGCATGTCCTCTTTAGTGTACCACAGGAATAAATATATTTCCTTATATGCAAAAAGAACATGTTCACTACAATGGACATAAATGAATGGGTGGGGTCTCAGGAGTATATAGACAATGCTGTTTGTACTTGTCTGTGTCAGATGTCCTGTCTTTCTGCAATGTTTGCTCAGTGTTTGTACGCTATGCACTCCAAATTGCTAGGTTGTTATGTGTTAGGCTTGTACTAATTTATGAGGCACCTTGGTCTGAGAGAAAAGCTGTTTCATTTTTAACTGTGTTCTGTTCTCACTATGCATGGTTAAAATGACATTAAAGACCTATTTGACTTGACTGTTGTATACTGTATCTACAAACACCTGCTTTTCATGGCATTGCCGGTATTTTGTAGTGCAGTACATAGTAAGCCATATTTACCTTTAAGGATTTGAACAGCACTACAAAATAGCAGGCACTACATAGTGAACTATTTAGGGAATATGGAACAATTTTGAATAAGGACTAAGCAAGAAGCATTAATTGGAGATAGATTGAGATATTGTGAATAATTACAGATCCATCTGGAGTCGGGGGCCAAGCAGAAGCACAGACAGGTTATTTGTGAGCTCGTCCTGCAGCAGGTGTGACAGCTATTTACGGAAGTTCTCCTGGGAGACAAGGTTTGAATTCCGCTTTACTGGTCTCCCTCTATTCGGCAGGTTCCCTCTCCCGATTCCGTCCACAGAGTGTATGTCCCATAATGGCCTGCCAGCCTGCCCCAGGCGTACCCCTGTCTTGTGGGCTGGGCTGCCTGGGGTAGTTTCCAGGCTCCCCAGTACCAAGAACAGGGTGAATGGTCGGAAGATGGATGGATGTGACTGTTACACCCTGCACAAGTAGGGATGGATGAGATCAAGTGAAAATTTTATGATTTAAAAGCCACGCTTAATTTATCATAATTAAATGTAGGTGCTAAACAAACACCCCCCCCCCCCCCCCCCGAAGTATCATCAGAAAAGTCATATAGTCCAAGTAGGTATAAGGAATTTGGTGTTTATGCGTGAGAGATGTGGGGAGGGGAGGTGCACGACTGCAAGTCAGCCAAAGTGACTGGTGCAGTGACAGATGCCTGTGCCACTGACATCAGCTCCCCTGCTCATCATCCGTTCCCCCCCGCCCCCCCGCGCTGTCTGCCTCCACTCATTCCTGTCTCCTCATTTTCCTGTTGGCCAGCATATTTGAGCTGGGGTGCTGGGATGCTGGGCATGACCCAGAACTGAGAGAAACGTTTAGAAGGATTCTGCCATCTGGGTCAGCAGTGATTGTAAAAGCTCTGCTCAGGTTGGTGTGCATTTGGTGTTGTGCTGCATCTTCCTAAAACCAAGAAATCATAATTTACCAGTTAGATTCATGCTATTCATAGGTATAGCTTAGGGCCCAAACTAACACAGGTGTCCCGCCCTGCTCTGAGAAAAATGGAACAGTTACATTTATTTAATCAATCTACTGGCAACTGCCCTGACTCCAAGCTCTGCCACTGGCACGAGGCCTGCTACTCAGAGGATTATTGTTGTTGCATCATCTTTATTCTATCTAGTTTCTGTTTCAGCTCAAAAATAGCTAAATATCCCAGAGAAATAAATCCACCACTGGACCTAGTCGATCTGCAAGGTAACTGGTTAATATTCAATAATAAACACACAGGTGTGAGACCACACAGTTCGTTACGTAACAATTTTGTATCACAAGTGTTTAATAAATGGCTTTCTCCTGCTACTTAAAATTATCGCACACAGTGACTTGTCTACATCACTGTCACAGTCCTTAGAGCAGTGGTCACATGCCCTGCCCCTACAGATCCCTCCCCTCCAAGCCCACAGAGCCTAGGCGCGCCCTAATTCAGTGCACTGATACAGATTAGTGTTGGAATCAGCTATACTGAAGCTAAGTCTCTAATGCTGAGATGCTACTGAAGGGCCTGATTCTATGTATCAGGTGTGTTACATGAGGGCTGTACCTAAGATTTGCAGGGGGCGGGTTTCCAGGAGCAGGGCTAGTGCCCTCTACCACAGAGACTTTGGTGGACTAGAACAGCCCAAAATAAGATAATAACCAATGTTAATTGCTAGATTTTTCAGGTCCATCCAACATTTATTATTTGTGTACTGTGAAATGTTTTCTCTTTTTTGTAAATGCTATAACAGATCAGATCAGATTGAAAATTGGGTAACGCTTTACATTAACTGCACCTTCATAATGCTTTTATATTGCATTCATAAAACGTTCAGTACACCTTCATAATGTATTCATTAAATACTCATAAAACATTCATAAACATTCATAAACATCATGTACCTTAACATCCTAACATCCCTTAATAGCTGTAATATACATTAATAACAAACTCTATAATAATAACAAACATTATAATTGTATAATCATGTAATGTTTGTTATTAATTGATGTGTGTCCTTTTAAGACACACAGTTCCTGCCTCGATTTCGAATTTACATAAGTGACTATGAACGCGACACCTCTGTCGCTATTAGGGATGCAGAGCTGTGCTTGGTAGCGACACAGAGGTCAGCCTGCTGTGAGACAAGCCAGTGGTATGATGTCACTTACGAGGGTCTCTGACTGTCATGAACGATTGGAGTGGAGCCAAGATACCAGTCCTCCTGTGCGCCGATGATGTCAGGAAAATGAAAAGATTGCATAACCTTCCAGTAAAGTGCTATTTGGGTCTTTCTGATAAAACTACTATGTTCTTATAGTGGGGAAGCTTCTTTTGTACCTTTCAGCAAGGCAAATAACCTAAACTGGACTGGTCAGTTTTCCCCCACAGTCCAAAAACATGCTGAGGTGAATTTGAGTTACCAAACTGCTCATAACTGTGCAAGTGTGTGTATGGTGTGTGAGTGAATGGTGTGTGAGTGTATGGTGTATGAGTGAATGGTGTGTGTGTGTATTGTGTGTGAGTGAATGGTGTGTGTGTGTATTGTGTGTGAGTGGATGGTGTGTGTGTATGGTGTGTGAGTGTATGGTGTGAGTGTATGGTGTGTGTGTGTATGGTATGTGAGTGAATGGTGTGTGAGTGTATGGTGTGTGTGTGTGTATGGTGTGTGAGTGAATGGTGTGTGTGTGTATTGTGTGTGAGTGAATGGTGTGTATTGTGTGTGAGTGGATGGTGTGTGTGTGTATGGTATGTGAGTGAATGGTGTGTGTGTGTATGGTGTGTGTGTGTATGGTGTGTGAGTGAATGGTGTGTGAGTGTATGGTGTGTGAGTGAATGGTGTGTGAGTATGGTGTGTGAGTGTATGGTGTGTGTGTATGGTGTGTGAGTGTATGGTGTGTGAGTGTATGGTGTGTGAGTATGGTGTGTGAGTATGGTGTGTGAGTGTATGATGTGTGAGTATGGTGTGTGAGTATGGTGTGTGAGTGTATGGTGTGCGAGTATGGTGTGTGAGTGTATGGTGTGTGAGTATGGTGTGTGAGTGTATGGTGTGTGTGAGTATGGTGTGTGAGTGTATGGTGTGTGAGTATGGTGTGTGAGTGTATGGTGTGTGAGTATGGTGTGTGAGTGTATGGTGTGTGTGAGTATGGTGTGTGAGTATGGTGTGTGAGTATGGTGTGTGAGTATGCGCTACCCATCCTGTGTTGTTCCCTGCCCTGTGCCCATAGACTCCAGGGGCTTTTTACCCCCTGTGAAAAGCACAAGCAGTTACAGAAAATGGATGGATGGATGGATGGATGGTTGGATAGATGGATGGATGGATTGGTCAGTATAAAACCATGAGCCATATGTTTGATTTGGTATAAAAATGTGAAAAAAGCAACAAACATGATATCCAAGTAATCACCTGACCTGAAGGTATAAATCATCTGACTTAAAGGTGTAAATCACCTTATCTAAAAGTGTAAATCACCTGACAGGTGTAACTCCTGCATCTGCCCATGCCCCTGATTCTCTTGATGCGTATACTTAAGCAGGCTGTGTCATCTGGGGGTAAACAGACCACTTACTCTGATATCAGGGTGGAAAGGAAACGGTGAAATCTAGGATGATGTTAAAGGGCAGCTAGGCAGGTGCTATCACATCCGCTATCGGCCTGGGCAACCTGGCGGTCTGCTTTTCCCCATTACATCATCTGGAGAATTTGTATGATTTTGTCAAATTATGCATTCAGTTCCTGATTGGCCTACATGAACTATATCCAGAATTCAAAATGAAGAGATGCACAGATAAAATCTCGTTTTATTGTTTTTCTAGGTGTCTCAGGTTATTTTAGGATTTTTAGTCATTCAAAAAGTCAGTTTTGATATTCAGCAGGTAATTTCCTCTATTGCAGAAAAAGAGAGTAATACTGAGGATGCTCTGCCTTGTAAATATAAGTGGATCACCTCTTCCTGTGTCCCTGTGGGTGCTATTCAGGATGCGAATGATGCGAACAGAATGAAAAACCTTTTCAGAGGTTGTATATTGAATGCTTTATATGTTTTTTGTGACGTGTCACAGCCGAGGTCGATTCCTCTCTCCATTCTTTAGTGTCGTGGTCGGATCACATATAAGGAAGTGATATGTAGAAACAGGATCCACACCTATCATAGGTATATAGGTGTCACCTACCCTTACTTATCCAGTGAAAGCTTTTAAAGAGTCTGCTCACCTCTGTGTGTATTCTCCTGTGAATCCTGTGAATGCAGTTCCTGTATGAATCCTGATGTATGTGGTTCCTGTGTGAATCCTGCTCTGTGTGGTTCCTGTGTGAATCCTGCTCTGTGTGGTTCCTGTGTGAATCCTGGTGTATGTGATTTTAGTGTGCATCCTGGTGTATGCAGTTCCTGTGTGAATCCTGGTGTGTGTGTGTAGTTCCAGTGTGAATCCTGGTGTACAGTATGTGATTTTAGTGTGCATCCTGGTGTATGCAGTTCCTGTGTGAATCCAGGTGTATGCAGTTCCTGTGTGCATCCTGGTACATGTGGTTCCTGTGTGAATCCTGGTGTGTGTGTGTAGTTCCAGTGTGAATCCTGGTGTGTGTATGCAGTTCCTGTGTGAATCCTGCTCTGTGTGGTTCCTGTGTGAATTCTGGTGTATTTAATTTTAGTGTGCATCCTGGTGTATGCAGTTCCTGTGTGCATCCTGGTGTATGCAGTTCCTGTGTGAATCCTGGTGTGTGTGTGTAGTTCCAGTGTGAATCCTGGTGTGTGTATGCAGTTCCTGTGTGAATCCTGGTGTGTGTATGCAGTTCCTGTGTGAATCCTGGTGTGTGTATGTAGTTCCTGTGTGAATCCTGGTGTGTGTATGCAGTTCCTGTGTGAATCCTGGTGTGTGTATGTAGTTCCTGTGTGAATCCTGGTGTATGTGTTTCCATTGTGAATCCTGTTGTATGTAGTTCCAGTGTCAGTCCTGGTATATGGGGTTCCTGTGTGAATCCTGGTAAATGCAGTTCCTGTGTGTTATGTCTATGTGCAGATTTAGGAAAGAACTTCAAGGGCCTTAGACTACTAGGTTTTATTGTAATACAGTGCCATGAAAAATAAATGCAGTTTTTAAAAATTTTGGCGACAGGTACCAAATCTTCATTTAAACATTTTTTATAGATGGAGGTGATGCAATCAAAGAAAAACAAGGCATTTTTAACTTCAAAACAATGTGTCAGTTTTTTCCTTTAACCGTTTGATGTCAGATAGGTTTCTTGCATCTACAACCTTTCCACAACATTTCAATTGGATTAATCTGACTTGGCCAGTCAATAACCATCCAATTCCTTTGTTTTGAGCCACTCTTTTATGGATTTTTGTTTAGGCGTATTAGCATTTGAAGAGACCCCTTTAGAGTCCAGTTCTTGACGGATAACCTCTCATTCTCCTAATGCACTATCTGGTATGTTGTGGAATGCTCTGTAGGCACTATGACGGCAAGCTGGCCAGGTCCTGAGGCAGCAAAAGAGCCCCAAACAGGTTTCTACATACAGAATGACAATCCACAGCACAGGTTTCTACATACAGAATGACAATCCACGGCACAGGTTTCTACACACAGAGTGACAATCCACGGCACAGGTTTCTACATACAGAATGACAATCCATGGCACAGGTTTCTACATACAGAATGACAATCCACGGCACAGGTTTCTACATACAGAATGACAATCCACGGCACAGGTTTCTACACACAGAGTGACAATCCACGGCACAGGTTTCTACATACAGAATGACAATCCATGGCACAGGTTTCTACATACAGAATGACAATCCATGGCACAGGTTTCTACATACAGAATGACAATCCATGGCACAAGTTATTGTTCTTGTTAAAACAATATAGGAATTAGCCAGTGGAAACACTGAGGTCAGCACCACCTTGGTAAAGATGGAGTCCAGTACCATGGACAGCAGCCGCTCCTTCATGCCGCTTTGTCCTACATATGGATAAACAGTCACCTAGCTACAGAAACAGTCCCAGATCCTATGTAGCACAGGTCTTCTGTGAAAACACTGGTCCAAGAGCTTTTTTTAGGTGCAGAAGATGCCCTGCATTAGCCCTGATCTTGACGCAATGGCCTAGCTGCTGCTACTCTGCCGTGGTTTGTTTGTTTGTTGTGTCTGTTTGTTGACTCCTTTCGCATTATATGACACTTACATCTGTATTGCACTTATACATACCATGTATACCAAGAGATATATCAATTAGCCTTTGGCAAGTTAATAATACTTCTTCTACAGCATCATCGACATTGTCGATATGTGCTTTGGATATCAGACAGTTACACTTACATTGCAGATTATATTGTAGTTAAATCATATATAGATCAAAGGTTATAGGCCTTCCTCCAAAGGTACGTGTGAGGGAGATTTCCACCATCCTCTTCCTGGGCACACTACTCACACAGGGAACAGGTTTTAGATGGGAAATGGTTTCACTATAATTGAATCACATAACTGACTTGAAATATGCTCTTAAGTTCATATTTTCTTCAATTGCTCCCTATAAACAAATCTCTCTTAAATTTAAAGATGTCCTACTCAACCAAATGGGTTTATTACTCCACAAGGTCAAAGGTCAACATGGCCCTCATCTCCTGTTATAGGAATCAGTAGTGATATTGAGCTGGCAGCCCATAGCTCCTTTAAAGCCCCATTGATTCATGAATCCCAGCTCATCTGAGGCACTGCATCGACCTAACTAGGGTCCTGGTGGACTACTGTGAAGCTGGGCTTCTCTTCAGATCGATACCGTACCAGAAGCTCCAGAAAACTACAGCAGGGCTTTCAGCTGTGCTCTTAATCCCAGGGATGGTTCAGCCTTTTACACAAACCTTTTGATGAGCCTTTCCAGAGAAACAGACAGGGAAATCGTTTTCCTGTTATGCTCTCTGCAAAAAAAAATAGGATTCGATTTCTTCCAGAAGAAATGTTAGAGTGTTTTGCAGGTCACATTTTCCAGCAGACAATTTTACTGCTAGCCCTGTACACACAGTTGCGCTGGTGCCTTCTTTATTAAATTTCAACTTCAACTGTTAAATTGGGAACATAATTACAAAGGATGGGAACCTGGAGCGACACGGAAACATGCAGTGATCAAGCAAGATCCATCCAATGAGGACTAAAAACCACAACTCGGGGGTGCAATGCGACACTGCTTCCTACTGAGCTACCCCACCCCCCTAAAAAACCTACTCATCCTCCAGACTCCTTTCGTGGACTGGACTGTTCTGGGAACATAGATCCTATCAGGAGCAATTCAGGGTTCAAGGCAGAGGTGTCCCCACTGTGGGATGCCAATGCAGCCCAGTGCACATACACGCTCCATTTAGCTCTCCCAATTCCTCCCAGATACTGAACTTAAACTTGTAGAAACACACACACAGAAAACAGAGTTTCCTGGTGGTGTGGAGCACCTGGTAGTTCATGGTTGTCGGTGGAGATCCATTACTTGAAGCTTTATGGTACAGGTTTCATAAAAGGGGGACATGAGATGAATTATATCCACCTTCCTGCAACTTTTTTTTTTGGGTGGGGGGGCACAAGGTAGGGGCACACCCTGATCAGAATGTTGACGTGAATTACTCCAGTAAGATATCATTGGTATAAAATTGTCAGTAAAGGAACATAGAATTAAAACCAGTGTACAAGATTTGTACTCCAGAACCATAACAGTACTAATAATGCATAGTTGCTGGGAAACAGGAGAGCTCGCAGGGAATGAGCAAACACACGGTTGGGGAGGGGGGGGGGGGGTCTTGTGTGTCCCCTTCAGCATTAAGCTCTTCCGGCGACTCAGGAAACATTATTTCCTGCCGCTTTTCAGGAAGTGGCCTTTCCGGTGACGTGGCGCTTGACCCCTCTAAGTGGCTCAGCGGCGCCTCACTGTGCTCATCCAGGCACGACGTATCTGTTACACCACGAGCTGGGTGTGCCAGCACTCTGCAGATGCTAGAGGATTCCAGTAAGGCCTGGCCGCTTTCGCATCCTCTGCGGCTTCCTAATGTGCTGCCCCAGCCCGTGAGTGCAAGGCCTCCACCATCAGCACCGCATGGAATGTACCAGGTTTCTCTGAGACGGGGGTGGGGGCTTCGGCCACTTTTTTTGTGAGCTACCAGGGTTATTTCTGGTGGGCAGTTCTACCTGCCGCTGATTCATGGCTATATATAAATTTTACTAAAAATACCCATATCAATCCCCCCATAACCCCTACCAGCCTCTCGACATTCATCCCAGTCTATTACAATTTAATCACACCCAATTTTTTTAAATCCCTGACAAGGTCTTTTCTCTTACCATACCGCAGTCTTACTCCCGGCCCAATATGAGCTGGTCTGTTTGCTGACTATGTCCCAGTTTGTTCATGGCCATGTGTGCCTGTGCAGAGACCCCGAGGCTGATAGCTGATGATTTAAAATAGTTTAAATTGTTACATAGACTTCAAATAGACCAGGACTGTGAACTCCAACAGATAATTTGCATGTCAGTGTAAGTCTTGAGATTTCGTTTTGACTCTGTTGATCTCATTTCAGCTCTCAGTACAGTATGCATTTATTTTCCTCATCTTCATTATTTAATGAATTAACTCATTAATAACTTATTAACTCATGATGGACACTAGTGGTGGAGAGAAGAATTGAGCTGGAAGAAAACATATCTGGATACTCCTGATCAAAGATAACATTTCTTTAGATTCAGATTCATTTTGCAAAGTCTTTGGATTGCAGTTCCAATCTAGATAATCTTCTCCTGCATTATCTCAGTGGAGCCTTTACAGCAAAGAAAAAAAACTGTCACAGCTTGAAAAATGTGTGTATACAAGAATGCGGCCACACATTTCACACCAATTTGCTCCATTCTGCTGAAAAACCTTTGAAATGTCTTATCGTGCGGTGAATCTATACTTACCAATGTAACGCAAGAACAACCAGTGATGGCTTCACCTCAGAGGTGAAAGCAGTCAACACTGCATGAGATTTGATCTCACTGCATGAGATATTGCAATTGATCTGTGCTGACGTGAATGAAAGCTGATTGAGACAATTTCAGTGTATCAAATGTAAAATGAACTTGCTGTAGACATATGTTGTAGTCTGTAATATGTTCATGTCCCAGAATTCCTCTGAAACCATGTTAGTTTTCTGGCAATGTAATAAGTGCAACTCTTTAAGTTGTATTATGATTTTGTATTTGTTACAATAACTTAAAAAATAGTAAAAATACTCAGTTATGAGGCCTTGGATGATAATAATAATAATAATCCATCCATTTTCTATTCCCGCTTATCCTACTGGGTCGCAGGGGGTCTGGAGCCTATCCCAGAAGCAATGGGCACAAGGCAGGGAACAACCCTGGATGGGGGGCCAGCCCATCGCAGGGCACACCCACACACCAGTTACTCACACAGGCACACCTACAGGCAATTTAGTAACTCCAGTTAGCCTCAGCATGTCTTTGGACTGTTGGGGGGAAACCGGAGTACCCAGAGGAAACCCCACGACAACACAGGGAGAACAAGCAAACTCCACACACACGTGACCCAGGCAGAGACTCGAACCCAGGTCCCAGAGGTATGAGGCAACAGTGCTAACCACTGCACCACCATAGTAATCATAATAACAATAATAATAATAATAACAATAATAATAATAATAATAATTAGATATTCATAATAAGAATTTTGGCCGCAAAATTCCGCATACGTTGCTACACGACCAAGCCTGTAACACAATGTTGCTTCATTCTTCTTGAAACATGAAGCAAACTGATTACGTTACTTTACCAATTCTAACCATCCACTTGTTTTTGGCTCCTGTTCCTTCATACATAAAAAGGACCATATGTCAGTCTTTGATTATATAAAAACACACTGTTAGATATTGCAGGTCGTTTTGGATAAAAGTGTGTATTGAATAATGTAAATAGATCAATGCACATCTTCCACAGTTGTCACCTGCTCAAGAAGCCTCATTTACAATTTTTCATTTTTCTGTAAATTGTTTTAAAATGTCTGTGTACGATACGTCAGCGTCTGCAGTGTTTTTCAGTCTTCGTTCCTCAGCATGTCAGAGTAGTAAATGAAGTTTCGATTTCTTTGCTGGACTGTTCTAATGCCTGTGTTCTGATGCTCCTGGACCTGACTATCACCATAACTTTCAGTCAGGTTAGCAGATCTCGTTTTGTCCGTTTTCCGAGTTTAAGCTTTGGGCCTCACACCATTATTAACTGGTTTCAGTAAATGGTGAAATGTCGAGCACTGGTGCTGGATTTCCACAGAGTTCAGTGCTGAAACTCTTGTGTTGGGTAATTGATGTCAAGACCTCTTTGTGTCTGTGGAATATGGCCAAAATCCCGGGTTTTCATTATTTCCAGAGCCCCCCCCAGTGCAGCACACTGCCGTCTGCCTTAAACATACTCTCATAAGGTGTCCTTATCTATTGCAAAATATTCCTGCAAGAAAACGCCCTAGATAAACGTGCATATCTGTCCTGTGTTTCTCTGCTGTCTGATTTGTAAAAAATATAAAACGCTACCTGGGCCCCTTTATTTATTTAAATAGACTTGCTCCAGTATGTGAATGTACTTCTACCATAAACTGCTCCCTGATTGTAAAATGTTTATTGAATTCTGTTAAAAATTAAGCAACAGCAACATCACCGGTATTCTATGGAATAAAATGCTGGCTGGTGTTTGGGATATACGTGGAGAGTAAAAACAAAATGACATGCCAGTTCTTATGGATGAAGGTATCGAGTGGAGAATAATCGCAGGAACGTCTGTGTGGTGAGAGGTCTGTAGTCATGTGGACGTTTCACACAAATGGTCCTTATCTGCCATTCTGTCCCCTGGGCTGTTAGACCACCGTAGCTCTTTTCACTGGGTCTCTTGCATATTGTACTTAGCAAACTCAGCTTCTGCATAACCTATTTATCAATACAACACTTGTACATTTTCTGCTCTTCATTCTGCCTGCAGCCCTGAGCCATCTGGCCCTAAGATAACAGACTGTCAGCCGGACCTAGACATCTGACACGCAGAGACCCTCACGCCAGCCCGCCACAGTGAAGGGGCCTTACATCCTATTACTCCCCAGATGGCAAACTG
Source organism: Stomatorhinus walkeri (assembly GCA_026784285.1). Classification (NCBI taxonomy): domain Eukaryota; kingdom Metazoa; phylum Chordata; class Actinopteri; order Osteoglossiformes; family Mormyridae; genus Stomatorhinus; species Stomatorhinus walkeri. Next base: position 886,141 of record JAODUD010000116.1, read on the forward strand.
AAGCATCATGTGGCCGAGGTCCCTGACACTCAGGTACAGGTGTCCAGGATTAAACCCCCCTCATATGTTCTTCTAATGTGTACAATTTTTCAAGTTAATCATACTTTTTGAGAGGGTCAGAGAATCATGTTTAATCTTCCTCAGTCCTGGCAAGCTGTATTTGTCTGTTTTTAGGCTATACGGGGGAAATTCGCATACACACTGCAGGGTATTTTACAACGACCTGAAAGCAGAATTGGTCATTGTTTATTTACTCATGCATCACTGACTGCAACCCAATTCTGCAGCATTCTGCTGCAGAATTGGGTTGCAGTCAGTTATGCATGAGTAAATAAACAATGACCTGGGACTGGCAGCATGCAGGTGGTAGCTGCTAATCGTCTCTGCTGCTAATTGAATGGCCCTGTTTCCTGTGGTGGGCAGTCACACCTCGTCCTGGCAAAGGCGTGTAGCCGGGGACTCTGCTGTGATGCCATAGATCAGTGGCACTGCAGGCTGGGGGGGGGGGGGGGGGGGGGGGGGCGCC
>JAODUD010000116.1:904877-921179 GCA_026784285.1 Stomatorhinus walkeri
CCGGCTTGCCAATTCTCACACACCTGCTGCGACACTCATGCATTCAGACTTTCATGCTCACACAAGGAATCTTATGGCCCGAACCCCAAACCACCATCTCTACCGTTGCAAATTCCAGAACCCCCCCAAAACCCAAACCGGCACTACTACCGTCTCAAATTCCAGAACCCCCCAGAACACCAAACTGCCACCTCTACCGTCTAAAATTCCAGAACCCCCCCAACTCAAAACTCAAAGATTCCCTTTACAAAAGTGAGGTGACTGGAGTTCTGGGAAGAAACAACAGCAGTGTATGCAGTAAGCAGGCAGAAGTGGAAAGTTCAGATCCTGATAATAAAAATCCAGACCAAGATTTTGTTTCAACTAAACCATTGAGTATAAAGAGTCACAGTATCAGAGTGCTCAGCTGGTTGGTTAAAACAAAATCTGAGTCCGGTTTTTTGCTTTCTGGTCATGGACTAATCATCTCTGTTTGCAGGGTACTTGAGGAAACATGGCAATGTAGTGCAGAGCTTAAGAACAGCACTAATATAATACACCTGATAGAGATAATCAGGCCCCTCAGTAGCATCTCAGTATAAGCAGGAGCAGACTGGGGCAGCAGGCTGTCTCATTTCCAGTGTGGCAAGATATTACAGAGTCGCAGCAATAAACAGGGGTAACACAAGTCATCTCAGCCCCTGAAGGCCTTGAATCTCTGTATGGCATATACGGATACACATATAACCACATACTTTTACATATTGTTATCCCAGTATGGCCTATCAATAACATTTAATTTCTTTAGCACAATTTTAGTCAGTGGTTTATATTTGCCTGATTTCGCAGGGTCTTTAGGGTCAGGGTTTATGGTTAGGGTTAGGATTATAGATTAGGTTTAGGGTTAGGATTAAGGGTTAGGGTTTAGGATACAGCTATTACTGCTGGATTATATTACTATGAGCAGCATTGAAATGAAATGATCCTGTATTTTCAGGGCATTTCAGGGACACTGTAATGTGTCTTTTCTTGCATCCCATCATGCTTTCCGTCGAAATATAGACACGCACACGTAAGATTAAAGTGAAGCTTGTCGTCCAAGTGAAGGGTCAGGCCACTTATTTGGCCTAGCACATTTTGGGGGATGACCTTCCAATCACAGGCACCGAAGTTTAGCCTGCTGAGCAGCAGTCCACCGCTCCAGTGACATCATCAAACAAGTTACAGTGTAAAAACCTCACCAAAGAAAGGAGCATATTTCACAGGTCATGACAGATACTCCACCGGCGGTTTTGCTACTAAATCCTACTTTGCTCCTGAAATGAAATTAGTTAGTAGCTGGGCATATACAAAGAAAAAAACCAATATTAACTTTAATACAAAAATGAAATGAATGTAATACATAACGTGCATGTGATCTGTAAGGTTTCACAGTAGAGTGGATTTCCCAGGACATATGTGCACCAGTGTGTGGTCTGCATCAGGCTTCACCTCTTTGTCTTGCAGGTTTTGGTAATCAGGGCGTGTTAAGCCCCTGATAGCATTGCTTACTGCACAGGAGAGGGAGGGGCTTGCTTCCCATTATATGATGACTTACACACGTTCTCCAGCTGGAATACATGATAGAGCGTCAGCCTAAACAGCTATGCAGGCATCCTGCTCACTGGAATACATGGCGGAGCGTCAGCCTAAACAGCTATGCAGGCATCCTGCTCACTGGAATACATGGCAGAGTGTCAGCCTAAACAGCTATGCAGGCATCCTGCTCACTGGAATACATGGCAGAGCGTCAGCCTAAACAGCTATGCAGGCATCCTGCTCACTGGAATACATGGCGGAGCGTCAGCCTAAACAGCTATGCAGGCATCCTGCTCACTGGAATACATGGCAGAGTGTCAGCCTAAAAAGCTATGCAGGCATCCTGCTCACTGGAATACATGGCGGAGCGTCAGCCTAAACAGCTATGCAGGCATCCTGCTCACTGGAATACATGGCAGAGTGTCAGCCTAAAAAGCTATGCAGGCATCCTGATCCGTGGCTTTTGTAGAAATGGATTAGCACTCCTTATCTAAAATACCAGTCTAAGGTTATCAATTATGAACGGGTAATAATGGATCAGCGACGCGGGGGGACACGGATTCCCTTGCAGATTCAGGGGGCCCAGCTCTTGTACTTGAATATGTAAAATTGTGTGGGGGGGGGGCAAGTTTTTGTCAAGGGGGCCAGAATTCCTAGGTCCATCCTTGCATTTCGTCAGCATGGTAACAGGTTTACAGTGTTAGTGCTGGTTGCTGACATGGCATGGGGCAAAGACATATATGAGCGATGTGGTCTTCCTGTGCTGGTTCTGATGGTTCTGTTTGCTTCATCCAATGTGTAACACACTCTCTGTCTCTCCTAGGTCAGCTGTTCTGCAGTCGCTCTACCTTGATTCACTGGACGAGCTGCCTCTCCCTGGCACTGCAACGCTTTGGACATTCCGGCTGAAGCTCAGTCTGAGGCCCATCGAGCTCTGCGAGGCCATATCTGCCGCGCTACCCTCTGCACACACCTGATCTTGGCGTTGGAGGTCATCCCGCCTCTGGTCCCGCCCACTGGCCGGGCAGCATGGATGATGGGCCCTTGAGAGGCAGCTCCCGCTCGCTTCGCCCCGCCTTCCCATGGAGCCTGTTGCTCTCTCCTCATGGAGCCCCTCCCATGCCGGCCCCCAGCATCCGACATTCCCACCGCCCAATGCGTCAGGGGCTGTGGAGCCCCAGGGAAGGGCTCTCGCCCAGTCGTTAGCCCTCTTCGCCATGCTCCTCATGGACCTGCTAGCCGTGGTGGGCAACGTGGCCGTCATGGTGGTCATCGTCAAGACGCCGCAGCTGCGTAAGTTTGCCTTTGTGTTCCACCTGTGTTTGGTGGACCTGCTAGCTGCGCTGGTCCTGATGCCCCTGGGCATGCTCTCAGACCAGGCCTTTGCCAGCGAGGCCCTCTGCCGGAGTTACCTCTGCCTGAGCGTGTGCCTGGTAAGCGCTGCCATTCTCTCCATCTCTGCCATCAACGTTGAGCGTTACTACTATGTGGTGCACCCCATGCGCTACGAGGTGAAGATGACGCTTGGGCTGGTGGCCTCGGTGCTGGTGGGCATCTGGATCAAAGCCATCGTAATGTCAGCCCTCCCTCTGCTGGGATGGGCCTTCCAGGGCCCTGGGACGGCCCCGTCACCCACATCAGCTCCAGCTCCCAGCCGTGTGCACTGCTCCCTGCAGTGGACCGGCGGTTCCAACCGCACCATCTTCATGGTCCTCTTCACTCTGCTCTACTTCCTGTGCCCGGTGCTCATCATCCTGGTGGTATATTGCAACATGTTCAAGGTGGCGCGGGTGGCCGCCATGCAGCACGGGCCGCTTCCCACCTGGGTGGACACACCGCGGCAGCGCTCCGAGTCGCTTAGCAGCCGCTCCACCATGGTGGCGAGCTCCGGGGGTGGGCCCCGCAACACCCCACAGAGGACCTTCAGCGGCGGCAAGGCAGCCGTGGTGCTGCTGGCTGTGGGCGGCCAGTTCCTCTGCTGCTGGCTGCCCTACTTTTCCTTCCATTTGTACTCTGGGCTGGCATCTGCCCCGCCAGCTTCACTAGCCCAATTAGAAGAGGTGGTCACCTGGATTGGCTACTTCTGCTTCACCTCGAACCCATTCTTTTATGGCTGCCTGAACCGGCAGATCCGGCAAGAGCTGGGCAAGCACCTGGCCTGCCTCTTCAAACACAGAGGCCCCGGCGAGGAGGACGGCCTGCCCAGCCGGGAGGCCTCCATCGAGGAGAACTTCTTGCAGTTCCTCCAAAGCACGGGCTGCGGCCAGGAAGACCGCGGCTCACTTGGCACATCTAGCCCTAAGGTGGAGAATTGGCGGGCCTCGGCACCTGCGGGTCGTGAGCTAGCAGCACAGGAGCCCACACCTGTTGACTTCCGCATCCCAGGCCAGATTGTGGAAGAGACCTCTGAGTTTATGGAGCACCACAACCTGAACAGCGACCTCATCCTCTCAGACAATTGCATCAGGACAATGCCGCCTGTTAAACGGGAGTTGTGAGGGTGGCTTGGCTGCCTTAGGGTAGCTTATAACAAATTAACAAGATAAGAGAAAATTTTGGATCCACCAAATACTTTGGCCTCTACCTTCCTAGCTAATATATTGACAGAGCTGCAGTGGCAGATGGTTATCAGAGATACTTCTGTGGTTCAGGGTACATAGTTTCTCAAACATCATTATAGTTTGGTGCAATACAATAGGGGGGTGATTGCTATTCTGGTTGGGTTCTACTTGTGTTCAACTTCAAAGATAGAGTTGGGGGCACATGATGGTGAAAGTGTGCGATGTGTGTGTGCTTCACAGCCAGGCCATAGATGAGACTCTGTAGGGAATGATGGCCAAATGATGATTTGTGCCCCCTGCTGGCAGGTATAGTCTCAAAATTATTTATTTTTTGGGGTACTCTCCCACCGGGCCTCGTGCAGTCCGAGGATGAGCGCATGAAGGTCCATCTATTTGCACTCGACAATCCAGGCAAGTTTTAGCACGTTGTACAGTGCAGAACTCCGGCTTATGACCGATGCCTGCGCCACAAGCCACACCCCTTCTAGACAATCAACCGTGCAATTGTAACTAAACTACAGACCATAGGAGCCTAACATTTTACAGCATTGTTCATGTTTTTGTTCTGTGTTATGGACACATGGTAAGAATGTTATTTCTCAACAGAAGTAGTATTACTGCTCCTGCCTGTGTCCAGTTTCACCTCAAGGCTTTGACTTCTCCTCACAAAGTGCTGCTCTTCATAAATAATGCCTCGCTCTTGTAATATAGACTGAGAAAAGTCTCCCCTACTGCATATAAAGACCTGGAAGAGCCACTAAAAGAGCAGTTCTGTAGAGGCGACAATGCCTGCAGTTACTGAGGGTCTTTGCCGTGACAATAATTAGTCACTTCTGATCCTCTGTCCCATCATTTCAAGGTAGAAATTGACTTTGTGTGCGTGTTGCTCTCAGGAGTCTGGAAGAAAGTGTGCTTAAGTACTGTTTGCTAATTAAAATGTTTATCATCAGCAGACTTATTTAAGGATTCTGACAGTGCTGCCGCCTGTGTTATTCATAGTAAAGGGACCAACACTTGGGTGTATTTTTGAATTCTGCCAGAATATATTAATGCATCACTGGGTTCGACAAGGAGCTCTTCAGCTGATTCTCACTGTGGCTATGGCTGCTTTGCTCCTTGTGCTTATGCGGCGCCTGATAACACACAAACTAGCTCCTACCTCCCCTAACATTACACCATATTTAGGAGACATGCTGATCTATGAAAAACTCTGACAATGGATTTGGATCAGGCCAAGAGTAACAAATCAGAAACTGCAGCCCATCCATACTAGTTTTCCCATCGTGAGATACACACCTATAATTCTGATAATCCTCTGGGACTTCACGATACCACATGTACCATGACCAACAGCTATAACTATATTGGATGGCAGAAAATCAGGACATAACACAATACACAATGTTTTCTCTTCCATTATTTTTATATTCGTAAATGAATAACCTTTAATTGAGGAAACTCTAGTTACTTAATTTTGTGAAAGCAACAGTGACGTTCTTCCTCAGCAGTGAGGGGAGGCTGTGGTTCCAGCTGAGTCTGGCTGACTGGTGTTACGCTTTGCTGCGAGCTGGTCAGTCGGGGCCAGGGGGGATGTGAGCAGGTGGGGGGTCGCCCCATCTCGGGGTGACTGGCTGGAAATGGCACCCATGTTGGTTTAGCAGTTTGTACACCGAATGAGCTTCCACTCCGCTCATCACACCTGCCCTGGCAGTATCTCCCCCCTTAAACTCTGACGGCAGCTCCATCCTGTGCCCAATCCTCCCCCCCACACACACGCGCACAATATTTCACACAAGCACAAAGTAGATCCTCTCTAGTAATGCCATCTACAAGAAAAGAACATATTTTATACTAATATGCAAGAAATCATATCATATGATATAGGAGAGCAAAAACACAACATTCAAATTAAAATGTGCACCAGCATAGAAAACAGTACACTGCCCTCAGATCATAGACTGTATGATTCTACAAAAAAATCTCATAATGTAGAAGGAGGATAAAGAGAAATATACCTGTATATCCATACAGGAAAAACTTCAAGAAGAGCAGCCTTGGGAATGCAATTGGGATGCAGTCAGGTGTTCGGGGCTGAAGCTTTGTCACTAAAATGAGTCTTTTTAGTTTTTTCTTCTAAGAGCAGGAGGGATTCTGCAGACCTGAGGTTTTCAGGAGCTTGTTCACAGGGACTGAGGTGGATGGGATTTTGATTTCAACCATGAAGCCGTCAAATGTGCTGATATAGAGAAACGTAGTAACCTTGAAGAGGACATGGTTAGATGAGATCTTGCAGACATGGTGGTGCTGTTCTCTTGTATGGCAGTGCCAAGGTCTTGAACTTGATTTGAGCCCCAACTGGCAATATGAGAATCGATGAGATAGGATGATAGAACCCAGGGAAGTAGCAAAAATCGAAAAGGTGGGCCAGAAATAATCCCTGCAGGACACCATTAGTAAAGGACTGTGAAACTACCCTTAAACTGAAAGACTGCCGTTTAAGCAGTAAGCAGCTCTTGTCAAGATTTAAATCACTAAAGTTGGAGCCCAATTCATGTGAAATATAGACCAGCTGTTCACTATTCAACTTAAGCATTACACATACAGTATAGTTTAGGAGGATATTCAAGCAAGCTGTTTAACCTGGGCTTGAGTCATTGACACGCAAAACAAAAATGTAAAAACAATTAATTTGCAAAAACTCCTGCCTCAAACTGACAGACACAGCCCAAGATACAGGCTGATATAATACAATAGCCAGCTTTTCGGGTCATTCCTCTGGACTTGGTTGGTGATTGGCTACCCAGCTGACACACATGACGGCAGCCCTCGGTCCCGGTGGCAGAGGTGCTGACTCAGGCAGGAGCAGGACAGACCATAATTAGGACCCAGTGGCGGCCCCTCTGTTTATGGGTAAACCCCTGGCCCACCGCCCCGCCGCCCCGCCTCGCTGTTTTGCCATAAGCATCAGGGACTTGTTGTGGCCACAAAGCCAACCATGAAGGTTGCTCAGGCACCTGTCTCCCAGCACCTTTGCCCCCTTGCATAATGTGCGAGAAAGTAAAAGAATACACACATTCCTAAACAGCCAATCCCAGTCTGGCGCACGATACTGCGTGGCTTCCCCACACTCTGTTCTGCGGTCGTCTAATCCAATCCTCTCTATTCCTCTGCTTTATCTCCATCTTTCTCTCCCCTGCTCTTGTTCCCACACTGGCTGTAATGTGAGTCCTGAAGCCCCTCTGTCCATCAGTAAAGACAAGGCAATGGCTGGAGTCATGAATGAGGGGTGAGGATGCAGGAATAAAACTGAGGAGGATGAGGACTAAATGGAGACGCGGTCTTTCTAAATTTCTGGGTTTGTTTTTTCTGTGCCAAACCACTGGAAAGATTTACTGATCAAATTTCTATCCACCTTCTAACAGGGTCACGGGAGGGGGGGGGGGCCTGGGGCTTTACCCCCACACTATAGGGCCGGGGTTCACCAGTCCATTACTGGGTAAATACAAACATACAATGGATCGGAGGTGGAAAGTTCAGGTCTAGAAAGTGCAAATCCACATCAAGGTTTTGTTTCAAACGAACACCTCAATATAAAGATTCATAGTCACAAAGTACTGAATTGGTTGGCTGAAACAAAACCTTGGTCTGGATTTCTGCTTTCTAGACCTTAACTTTCCACCTCTGCAATAGATCACACAGTATGGGAAATTTATGAATGCCAACTGCTCAGAAGACACACATGACCTGCGGAGAACATGTTAAACTCCACACGTGCAGTGCCAAGGCAAAATCCCCCCTCAGCCCTGGAGATATGAGGCCGCAGTAACAGTGAGGGAGCAGCCGCGCTGGCCAACAGGAAACTTACTGATTGAAATTGCAGCTTTATGTCTCAAGCAAAATCATTGATATCTCATTTTACATAGCAGTCACATGTTGTTGTAAATAAAAAACACTAGTGAGTCACATGAGTAATATGTGAAATTTTAGATATGTTATGTATGAATGAAGGTTGAGAGAAGAATTTGTTAAAATCTTGTCACTCCATTGATAAACACTGAGATGTACTGGGAGAGTAAATACAGTGCAGCTTCTTAAAGACTCTGCAGAAATTTATTTTTAAGATACAGCTGAAGAAAATGGTGACATTCCAAAAAATTATTTTCACAAAAAAACTGGTGAAACAGGACCGTTCGGGGCTTCATCCTTGTGTTGCAGTGACCTTGTTTTCATTTCAAAGAAACGAGACAACAAACCCATTTTCTCTGTTTTCATCTAACATCTTTGAAATTTTCATAGCAGAAAAATTCATTTTAGGTGTCAAAGAGGTGATGTGATAGATGAGAGAATCTGAAATTAATAGTTACTTTGTATTTGACAAATGCTGTGCACACTGGGCACAGTCAGTTTCATTTATAAATTTTGGTCAAGTCCAAGTGTTCCCCAAGCATGCTACCACTTGCTGCAGATCTATTTGAGTCCCAGCACTGGTCCTCACTGCCTACCTACACTGACACTGGAAACAGTTCTGGATGACATCGCCCCAAAGCAGAAGAAAATGTATAATATATAAACATTTTTTTCTGAAATTGTTGACATCAAAACGTAGAATTTGAAAGCTAACCTGTGCACTTGGTAGGTATGGCTTGCAAACGAGGATTTTGGGTGTGTTTTAGCAGGAGTCCAGTAACTGGCTGCCCATTTCCACAGTCTGTTCAGAGGGCTGGAATTCCGCATTATTAAACAGCAGCAAGCTTGTGGCCTCTCTGCTTTAGCGGAGGACAGACTGATGTGCACAGGTGCCCAGGGATGGGGCACCCCGTCGGTCCCTAACTGACCTTCAGGCTGCATCTCACTGGTCACACTGAAGTCACATGCAGCTAAGCTGGGACAGAAAACTTCACAGCAACAGGGCATGATGGTCAGTTCCCATCTATTATCATAGACCAGGAAGTGGGATGCCATTCAGAGGGAAAGAAAATCATCAATATTTTAATAATTCATAGGTGATTATCAAACTTGCTGTTTATTGGTATTTAAATGATCCATCCATTGATTCAACATACACATTTCTGTGTCAGACACATAGAGGAATTCCTGGTAACTGCTACTTTAGCTTACATATCAGTTTACTCAATTTACATTAACTTATGTCTGTGGGGTTAAAGTGTTGGTTAATTAATTTACCTATGAACTTATGGGTGAATCTGTTGTATTGCTGGTGTATTTATTGCTATTCTGTTACATGCATTGACTTGACGCTGAAATGCGGGGGCTTGATTTAATACATTGGCTTACTCCCATATGTATTGTCTTGAATGACAATATTTTGGCTGAAAGATGAATATATTAGTTTGGATCTGTTGAGGCCCATGACACTGGTTTGGTTAACCTCCAACACGGTTTAGAGGGTTAACTTCGCAGTCACAGCACTTTAATGTATCAATTTCCTGACTTGCATACAGGTTTGTTTAAATACATTGGTTTACGACCACGTAAATATTTCAATTTATTGGCTCCCTGGCGTTTTTCCATTTTCTCTCGTGTATTTCATAAAAGCAATGCTGCTCTTTAATGTCATGTTACTTTTTAAGTTATGCCTGGCCTCTGCACCATCGACCATTCAGTTCATAAGTTTCATTTTATGATAGCTATGTATCCAATTTGATGCAAATAAACTGCTGCTATTTTAATGCACAAGGAAGCTGATGGAATTGCATGATTTTGCTATATTTGCAGCAAATAACAAAGTATTCAATTTGGTCAGCATGCCTGTATTAAAAAACTAAACCGATTCACCAGGGTAACAGATAACTGATACATTTGAGACAAATTAATAAATATAACAGATTCACCAATAAGCCAATGTCGCTACAGACTTTGAGCAAATTGTAAAGCATCAGACTGCAGTGGCAGCTTCAGTAATGCAGCTACATTCCACAGGCATCGGCACAAGTGTTGAACCAATGCATGGACCACTTAATTTAGTAATTTAGTCCTTTTTCCCCCTCAGATAGCAGCCCTCTGTGGCCAAAAGGGTCTATACAAAACAGCTGGTTTGAGTAACAACTGTTCTTTAAAAAGAAAAAAATGAATTATTTATTTATGCTCTGTCTTTATTTATTTATTTATCTGTTTGTTTGTTTATTTATTTATTTATTTATTGCTACGGACTACTGGTTGTCAATCACCTGTTGTTTTTTCTTTCACTGGGTCTTTAGTGATAATACCTCTCCATACCCTGTTATGTATCTTTCAGTTCTTTACGCTATTAAAACACAAACGGAAATAATCCACTTCCATGAAACTTGCGTGCTCATTTGTTTGTTTGTGTGTTCGTGTGTTCATGTGTTCCTCACGTGCATGTGCATGTCAGTGAAGCGCCAAAGAGCCTCTGGGTGACTATAACTGCATTTCACCAGTGGCCTGATACCAACAGAATAAATAAATGTAGGTGACACCACCCTACTTCTTCCAAAGAAAACGGATATAATCTCTTCAGTGGAGGTCAGGGAACAATAACCTGTTTTCATGGCTCTGGGGTCTTGTTGTGACACCAATTCAGATGTAGGACCAATGCTCAAAGACACATACTGTCAATGAGAATGCCACCGCCCCCACCAGAACCAACAACCATGGACACACACACACACACACATTGACAATGAGAATCCCACCGCCCCCACCAGAAACAACACCCATGGTTATCATGAATTTTGGTGGAATAAAAGCAAACAGGCACATACAAAGATAACCTTGCTCACCATATCATATCCTCACTGTGAGGCACCAAGCAGTCAGGCAACACAAACACAGGAGCTTAATTAAAGAAATAGGGCTTTATTAACCCTCAAAATACCAACAATAATAAACTCAGAATCTCAATCACTGGGCCCATAAAAGAGGTCAACAAAAATAAACCAAACTTAACGTTACAAAGCAAAACATTTAACTAAAACAAACTTCTAATGAAGAGACACAAGGGAATATATATCGGTTTGGCCAAACCATTTAACATACAAAGGGGTAAACCAAATAATCAGTACATATAATTACATATAACAAAATACAACTAAACTCCAACTCCCCCCCTCTTGTTCCAGCAGCACATGGTTTGCTCCCGCTTCAGGGGTTGTCCTTTTGGGAGATCTCCGCCCTCAGCCACGCCTTTATGCTGCACAGAAAAAAAGACCATCCCCCACACCAAAAACTACAAACCAAATGATTGTCTAAATTAATCCTTATACTAAACCCGACAATATCAAAATATACTATCCCAACCGAAAAGCAACAATCTGAATTACTGTAAATAAAGCAAAAGCATACCAACTATATCAACTAAGGATGAAAATATGTTCCAAACCTTACTGTATGGCTGTAGCCGTCACACTCACAAACCAGTATCTGTAATTTTTTTTAGAAATCCTGTGGTCACAAGGAATGTAAACAAGGAGATTAAATGTGCAAGAGAGAAGTGAAAGACAACAGCATTCATCCATTTCATTGGCGCCCAAAACTTCCTTTCAATTCAATTTAACTTCAATTCAATTTAAATTCAATTCAATTCAATTCAGTTCAATTTATTTTTATGTAGTGCCTTTCACAACAGAGTTGCCCCAGGTCACTTTACATGTCTGTATTGTGATGCAGTTCTGCATCATTCATAAAGATTGTACTTGCTGGACATCCCAGAGCATCTCCGATTTTGACCTGCAGCCAGATGTGTGGGCGCAGGCCAGTTCACATTGTTCTGCTCATCTCCACAGCGTGGTAAGGAAGTGCTCTCCAATTAGGCCTGGCATGTCAAGTGGCCAGCTGTTCATGTGCTGACGCTTTTCCAGCCAGGGGGAAACCGATACACGATGTTTGGAGGGAAAGGTCAGTCACGTGTTGTTTATCACCAGCCCATGTGAATCATTGCCTATAACTACTTGTCCATTATGCAGATCACTGCTGAATGTTTCCTAACACAGTGACCTGTACCTTCTATCTATTCACCTCTCCGACTAAAACCATCCAGCAACATAGTATAAATTTACACAAATAACAGGATTTTGCGTCTGTTGTCTTCCGCAACCAGTTTATAGGCAATCATTCAAAGCCAGGGGAGCCTTTGGGGAACAATCCCTTTCTCTACCTTTTCTATATGTCTCATGTTTTATATATTTTTATACTTTATGTTCTTGTTTGTTTATTTATTTAACTTAATCTAGTTTATCTTATTTCCCTTAACATTCACATGAACCTGAAAGCATCACTAGGGAGTCACAGGCGTTGAGTTTCATTGTAGCTTGTTACAATAACAAGAGAAGCATTCAATTCTATTCTATTATTTGGTTATTAGAAAATAAAGTATCAGTAAAGAGCTGCAGCATAGAGCAGCGTGACAAGGCAGAAGACAAGCAGCTGTGGCACATGCAGAATCTCACAGGCTGTTTTTCAGAAACTTTGCCTGCTGGCACCGACTCTCGCAAAGGTCCCTTTGTGGCAGGTATCAACACGTCATCCTGAGTTGGCACGGCATTGGGAGTGCGGTGACCTCCAGGTGACAAGATTAAAGGGCCCCTCCCTCTGTCACTTTTCCTCTGGCTCTTATATCACTGCCAGTCTGACTCACAGCTTTGATGCCCTGATAGAGAGTGGGACCCCCTGAGGTTTAGAAGAGAGTTCAAATGACCTGACCTTTTGGCTGCATTTCAACTGCAAAATGAAAGTGCCCAGGGCTTTGCAGCCACATTTGCTGTTAGTTGTTTCTGCATCTGATTGGTTTGTATGGATTTTGTTGTCTTTGTAAGGACAAATTACAAACTGCTCCCGACTTACAACCTATGCGACTTACGATGAATTGCACGTACAACTGAAGTTTATAGTAAAAAGAAAAATTAAGCAAATGAATGTATCAATTAATTTTTGGTGGCCAAATGTCTGGCAGCGCAACACTCCCTAGTGCATGCTCTGCTATGCTCTGTATGATATTTACTGCATGGTGCATGGTGTATAGTACTGTACTTGTGTCTGTGCTCACCTGGTGCTATTGCTGTTTCCATAATTCTTTGTCTTAATAAATCTATTTCTTAATAATGAATATATATTTTCCCCTTTATAATTAATCCCGTATATGTAATTATTTTATGACAGGGTACTGCCACACAACGAAAAACAGCAAACATCTGCAATAAATATGTCACATTGCAGGAATCCTCAACAAGTAATTTTGGATAAAACATGCTATTATTATATTTGTTGTTGCTGTTGTGGTTGTTGTTGTTGTCTTTGTCGTCGTCGTTGTGGTGGTGATTGTTGTTGTCATCATTATTTTTGTGGTGGTTGTTGTTTTCGTAGTTGTGGTGGCGGTGGTTGTTGTTGTCGTCATTGATGTGGTGGCAGTGGTTGTTGTTGTCGTTGTTGTTGTGGGGGTGGTGGCAGTGGTTGTTGTCATCATCATTGTTGTTGTAGGGAGGTGGCAGTGGTTGTTGTCGTCATCATTGTTGTTGTAGGCAGGTGGCAGTGGTTGTTGTCGTCATCATTGTTGTTGTGGGGGTGGTGGCAGTGGTTGTTGTCGTCATCATTGTTGTTGTGGGGGTGGTGGCAGTGGTTGTTGTTATTGTGGGGTTGGTTGAGCAGCTGTGTGTAGTCGTGTGTCCCTGTCTGACTTCACCTGCATCCACTTTGACAGAGGACTCCTGATAAGCATCTCCGGCTCAGCTACCCAAAAGCATCCATAATTCTGCTGTCCCCCCGCAGGCAGCTGGCAGTGCCAGAGGAATCTGTGTTGCTTCTGGGATGGTGGGAGAGGAGGCATAAGCCATGGGAAGCAGGCCATGTTAGGTCATGGGTGAGGAGCTACCCTAAACGCACACTGAAAACACCACAACATGGAGACAGCTCACAGGGCATATCACGTGGTGATGAAGATATGTGCCTGTGTGGACAGGAAACCAGTAAATAGAATACCGAATTATCCCAGTGTCTGGGTATTTCCACTATCAGTTACTAGGGTTGTCCTTGTATAGGGAAAGTAAGAACTGACCTGTGCAAGGACAGATGGGCGAAACAGAGCTCTCAAATACCTGTTAGGGTGTCCCATAATGGCTGTAAGATCCAAAATGGAAATTTGAATATTCATGGAAATGCAGTGCCTGATACTGTGTTTTTTTAAGGTGGTGCAGTGCCTTATTCTGTGTTTATTTGTGGCAGCGCAGTGCCTTATACTGTGTTTATTTATGGCAGTGATGTGCCTTATTCTGTGTTTATGGCAGTACAGTGCCGTGTACTGTGTTTTTTGTGGCAATGCCATACCTTATTTGGTGTTTAGTTAAGGCAGTGCAATGCCTTATACTGTGTTTTTTATGGCAGTGCAGTGCCTCGTACTGTGTTTTTATGGCACTGCAGTACCTTATTCTGTGTTTATTTATGACAGTGCAGTGCCTTATTCTGTGTTTATGGCAGTACAGTGCTGTGTACCATTTTTTTGTGGCAATGCCATACCTTATTTGGTGTTTAGTTAAGGCAGTGCAGTGCCTTATACTGTGTTTTTTATGGCAGTGCAGTGCCTCGTACTGTGTTTTTATGGCACTGCAGTACCTTATTCTGTGTTTATTTATGGCAGTGCAGTGCCTTATTCTGTGTTTATGGCAGTACAGTGCCGTGTACCGTGTTTTTTGTGGCAATGCCATACCTTATTTGGTGTTTAGTTAAGGCAGTGCAATGCCTTATACTGTGATTTTATGGCAGTGAAGTGCCTCGTACTGTGTTTTTATGGCACTGCAGTACCTTATTCTGTGTTTATTTATGGCAGTGCTGTGCCTTATTCTGTGTTTATGGCAGTACAGTGCCGTGTACTGTGTTTTTGTGGCAATGCCATACCTTATTTGGTGTTTAGTTAAGGCAGTGCAGTGCCTTATACTGTGTTTTTTATGGCAGTGCAGTGCCTCGTACTGTGTTTTTATGGCACTGCAGTACCTTATTCTGTGTTTATTTATGGCAGTGCAGTGTCTTGTACTGTGTTTTTATGGCACTGTAGTGCCTTATTCTGTGTTTATTTATGGCAGTGCAGTGCCTTGTACTGTGCTTTTTTAAGGCAATGCAATACCTTATTTGGTGTTTATTTATGGCAGTGCAGTGTCTTATACTGTGTTTTATAGCAGTACAATGCCATATTCTGTGATTTTTGAGTCTCTCTCTTTCTAGAGGATGGAGAAGTCAAGACATAAAGGCCGGTGCTTGTACCTGGTGAGAGTGGCCAGGGCAGGAAGAAATGGTCTTTGATCTCACTCCTCACTCCATGTTTTGCCACAGAATTTCACTGCAACCTATATTTTATCTATGCAATGCTTATTTCCATCACCCTTTTGAACTTCTGCATCTAACTCCATCCGTAAGAGCATTTGGCAGGACAATAAGGCCCCTGAAAACTCCAGCAGTTACTCCGCAGCCCATGTCAATCTGCCTTACTGCATTCATAATCCATTTGCCCTGAGGTTCCACTGCTTCTTTAGGCATTGGGTTAATCAGACAGCTGTGGCTTCACACTGAGGGGAGGTCACAATTACCAACTTGTAGTCATGGTTACCACTTACTAACCGTCACACTTCGAGCGTCAGGTAGAAGGCTCTCTGGCCTGAGGGGTCAATCCAGAAACTGTGTGTCGCTTCCATGACATGTCAGAACTGTCTTTACTGGGCCCTGGTTTTTTAAATGTATTTCATAAAACACAAAACCAAAAGTTCCCGCAGCTGTTTAAGTGGAAGCCAAGAGGAAAACTGGGCGGCAACAGGGACAGGGGCCTGTCTTTTTGATACCAGGCTGGACATAGCAGGACCTATGCTGCTCTCGCCCCCAGCCACTATGGGATCCAGGGTTTCCATGGCAACCCATCCTCAAGGACATTTTGCAGGCTGGGGGATCAGGTGGGAGGAGCAAGCTCAGAGGAGGCTGGCTCACCTGACTCATGGCTCCTTCACGCTCGCATTCATCCTGTCAGAATACAAACAGTGTTTCATCGGTCACCCTCAGTCTGCAGGCAGGGTGCGCTCACAAGCAGAATGACGGCCTCCTCAGACTAGCGGCCTTTGCAGCTCTGTGTGTGTGTGTGTGTGTGTGTGTGTGTTTGTGTGTGTGTGTGAGCGGGTATACCTATCCTTATGGGGACACAATGTCCCCATAATGTGATAAATATCTGTTTTTT
>JAODUD010000116.1:961563-974848 GCA_026784285.1 Stomatorhinus walkeri
GCAATCAGCAGCAAAGCCCTCAGTTAGCACCTCCTGGGCATTCAGCAGCACAGCCCTCAGTTAGCACCTCCTGGGCAATCAGCTGCACAGCCCTTAGTTAGCACCTCCTGGGCAATCAGCAGCACAGCCCTCAGTTAGCACCTCCTGGGCAATCAGCAGCAAAGCCCTCAGTTAGCACCTCCTGGGCATTCAGCAGCACAGCCCTCAGTTAGCACCTCCTGGGCATTCAGCAGCACAGCCCGCACCCCGCTACGCATCCTTACCCAGCAGCAGCAGTTTCACTGTCCTGGACTCCTTGGCGGCGTCCTCCTGCAGCTGTTTTTCCAGCTCCTTGGATTTCTTGTCCTCCGCACTTGCCCCGCTGCCCATCTCAACCTCTTCGCCTTCTCCTTCCAAATCAATGACCTCCAAGTATGAGATCCTGCTGGACTTTTGTTTGTCCCCCTTCCTGTGTAAATGAGAGTGTCTGTATTTTACAGCATATGTGGCTGCACCACTTCTGAGGGGTAAAATGCTGTAGCTGGAGGATGAGGGGGGTGACAGTGACCAAAAGGTCAGGTAGCTAATGCTAGCAGAGCCTGCCGGGTGGGCAGGTGACACTCCGGCCAGTGGTCTCCACGGGAAGGCAGCCAGACAGAGCCACCAGCTCTCTCCCCTCCACAGCTGCTCGCTCCCCTTAATTCTCGTCTACTGAACTGCATTTCTTAGGTTTGGATTGTGGAGGCTTTTTCACTCCCTGATCTTCCGGTATGGATGAGCCAATCCAATTACACCCCAAGGACAAAGGCGGGACAGAGGGAGCCAGTTTGCCAAGCCAGCTAACGCTGGAGTTCTCGACATGCTGGAATATGTTCTCATATGGATGTTATTTCAAATGAAGTATTACTCAAATATTTTGCTACTGTCTCCAAAACATTTTCCAACCGGGAGCACAATTTTCCATAACAAACACCTGACATTTATGTCTAAGAGCATAGCCTGGGCACATTGTTTTTGTGGAATTGACTTATTGACAGCTGAAAAACTGCGTCAATGTGTTAACTAAGTAAAACACTCTGGGAAAGCTCTCCTGACTAATGTGTTACCTGACGATCTCCAAGAAACTGATGGCTGGAATGAACAGAAACATGAATGGGGATTAAGAGTCTCACCCCTCTGAGCGCGAGTCAGAGAAACAGTTGGGAACCTCTGGCTGGATGGCAGGGAGGCCGTCCGTAAATAAGAGCCACTTTACTTTGTGGTGAGATGGAGCATTCCTACACAAATTCTACAAGTTCAAGAAAAATGCATTAAAAATGTTACAATAAATAAATAAATAATACATTCTTAATTAATTTGATTCAGTTTTATCGCCCCTATGCCTGCATGCTTCCCCAGCAGCCTGAGGGGGCAGTATGTAGCTCATTGGATTGGGGCTCTGAGGTCCTGTATGGAAGGGAAGGCTGCCTGTGTGGATCCTATGACCGGTATGTTAATCACATCAGTGCTGGGGCTTTGAAGTCGACCGTAACTCCAGCTGCATGCTGCTGAACCTGCAGTCTGACACCAAATGACATTTGAGAGAAATGACTGAATCTTGAATAAAAAAATCATGTCTCATGTCTTTTTGCATTGTACAGGCGACAAATATCAGTACTGAAAATGCAGAAGCGCATGCATATATTTATATATCTCTGAATAATATTTTATTCAACACGTATCTGTTGAGCCTGGATGAATGGTGTACAAAATGGTGTGATGCCCCCCTCCCACACACACACACCTCGCTGTTTTGTGGACGGTATTTAAAACGTGCTTCAAAAGAATGATTGCTCTTTTTCAGCTTATCGTAATCTTTGGTAGACTAAACAAACCAAGTTTGTGTCTTTTTTGCCTGTGAACATATTAGCTCTGTACATTTGGCCTCCTGGTGTATCTGCATGTTTTGCTCCAATCAGGAAAATTTATGTTGTTTCATTTGGTTTGGCCTCAGATGCCATAGAAGCCAAGAGCCCCATTTGTAAAATTTAGACACTTTTACTAAATGTGTGCATAAAAACCACATTGAAAAAGCGGCATATAGGTAATTTATGAAAATGTGCCTATGGGTGTGTGAAACTCATAAATTATGCATGACCCCAAAACTTTATGCAACACTCCAACTAGTAAGCACATTATACACTGGCGTTATAGGGTGGCGCTGAGCAATAAAATAGCTATTAGTGACAGCAGCTGGTAAATTTGCTTTGTGTCTTAAACACTTGTGGCAGAAGTCTAAGGCTCTGGGGAAATAGAATCCGATGGTGAGCATGTTAGTCCAGGACTGCTACAGACCCCCTTTAGGAGCCCGGAGACTGGTTATTGCAATTCCATAATCCAAAATATGTACAGGAAGGCTGAACAGAGAAGAGTTTTCCTGATGCAGCCGTGACATCTGCTGGTACAAGCTGTTCCTGTAACCTGTCATATACTTTGCGGGTGGGGGGTGGGAGGGGATCAATGATCAGTTCATCTTGCACAGGTGTGGTTTGTTCCTCAACCGGGGGGGAGGAGGGTCTCAGCCTGAATGTTGCCCTTAAAATGTTGCTGGTAATCCCAAACCCACTCTGCAGCAAAACAAGAAGAAGCGCATAAGTAAATCCCTGTTTCTTTAAGTGGGCAGATGGTCTAATTGCCAACGGCAGTTGTAAGGGATTCAAACCTCTAAATGCTTCCAGGAGGAACATAGCAAGCTAATCAGGGCATCTTCCTATTCATCAGCCCCAATCCCATTATGCTCTCTGGCCGACCCCCTGCCTCTCACACTGCACCATGGGAAAGGCCCAGTACTGTTGATCTGATGACAAGATTACAAGATGGTCACAGATCAACCTCAGTAGGCCTCAGATTATGCTGCCAGATGGTAAAATCTTGCTAACAGGCACTAGGTACAATGATACGGGGGGGGCCTGTACATATTGCTGAGTTCATTCATTTGAATTATGAAACCTTTGTGTCCTTATAAATGATCAAGGCACTACAGCTGGTGTCTTCTGATAATAATTTAGCATAAATGGCATCCAAATGCAAGGTCCAGGAGCCAGGAGAGTAACCAGGTACTTGTACCTACTGCTGTTCTGACCCTCAGTGATTTCACTTTACTGGGTATCTTTAGTCAGCTTTAAAACCTTTGCCAAAAGTGTGCATTACGAAAATAAAGTCATTTTTTAAGCTGAATATGGTGGTTATGGACTGCCATGCCAGGCACAACATCACCATGGATGGATAAGCCATGTCAAGGATGGGCGGACAGGTGCACCTGCAGGGCTACAGGCCGCTGTGTAGCAGGAGATCACACGTAGCATTGCGAATGCCATCCCAGAAAAACAATGAGATACAGATGTAAGGACATGCAGCTACTTTCGTACACATACGTCTGCACCCAGGAAGGAGGTGTGAATGTGCAGATGTGGAAATGCAGGCGTGAATGTTCAGGTATGAACATGCAGGCATTAATGTGCAGGCATGAAAGTGCAGGTGTGAATGTGCAGACGTGAAATTGCAGGTGTGGATGTGCAGGCATGAGTGTGCAAGTGTAGGTACAGTATGTGAATGTGCAGGCATGAATATGCAAGTGTAGGTATGTGAATGTGCAGGTGTGAATGTGCAGACGTGCAGGTCCAGGTGAGGTGACATGCCTATTTCCCTGTCTGCCCCTGAACATGCGCCCATACTCAGGTTCCTGAGTCTGTAACCCCGATGCGTTTTTTTGTCTCTGTGTGTTGTGTTTTTCTCCTTTGTGCTGATACCAATGCAGCTGTTTTTTGTTCCAATTCTTCCTAAAACTACATAAAATTCTCATTCATTCCTTCAGTGTCATGGGGGGTCAGGAGCTTGTCCCGTAGGCTATGGGCGCAAGGCAGGGAACAACCTAAGATGGGGCGCCAACCCATCACAGGGCATACTAACACACTATTCACTCACACAGGCGCACCTACAGGCAATTTAATAACTCCAATCAACCTCGGCATGTCTTTGGACCGTGGGGGGAAACCAGAGTGCCCAGAGGAAACCCCATGACAACACAGGGAGAACATGAACTCCACACACATGGTCCCAGAGGTGTCAGGCAACAGTGCTAACCACTGTGCCACCGCGCCACCACTAGCTGGAATTGATACAATGAATCCATTTCATTAAATATTGCCCCACCTTGGGTCAATCTCTGCCCTTTGCTTGTTGTAACCAGGACTGGCTTTGTACCTCCAGTGACCCTGTATACATCAAGAGGTAACGTAGATGAATGAATGTAATATTTTTTTTAAATATTTGAGTAATATCAGCTGTGAGGGCAATTTGATTTTTTGCCACAAGAGGGAGACCTTTCACATTTCTTGTGGGTGTTGGCACAAGGAGTTCTGGGAGTTGCACCTTTGTCTCAAATTGTGTTTGTTTTTATGTTGGTTTTTGCGTTTATTTTTCAGTTTCTGCAATAGCACAAAAAAAATCTAAACAAAGAACGTATGACCTTCAGTTGAAGTTCTTTCGTTGGAACCCCTCAGGTGACGCATTGAGTCGTCCACAAATATTCTCAAGTACGGCTATTAACGCGATCTCATGTCACACCTCACCCAGTATGCACACCACTGTCAGACCGCAGACGATCTGCTTTTGCTTCTTGTAGCACATTTTGACATTTTTCGGTTAAGTTACAATGTCTATTTTAGAATATATACTATATTAATCCCCATGGGGAAATTCTCTTTTCGCCTACCCCATCTTGCTCTCCATGAGACACAAAGAGGGAGCGAGCTTGATTGTCACGGTGGATGGTCAGCCAGCATGTTGAGCCCCTGGAGCTGGGGGATAAGGGCCTTTCTCAGGGCCCACAGACATCGGACTGTTTTGCCCCGGTTGGAACCACCAACCTGATCACAGGCACTCAGGCTCTGGGTGCTTGGAATAAGGTATGGAGTAGAATTTGAGAGTCATTGAGATAAGAGGAGACACATTCTTAGGCTAAAGGTGTTTCTCTTATGGCTGCTGGGCCACAGTGACCTCATACTTCAATTCCCGTGTGGAAGAGAGTGTGAGAGTGAAATAGTGAAGAGAAATAAAGGGGTGGACTAGAAATTAAAATCATCATCTGAGGGAAGTGACTTGTTACAGCCTCAATAAATGAACATCAGGCTCATAAAGGGACGATATCACCTTCACCAATCATTCTGGAGGGAGATGAACAAAGTCCCACAGACGTATTACAACACTGCACTATAGTAAGATTTTGCATAGTTAAATTTCACCCAAGTTAATCGTTATAGCAACAAATATGGCATTTGGTATCGTTTGTTCGGGTGTCCATTTTTATTAAAATGAACAAAGGACTCTTCACCCCATCATGGCTACCGGTACAATGGCATGGGGTGTGATGCTTGAGAATGCTTCCTAGAGTATCAAACACTATTCCAGGTTATGCATGTATTTATTAAGGATTAGGAATGCCGTGGATAGATCAGCATGACTGGGGACACCTTCCATGCCCTAAATCATAGTATCTGCTTAGCCCGTGTCTGAGATGAGCACTTTTTAAAATCTTCTCAGTTCCCATTCAGTTCCTTGGGTTGTTTCCTATCCAGGTTTTTTATTTTTGATCTCCGACTGAGCTTAAGAACTGCCCCCTGCCCATCTGCCTTTCCTCTACCCTCCTGTTGCCCCCCCACCATACCCAGTGCTCTGTCACCAGACGTGGGAGCTGCTCTCTCATCACTCTGCTCTGAGGTTGCCAGAGCAACGACAGGCACAACGGAAGGAACCAGAGGGCGGTCTTTCCTTAGCCTCCGCCCACACTCACGCACACACACACACACACACACACACACACACACACAAACACTGAAACCTACGGGCGGGAGAGAGGAGGAGCTGACCGGCCTGTGGCTGCGGCTTGTTTCCATGGCAGCCTCCCACACCTCACTGGTACCCACCCCAGCAGTAGCACGAGAACCAGTCCGAGCATCCTTAACAGACCCGGCACAGCACCTCGCCTGTGCCTTCTGCCTGCTCCGTCCTAGGGAGTTCGCTTGCCTTCATACATCCTCCGTCCCGCCGCCAGGACCATGTCCACGCACCCTCTTCAGGGCCGATCGCAGCCCAAGTCCCCTTTCCGGAAGCGAGGCAGCCTGCAGAGCACAGCGAGTCCTGGTGAGTGGAGGCAGTGGAATCCTTGGATGGGTGGAGGTGGTGGGGGGGGGGCTCAGTCACAGACTAGGAGGCCAGGCAGAAGAGGGGAGGAGATGCTATAGAGAGCCACGCTTACTCTGACTGCTGTGTCAAAGGCAGAAAGGATCTATTTCTTTAGAAATGCTTATCCACTGTCTTCATTTTTGATGTTTTGGAGATTTGCTTCAGTTGTCTGTGAACAGAAGGAGTTACCAACATTATTACAGGCTTGCTAACTCTCACACATCTGGCGTGACACTAAAGCTTTCAGACTCACACTCATGCAATAAATCTTACGGCAAATCTATATTATTCCATTATAAACCTCAAATTAGCTACATCAAAAGTGTTGGGTAGTTTGCCAACCCTGTAGACTATTTACAAGGTAATAAAACTGTTACATACATGTAAATGTGAATGCATGTGTGTGCAGACTTGCCTCAGATTGAAAATCTCACTTCAGCAAGCTGATCAGAAGTGGCAGCCCTGTTATTACTAAATAAAAAATGTCACTTTTCACACCAAATTCCGACTATTAAGCCTTCAGGCGCTTTACTCCAGCTGCTTCTGGAGTATCCTTGGCTACTTTGACATGACAATGCTTTACTACACTTCTGATGCCCAACAGGGATTCTTTATGTAACAAAAGGACAGTGTTGTGTTTTAAAAATATGGCAGGCTTTTTTATATGCCCAGCCCTCTGCTCGAACTGAAGGGAAGGAATTAAATGGATTTAACTGTAGACCAAAATAATTTGTCTAGAGACCGATTAAAGCCGCTTACACTTGAAAAAGGTAAAATTGCTTCTTTTTTAATCCTGCAGTAAGACACCATCTCGGCGTGGCTATCTCCAGTGAGCGTCTCTCCATAACACATAAAATTATTTTTATACATCAATTGGCGAGTTATTAATGATGATGCAAATGATTTTTGGGAAGAAGTAGATACTAGCTACACATCCATCCACCTTCCAACATCTAATGCAATACTGGGTCACAGGGATAAATCAAAGTAAACGACCTGCCCCTTCACATCTCTCTGGTGTGATGCTGCAGAAGCTTGGCTTGAAAAGATCAAAGACGGATCCTTCAGAGCCTGTTGGTCGCTCGGTAATTGTTATAGACCCCGACTGTGAGGAGGAAAGCTAGAATTTACTGGACTGCTGGGGTGTGTTGAACATTTGTCCAGTCCTAATGTCATATCTTCTGCTTTGTTTACTCACATAATATCCGGCACACACACACACACACACACACACCTCCACAAACACACACACATACACACTTATTTTGAAAGCATTTGGTGCTCATGAAGACACTAATGCACTTCATGCATTGACATGAAACAGACTGCCTACAATACATTTTCCTACAAAGGACACATATGAGAACCATATCAATTTAAAGCCTAACAAAATTCAGCCTTTGGTTTTTGCTGGACATCAGGAAATTGTCCAACCCACTTTGCCACCAAGTACAGAGCAGATCAAGGACCAGATACTCACACTAGTGTGCACTGCAATAATTTTTCCCTCACCAGATTGGTGACCCTGGTGTCACTGGCAGCTCCGGTGTCTATCCCTCCCTAATATTAGAAAGGAGAAGATTGTAGTTCATCTGCTAGTTTCCTCAATACCAGCTTCACTATCTCATCAGTTTAGGTCTGTATTAAGAAGTTTGTGGCTGCATCAGTATCTTACTAGTAAGACATAGCCCTCAAGCAGCAGCAAAGCTTTTTTGCATAAGATAACCAGAGCGGGATAACAAAAGCAGGTCTTGGCAGTCATGTACTGCAAGATAACCAGAGTGGGATAACCAGAGCAGGATAAACAGAACAGGATAACCAGAGCAGGATAAACAGAGCACGGTAACCAGACTGGGATAAACAGAGCAGGATAACCAGAACAGTGGCCTGTACTATGAAGTGGGGTTATTGGCTTATCGAAGTAACTTGTCGGATTTAAGATACCACAGTTTAAATGGACTTCATATTAGTTCACTCACATTTTGCCCAGACTACTTTAAATCCGACAAGCTACCCCAATAAGCCAGTGACCCCACTTCGTAGTACAGGCCCCTGGATAACCAGAGCAGGATAACCAGAGTGGGATAAACAGAGCAGAATAACCAGAGCAGGATAAAAGAATATGAATTGCATTTAAACTGTGGTACCTTAAAATCGGCAAGTACCCCGATAAGGCAATGTAACCCCACATCGTAGTACAGTGCACTGGATAACCAAAGTGGGATAACCAGAGCAGGATAACCAGAGCACCACAGTATAGCAGTTTCCATCAGTTGCACCTGTAACTGATTTTTTAAAAATGGTTCAGCATCTATGCAAATTATTACCAAATTATTATCAAATCATTTCACCGGCCTCAGAAAATATGCTTCCTAAAAGAAATGTGCTGCACTCTGCAGATACAACATGAAGCTGTAGGCACCAGTAAAAGGCCACTCGGTGTTCTAATGTCTAACTTTTACTGAATGTATCATACAACAGGTAGGTGCCACTGGAGGTATTGCACTAGTCTGATGGGTATGGCACAGGTGCTTAATTCATGTAGAAAAAAAATTCTTCAATGAAATGCTTATTTAAGACAATCATCCGAGATAATAATGAACCCTATCCTATCCTGAGGGTCCTGCAGCTTTCATTAAGCAAATGGCCTACTGACTTATGTGTAAAGAAAGCTACAAATGTCATTAATAATGCAAAGGCGGACCGCAGTTCATTAAGCACTGTTAAATATACATCATTGCACCTAGGATAGAAGGACCATTGATCATTCTCAGATTTTATATTCAGTTCCCCCATGGCCCCAGAGGAGAAAATTTACAAGAGAAATGATACCTAGACTTCAATTTCAGTAGTATTTTTGGATTCCCCTTTGCTTTTTTCCAGAATGGATGCAGAATATTATCATGCAGATACGTAAGACCACAGATGTCTGATCCATTGCTTCTTGCGAAATGCCTTATTCATGAACAGAAGCTGTGACCCTGTGACACTACGTTGAGCCCAAGAACCAACGGAAGCAGGGAACCAAAATATATCACATACCCTAATCTATCACATTTGTCCATGTAACATTCTCTCATTTGTTTGCTTGTTTGTTTGCTTGTTTACTTATTTTCAAAATCTAACATTGAAAGTGGACATTGAATCTGACATTGGGAACTCCATCAGCAACTGGAGCTGGCAGAATGCTGTCTCCTTACATCACAATTTACAGGGGGGGGGTGTTGATTAGCCCCTTCACCTGGAGATTAGGTGTGAAAAGCAGGGCATTTTAGATCCCCTTTTCTGTATAGTTTCCCCTAATTGGTGTAATTGGTGTAGCTTATGACTTACTGCCCACACAATTAAAATCATGTAATTCCTCAACCTTGTAACTGTAACTGTAACTTATCCAGTTGTGTATCATGGGGGTGGGATCCAGCCCCAAGCACCAATGGTAAGAAGGCTGGGCAACATCAGCCAGTTTGCTTCTGCTAATCATTCGCTTGTGCACCACAGCTACAGCCTGTAATCATGTGCTGCGTATCAGTGATGTCTGAGCATGTTTAGGCCTGAGAGACTCTTCCTCCCCGCTCTCCTCTCCGCCGTCTGCTGTTCTCACACTTCAGCTGTTCAGCATTAATGGACTGCAGTCTAACTGTGAAGTTGATGCCACATTAGTCTGGAGTCTGCTTGTAGTGTTGGGCTTGTGTCTGTGCTCAGTGCGTAGGGCCGCCATTCTGCAGTCAATTCCTAAAAAAAAAAAAAAATGAAGAATTCAGTTAAACCGAATCAGATGTGGCTGGGTAATAGTGTAGTGCCACACCTTCCAGGTTCAGGATTTGAATTACATTCCACCCGTGCTGCGTGTCTCTGTGTTTGTGTGTTTGTGTCTGTGTGTTTGTATGTATGTGGAGTTTGCATGTTGCAAGGGCTTCCTCTAGGTTTTCTGCTTTACCCCCATAGACTTGGTGCCTGTAAATCGCTGGCAGTCTGCCCACGTCTGTGCCCTGCTATGGTCCAGCCTCTTGCTCATCCTGTACCCTGACCTTCTTCCCTGTGCTGCTTGGTCCAAGCCCCTATGCAACTTTGTACTGGATTGGTGGTTTGAAAATGGATGGATGGATGGATGGATGGATGGATGGATGGGTGGGTGAGTGGATGGATGGATGGATGGATGTGTTTTCTCACTGATACGATGCAAAAGTAATACGAGGGATAAGACATGGAGACTCACACCATAATTACAGTATGATAATGGTAGAGCTAAGATACACCAACCAACCCTTTGATTTTCTCTACGAATCTTTTCTTCATTATAAAAAGCTTCTAAAGCACTCAAGCATGTGCATGACCAGCCTGGAGATCAGATTATAAAGAGGTGCTGTCATGACGACTCCTGGTGACCAGACAGATGGCAGTCCTCAAAAATTATCAGCCTTCTGTCTAAATGGTCAGGTGCAGCAGAGTGTATCTCTCAATACAGACACAGATCATCATCATTTTAAAGGCAACTGTCACTGGCTAACAAATGCAGCGAGCTTAGCTGCTAGGAAAGAAAGCAACTTTTCTTCTTAATCTGAAAACATTTATTGATTCCCCCTGGGATCTATAAACGTAATCTAAAGTTCATTTTATATTATCATATCTTAAAAGATACACTTTGATAAATAGTTAGAACCATTATGTTAGTTATGTAAGATGCTTTGGATAAAAGTACCCCCGAACAATTCAATAATGAAACCTAATCAGATTTGAATAAGTTAATTTGACTGACTGAACATTACTGGGCACCTTAAAGGTCATGGCATTTATCTTCTGCAGTAAATAATTGTATGCAGCCCAGGATATCAACAAATGATAGAGCAGGAGAGGCATTTATTGCGTAAGTCTGTGTGTCAGCATTGATGTTCTTTAGTAAAAGGCAGGTTATGTTGCAGCCGGAATGTCACAAGTCGGACTCATGCACCTGCAGTGGGCTGCGATATTAATAATTCAGAACAGCAGGGGGCACCATTGATTTAAAAATCTTTGCTGCAGGGGAAGGAAACTGATGACAGGTCAATCACCGTGATATATCTTAGCGATTACAACCCCCCTCTGCAAAAGCCCGGCTGAGCAAAATATATGGATGCCCCCCCTTCACCATTTGCAAAATATACTGAAGAACTCCCTCCCCCCATCCACAAAGTATATCAATCCCCCCAACCAGTCAACCAGAGTATTTCCTTTGTGACAGTACCTGTTACTGTAAAAAAGACTGCACACTACTTATGTACAATGTGCAGTCATTCAGACAGACAGTTCATTCACAATGCCAAATTGTCCACATGCAAACATTCTGTGCTGTGTTGCATGGAAACAGTTGTTGCCCAACCGAACAACAACATTACCATGGCATGACATGGTGAATAAACACCCCCGGTGAGACCCCCAGTGACACCCCAACAGCTCTCTGCCTCCTGACTGCTAATAAGGGACAGATGCACATCTCCACAGCTACAAACTGCCACTGCCAGCAGCGAAAATACACCACGGGGCCATGGTTTGCGTGTGTGTGTGTGTGTGTGTGGATTAGGTTTATATTACATTGTGGGACACCAAATATATATGGAAAATGTATGGATAACACAAACTACTGATTACTGTCAGAGGAAAATCAAAATTTTGCTACTACAATATTAAATCAATAATTGTTTATAATGGATGAAAATGGGGTTAGGGTTATATCTGTTGTACAAAGATGGGTATACACACATATACATTCACTGAGCCCTTTATTAAGAAAATCAGCACATTGGTTTACTTTGTGGCAGCAGAGAAATGCTAAAATCATGCAGATACAGGTCAGAAACTTCAGTTAATGCTCACATAATACACCAGAATGTTGCAAACTGGGATGGTGAAAAGATGAAGGGACAACTCACAATGCGGCACTCAGACAAAAGGTGTTTTTTTACATAAAAAATTGAACATAAAAGGGAAGACTAGAAAACAAAAGTACCACAAAAGGTCAAACCAAAACAAGTAAATAATAAAATAACACTGGACACTGGAAACTAACACTGGACGTGCTTAGGGAAACACTGGCACAACTCAAACACAAGTCGATAAGAAAACACAGGAACAATTACAACAGAGCAGGGAACAAAACACAAAGCCATGACCAACTGAGTAACAAGAAGGAGAGCAGACACTTAAATACAAATAAGGAGGGCTATATGAGGGGCAGGTGTGGACCATAATAATTAACCAAACACAGGTGAGAGTTACTAACAAATACTGAAGGGTTCAAACACTAGGAGATATGATACCAAGACTTACAAAACTGGGTCACAAGCCAGAATACACAAAGGCACAAAACTAGCAACCATGAAGAAATACGTGATAGATAACAATAATACATAACAGGAATAAACCAATAAATCATAAATCATAATTGTAAAACTTACAAACATGGTGAGCCAAAATAAAAGGTTAAGACTGGATGACAGAGCCACCTGCTCAATGCATATAGTCATGCAGCAGCCCCGGGGACAGGAGAACACATAAGGAGCTAAGGGCAGGAGATGGCCAGTGACATCTGCTGGCTAAAGAGGGAACAGACATAGGACAGGGAGCGATCTTGATACCAGAATGGGGAAAAAATGTAATCTAGCAACCTAGTGATCTTTGACCATGCTATGATTTTTGGTGCCAGACAGGCTGGTGTGAGTATTTTTGAAATTGCTAGGGTTTTCAAGCACAACAGTATCTAGAGTTTACTCAGAATGGTGTGAAAAACAAAACATTCAGCGAGCGGCAACTCTTTTTGTGGATAGAAATGTTTTATTGAAAAGAGAGGTCAGAGGAGAATGGCCAGACTGGTTTGACATAAAGTTAGACATAAAGGTTGCAGTAAGTCAGATAATACTTTGTACAACTGCAGAGAACAGAAAAGCATCTGAAATGTGCAACACGTCAAATCTTGAGGAAAATGGGCTACAGCAGCAGTGTATATATACACTCAGTGAGCACTATATATATATATATATATATATATATATACACACACACAGTATATATATACACACACACAGTATATATATACACACTGTATGTATAT
>JAODUD010000116.1:986081-998738 GCA_026784285.1 Stomatorhinus walkeri
ACCTCTGTCATCATTTTAAGTGGGAGAACTTGCACAATCGGTGGCTGACTAAATACTTTTTTGCCCCACTGTATGCAGTCTCAGATAGTCTTGGGATGCTTAATTCTGTAAAAAATGTTGCAAGTTTACTGAATGATATAAAAATAAAAGCTGAAATAAAAAATCCAGACTATAATGACACTGATCACACGTCCCCCGACCTTCTGCAGACCTCCGGAGAGCCTGCCGCACTCTTACCACCCAGCGCTCCCTCCCAGGAACACCAGTGTCCATCCCACTGCTCCCCTTTGACCTACGGACCTCCATGGACGAGAAGTACCGGGAAATCGCCCAGGTGAGCCTGCTAGGTGGCCCCTTGCTTGGGCCCAGTACGCTTAACTCTGCCTGGACCCACTAGAAGAGGTGGGCCTGGGCATGATTCAGCTGGACTTGGGCACGATATGCATAGTGTGATCAGTAACTGTGTCTCAGCATGGAACAGACATGACGCCAATAATGCAACTGGCATACGCACGCGCACATGTACACTTTACGTGTACTGGGACCCGGAAGAAATGTATCAGGTAGGCTGTACAGATCAGGTAGGCTGTACAGATCAGGTAAGCTGTACAGATCGGGCGCAAATTTGTGCTGACGAGAGCATCCAGGAACAGCTGGATGTGACACACAGAAACTCTGAGATATTTGATAAAATACACTTCTTATGCATGCAGCATGATTAAACGTCATGACTCCAAATAAGCCATAAAATAAGGACATGGATCATGAACTCCCTTCTATTGTGCAACAGCTCTTTCCTTTTCTGCGACACAAAAAGTCACACGGTGATGATGAAAGCATGTTCAGGCCAGGATCGTCAAGTACATTGAGAGTGCAGACCAGCAGGGGGAGCGGGAAGGGAGGGCCAGTCGTGCTCAAGCATGGTACGGGGCATTCTGAGTGCACATATATTAAGTTTGTGCACTTGTAATCCCAATTCGTAGTTGTATATTGAGTTTGTGCACATATAATCCAAATTCATAGTTGTAACATGGCTTCTGAAAATATACGAAGTTGCAAATCTGTGACTTTGAAAATACAAGTGTGCAAAACTTTTTTGTAACACAAACATTGTCACAGGGGTGTAAAAAACCAAAATACAAGTTCACAACAGGGTTGGGGCCATTCTGGAATGCATTCTTCAATTCCAATCCAAATCAGGAAATGGAACTGGAGTTTAAATTGAAATCCCCCTGAAATTTAAATTCATATCCAATTCTGTTCCCCATAACTTTTTTTCCAATCCCAACTGCAGTTTAATTTCCTGATTTGGCTTGGAATTGATGAATGTATTCCGGAATGTCTGGTTCACAACACTCTGCACAGGTGTACACAACTGAAGTTCACAAATCTCTGCTTGAGTACACAAAATTAAAATACAAGTATGCAAATCTATTTTACACAGCTACAGAATTCTGTTACAATAATCACCCCTTACAGTTAGGCCCAAAATGGTCTATTGATACATAGCCCATTTCAGGTTGCGTCCATGTAAAACTCCTGGTAACGTGTGATATATCTGTTTCTTAACTCCATTTTTTTAACGCAGGAGCTGTTCACACGCAGCCTGGTGGACAGTGAGATGCGCAGTGCCCCCTATCAGTTCCCAGAGGACTGCCCTATTGAACAGTTGGAGGAACGGCGCCATCGCCTGGAGAGACAGATCAGTCAGGATGTCAAGTAAGAGACTGAAACATACAAAGCGAATGCAGATCATGCAGAGTATGCACCACTGTCGGCTTCAGAGGCTCATGAAAACTCCCTGGTACCTTTCAGTATTATGGCCTACAAGTGAAAATAGTAACTTCAGTTATTTCCAAATGTAGCACTTACAGTTTTTATGTTTTGTCTTTGGGGAGGATATTATATGGCCTGATTACATGTTAAATGCTTTTGGAATACAAAGAAATACAAATAAATGCCAATCATTGCAATGCACATTGTAACATTGCAGAAATGTTCTGATAGCCACTAACCATTAGTTGTGACCTCATTTCTTGGGGCTATGGGTGTGAGAAAATACAATGGCTTTTCTGTGCCTCAGTATCTGTGACGCAGGCAGCGCACCCCAATTACGTGGAACTCTGTTGCTGTCATTCTGCCCTAGTACTAGTCAAGATGTTGGGAAATTAATATAAAATGAATAACCAAGCATTTTACTAGCCAAAATGATTTAGAGTGATTTTATATTTGGATATAACATTGCCTCCAAACAATTTATTCCCGATTTTAGGCAGCAAATGCAGACCTCAGAGTTATTTACATTAAGATGGTCCCTAAAATTGTCTTAGCAAGCAGAAATCAAAGTTCTAGTCTGATCTCCCCTTACATGCTCTCCTTTTACTTCACAACCTTTCTGACCTCTCCGGCCATCAGACTGGAGCCCGAGATCCTGCTTCGGGCCAAGCAGGATTTCATGAAAACAGACAGTGCAGCTGACCTTGAGTAAGTGACCCTGCCAGCTTACAGGCATGGTAGCTACTGGAACTATCCAGTTTGCCTGTGTTGTTCCACCTGTTCTGACATCACTGCTAGCTTGTAGGTCCAGTCTGGTTTGACTGGATGTTTTAATGGCCAGATATATTTAAGCATCTTTTTTTCTGAGGGAAACCCAGCAGGTTCTCTGCTATAATTAGCTTCTCCTTCTTTTTTGGAGTAAATTTCCACTTTTTGATGTTAAAATTATCCACCACTGTATACACTGGACTCACAGGCTCAGTTGATGGTGACCATAGTACTAGCTGAAGCCATAAAGGACCCACCAGCAGTAGTGCCCAGTCAGTACAGATATGTCTGCTATTAACCATTCATCAGAACTTTCTAACAAAACAATAAACTGCTCTTCAAGGTCTAAATGAGCCAAATAAAAGATGCAGGTCAGCGCACTGCTACAAATAGCTTTTACAAATACTTAAAAACTATTGTATTAGGAAATTAAAAAGATCAGGGGTGGCATGCAGTCAGATCCCAATGCCAATGAATTACAGATTTTCTTTTATAAAATATTGGATTGGAAGGAGCAAATCCAAATGGACTTTTTGAACTTTTACACTCAAACACTCCTCAGCCCCACCAGAAAGACCCACCCTTCATCTTAGAGCTAGAGCTGAGTCCATGTAGAACAGGTACAGTTTAAAAGGTCTCCTGAATCCTACAGAATGACAATGTCTGACACAGATTCAGATTGACTTAACAATATATCAGAACCAAAGGTAACTTCAGTTGCTGACTGGACGGTAACTAATGGCATGACACTTTTTTGTCAGGGTTATGTTTAAAGCGCTAAGCATGTGACATTACACTTGGGAAACTAGACAACTTTTGAAAAGACACATCTAAAGATATGCTGAACATCTGCTCCATTTTGGAGCCGCTCAGGCCTTCACCTCGGTTTCTGTCTCTCTTCCATCTCTCCTCCTTTACATTCACTGCTCCCTTACCTTCCCACATTCACTGCTCCCTTACCTTCCCACATTCACTGCTCCCTAACCTTCCCACATTTACTGCTCCCTAACCTTCCCACATTCACTGCTCCCTTACCTTCCCACATTCACTGCTCCCTTACCTTCCCACATTCACTGTCCCCTAACCTTCCCACATTTACTGCTACCTTACCTTCCCACATTCACTGCTACCTTACCTTCCCACATTCACTGTCCCCTAACCTTCCCACATTTACTGCTACCTTACCTTCCCACATTCACTGTCCCCTAACCTTCCCACATTCACTGCTCCCTTACCTTCGCACATTTGCATTTCACTTATTGGTTCTCTTTCACTTGTCTCTGTGTCTCTCACTGTCTTCTAGTACAGAAAGGTAGTGACCAGGTCAGCTACATCCCAAACAAATGGCATCTTCAAGTTGAAGAACAATAACTGTTATTTTCCTGATTCAGACAATGACCATTTGGCCCTTAATTGCCTTATTGTGAAGCAAAGTGAGATTATGACAGTGATATATTTTAATAGGAATGTATGAATTGCCTCCCATCGCCTCTGAATAAGAATATGATTAGTTAGAAGCTTACTCTGCCTCACTGTCCATTTCTAGGCTTTTGATAGAGCAGGATGAGTGTTCCGCGGAGCAGACCTTCACCCGGGACAGAGAGCCTGCCCTGGAGTACCAGCGGGTTACTATCTCTGGAGAGGAGAAATGTGGGGTAAGATCCTGTCAGCAAAGCCACTGTGGGTGGGATATCATGCTTAGCCAATCAGCATTTAGCCAACCACCCATTGGTTAGTTTTTGGCTTCCTGTAGTGCTACTGGGAATTGGGTTATTATTTTTTTCCCAGTTGAATCATAGCATATTTATTCAGTGGCATGCATGGCTTGCAGTTTATACTAGGACACTATGAATATTTCCCTTGGGTAACTGGTATTTTCATTCCGATTACCTTGCTTCGGAATATGGTGTAATTCAGGATACAAGTAAATGCCATTGCCTGTTCCAGCGATGTCCTGAAGCACTTGATGGAACAAATTTTTCATGTTGCTTAAAGGCTGTAGTCATCTTTGACTGATTTTACAGAATTTAAAATGGAAAACCTACAAATGCTATAGCACTTTAGTGCTCAGGATGGGACAGCCTTGGGTTAAGGGGACAGCCTTGGGTTAAGGGGACAGCCTTGGGTTAAGGGGACAGCCTTGTGTTAAGGGTCCTGAACACCCGGTAGACCTTTTTGGAATCACCATACAAAGGTACAAAGAAATGTTCCAGCTCTCAGAAACATTGACTCCCAGCATTTACTGTATAGGTTGTGAAGGTGATTTCAGGGGAACATCTTTCGCCAAGGCAAGTTTGTTTATACAGCACATTTTCAAAGAGGTTATGCAGACTGCTTTACAGAAAATAAGATCAAATAAAAGCAATTATTAAATGGGAAATTCAAAACAAGTGAAAGTAAAATAACAGTAAAACACAATTAAATAAAAGTAAAATAAAAAGCATCAACATTGCTTAGCAGCACTAATAAAAGGCCCATGGAGTAACAATGTTTTGAGCAGGTTTTAAAGGTGGCAACATTTGCTGCATTTCTAAGCTCATCAGAGAGGCCCTGCTAGTTATGAGTAGCAGATAGCTGAATGCCTTTAGGTCAGGGGTGCCCAATCTTATCCATAAAGGGCCGGTGTGTATGCAGGTTTTCGCTGCAGCTCCCTAATTAGATTACTAATTAGAGGACTAACTGGCTGAAGAGTCCTCACACCTGGGTTTGAACAGCTGACCTAAGGTTATCCCAAAAACCTGCATACACACTGGCCGTTTGCGGATAAGATTGGGCACCGCTGCTTTAGGCCATGGGTACTTTCATGGGTACCTTTCACTCATAGCACTCTTCATAGAGATGATCATAGCGGCCTGTTATGTTCATATTCAGTCAGAAGGCCTGTGATGTAAACTGGGCTGAGACCAGGGCACATTGTTGGTTGGGGTTTTCCCAGGAGATTCTGCTCTGCTCCTATCAGAGGTGTTTACACTCTTTTACAGTTTATGATTATTGCAAAAAAAAACATTTTGTTAAATGACTGGAAATGTGACCAAACTGGCTCAAGTCCCATGAGAGCCTCTGTTGCTTCTCAGTAAAATGAAAAATATCAGAAAAGTCCAGGTGCAAAAACGTCTCCAGTGCTGGGCTGAGCACTCACTCTCTAGGGATAGAAGCCATAAGCTGCCTGTGTGTATGTCTGTCTGTCGGCCTGCCTGCCTGTCTGTATGTATGTGTGCCTGTCTGTCTATCTGTCTGTCTTTTTCACTGTAAAAGCTCTGCTGAGGTGTTTCCAGGAATACGAGCAGAATACATAAGGCAAACTGCCGCAGTGAAGTAACTGGCAGAAGAAATGCAATATTGCTGTAAGGCACTGTCAGCGATAGCGTCAGCTAAGCAGTTAGATCTAAGCTCGCCCTCCAACACACTGTGTTACTTGTTGTTGTGCCCCTAGGAACTTGAATAAGAACACTGAAAACGTGACACTGTCAGCATGATAACTGGGCGGCGTTGTCTCTGTGCCTATCCAGGTGCCCTTCACAGACCTGCTGGACGCCGCCAAGTGCGTGGTGAGGGCCTTGCTCATCCGACAGAAGTACACGGCGCTGTCTCTCCAGAGCTACTGCAGCACGACGGCACGCTTCCTGCAGGAGTTGGGCGGGAGGCCATCAGGGGCAGTGCCAGAGGCTCCTGTCATTGCTGGTACCTACACCGTTCAGCTTTGGGGGTACCTGTGGTCTGTGCTTTCATACTGCCCAACCCTTTTTCTGGAACCAGAACCTTTTTCCAGAACCAGGAACTTCTTTTTGCATTCACGTTAGAGGAACTCAGCCCAATTGGAGTTCCTCTGAGGCAGTTTAACCCTATTATTAACCCTTTTATTAGTAGTAACGCTAGACTAATGGTGCTTTTCACCATTAATCAGAAGAGCACCATGGTAATCTTGCTCTTCCCCAGTATCGGATGCACAGATGTAATGCTGAAAGACACTATTAACTAGGGTGCTGGGAAACAATCTCACAGTAACAAATCAAGCCAGACCTTCATACTTCACATTGAGGCACAGTGTGTACCCTGTGAATTGGAATGAATTTCATTGATCCCAGAGGGAAATCCTAATGAATTTCTAATTATGGTGTTTATACATAAAAGCATTATACACGTTGTACATACTTTATACACCATATTGGCAAAAGTATGCAGACACCTGCTTGTCCATCATCTCATTGCGAACCCAGGATATTAGCATGAAATTGGTCCATTCTCTGTTGCTTTAACAACCTCCGCTTTTCTAGCTTCCATTCAGGTTGGGTATGTGTGTGTGTGTATGTACTGTATGTATGTATGTGTGTGTGTGTGTGTATATATATATATATGCGCAATATCCCTGTGAATCTGCTTTGGACAAATGATTGGAAAGATGCATGAATGGAGAAAATATTGTTAAAAATGCTAATCTTTATTATGTAAGGCTTGGCGTGCAGGCAATGTAAAAGTCGTATCACATTGCCACCCTGTTGCTGTTCTACAGACACCCCCGTGCACCCCCCTGCTTCAAAGACGCACCCCTACGAGAACCAAGACCCTAAGAACATGCCAGCTGACCTGGGCTTCGGATGCAAGATGGTCGACGGTGTGGTCCATGTCTATCCCGGCAGGAATGCGCTAGAATGGTAGGCTGTCCATTGGAAGAATGGAATGTCCTATTTCTCATCTGTGATTCCTAGGCATGGGGGAGTCTTGTACTAACAGTAGTGTTCCCTGTCTGCAGCAGCACCGAGCTGGACCTGCCCTACCCTGACCTGCAAGAGTACATCGGTGACATGAGTGTTATGATGGCCCTCATCATCAACGGCCCAGTGTGAGTCACGCCAAGCAAACTAAGTGCCCCCCAGGTCCTAGCTGACTAAAATAGACCAACCATGCTTTTGAAAACTCAGTGTCAGAAAAGCCACAGCCATAGTGAAAGTTAAAATTTTGCATGTCCCAAAGTCCTCCAGCTATTCTACTCAATGTTCTTCAGCTTTGGCTCCCCCTAGGGTCCAACAGAGGGATACCTCTGTAATGCGTCTCAGGTTCACTGCTCTCATCAAGTCCGTTTGTATACAGTATGTTAACTTTTCTTGCATTATTTCCATTTGTGATGACAGCCTGAATGCCAGGACATACTACAAGGTCTGTGTGTTTTCATGTGTTTTAGCACTCCTGACAGAAACACACTCAGTCAGGCATTGCGCCTGGAATAGCCATGTGATTGTCTGACTTCCTGTCTGTGTGGGTCTCTGGTCTGACTTCCTGTCTGTGTGGGTCTCTGACAGGAAGTCCTTCTGTTATCGCCGGCTGCAGTATCTGAGCTCCAAGTTTCAGATGCACATTCTGCTGAATGAGATGAAGGAGTTGGCAGCACAGAAGAAGGTCCCACACCGAGACTTCTACAACATCCGCAAGGTCTGCTACCCAGAGTGCACTTCCTGCACTTTCTTTGGTCTGCAGGATCTTTTTTCCTACTTCTGTGGTGAAATATGACGGGCAAGTCTGGAGATGAATAACATGGTTAATACTGCCACCTAGTGGCCACAAAGTATTTGCATCCACTGTTCCTGTATCATAAGCTATTTCCACATCAGGAAAACAACATGCGAGTACTAGCAGTGTTTCTGTCTCCCCCTTCAGGTGGACACTCACATCCACGCTTCCTCCTGCATGAACCAGAAGCACCTCCTTCGGTTCATCAAGCGAGCCATGAAAAAGAAC
Organism: Stomatorhinus walkeri; assembly: GCA_026784285.1. Classification (NCBI taxonomy): domain Eukaryota; kingdom Metazoa; phylum Chordata; class Actinopteri; order Osteoglossiformes; family Mormyridae; genus Stomatorhinus; species Stomatorhinus walkeri. The sequence continues at coordinate 994,359 of JAODUD010000116.1, forward strand.
CTGGGTGAGACTGTGCACATGGCGAACGGCAAGGGCCAGACCCTCTCTGAGGTGTTCAAGAGCATGAACCACACAGCCTTCGACTTGAGCGTCGACACCCTGGATGTTCATGCCGTAAGCTCTCAGCGATAGGCTTTCTAACCCATCTTTGTTTTGCCAGTTAGATTACAGAACATTATAGCAAGTTGGACAAAATATTACATTTACACACAAAAATCAAAGGAAAACACAGAATTGTTTTGCCTGTCGCTCCAAATCATCCACAAATGCCTGCACCTCTGATGCTTTAAATTACCTTAAATGGAAAAAGACCCTTTTAAGTCTGATAAAAGCTGAATGACTCATCCTGCTTTCAGCTGTTGTCATGACCAAGGGAGAGAGAGGGACATAAATAATGAGGATGTGGGAAAATGAGTCAGAAGACATGCTGACATGTTCGTGTTTTTCTGACACGCAATAGATAAGCACGCTAACATGGATTAATGGAGTCCCGATTTAACCATCCACCAGGAGAATGTGATCACGAGTTTTCACGATGCCTTCTGCTAACGTCTCTCTCCCCACAGGACCGAAACACCTTCCATCGTTTTGATAAGTTCAACGCAAAGTACAATCCCATTGGGGAATCTATCCTGCGTGAGATCTTCATCAAAACAGATAATTACATTGAGGGCAAATACTTTGGACACATCATTAAGGTGCGCCTCTTTTCCTGCTGACAGGAGCTGTAACAGTCACATCAAATTCAAGTTTTTTAGCACGTAAAATTCTACTTTATTAGGAGTAAACACATGATATTGGATAAAAGTTAGGCTGTTATGTCATTGAATTGTAGTCTTGGAAAGTTTATGATCCCTTTGGAATTTTCTGTATTTCTGCATAAATATAATCTAAAATGTGATCAGATTTCCATATAAGTCCTAAAACTAGATAAAAAGAAAAGTCCCGAAACTATATGAAGAGAATGCAGTGAAACAAGAACAGTATACTAATTCCTTTATATATTTGGGAAAATGTCACATGTTTAGGTTGTAGCATAACTGGGTTTCAGAGAGATATTTAGGTTTAGGAGATAGTAGTGATGCATTTTGGGTAGGAGCACGTGTTTCAGGGGACTTCACCCTGATTGGTCACATGTGCTTACATGTCAGGAGGTGATGGCTGACTTGGAGGAGAGCAAGTATCAGAACGCAGAGCTGAGGCTGTCAGTGTATGGCCGCTCGCGTGACGAGTGGGACAGCCTGGCACACTGGGCTGTTCGTCACGGCGTCTACTCTGACAACGTGCGCTGGCTCATCCAGGTGCCCCGCCTCTTGTGAGTATTGATTTCCCTGTATCCTCTGCCCCAGACTCCTCGCTGGGGGGCCACAGTCTTTTGGGGTTGTGAGGGCTCTGAAAGTAGCTATGTAACACTTGTAGTAATTCTTCTTCCTTGATCAGACATTGGATGCATTGGGAGGGGTTTACTCAGGAGAATACAGGGATCAAGGACACGGGGAATAAATATTCTTGGAGTAATAGATTTACTTTTTATTAAGTTAGTGTTGCTTCCACATGACCATGTTAGTTTGAATGTATGTTATGATTTTTCCCTCTCAGTTGGCAGAATGCTATTTAGCGGATAACAGTCACATGACTGATAATCATGGGAATCGTTTGGGTCTTTTATTGGTCTTTGTGTAGCTGCTGGACTCGCTGAACTCCTCCTGTTTACTTAATTCAGCAAGTTTAATTTTCACTTCATTTTAAAGTTTCACTGTTGTGCTTGTTCATGATGAACAGATGTGACACATTGTGCAGGGTGATATGCAGAAGTTTCCTAAGAATAGTTTTTCTTCACGGACATATCATGATGTATCCTGTGCTTAATTTTAGGATCAGGGTGTCAAATTAAAAAATTGTACAATTTTTATTTTAAAGCCAAATTCATCTTTGTTGCTTGTTATTCCTCATCCACCACACTAAAGAAAGCCACATGTCAGGTAGAGGTGAAGAGGCCTAATAAACATGTTTCTCTCTGCACAGTGATGTCTACCACTCTAAGAAACAGCTGGCCAACTTCCAAGAGATGTTGGAGAACATCTTCCTCCCACTGTTTGAGGCTACCATTGACCCCCGCAGCCACCCTGAGCTCCACCTCTTTCTCCAGCATGTGAGTATGGCCTGCTCAAGGTTGAAAAATGTGCACGCAAGTCACAGGACTAGTGAAAGGTCATGGGAACACAAGACTGACCTAAGGCACCCAAAGGCTGCTGACATTCAGCTGACTACAGTACTGATCGTTTGTGCTGTATTGAGACCCGCTCTGAACAGAGATGCCTTCCACCAAATGCATACTGTTCTGTTTGTTTTGCAGTATTTTAAGCTTGAGAGATTTTTTTCAGGAGCCCTATTATGCTACTGTGCATTATTTTATATTTGGGTCTACTAGAATACATTTACATGCTTCAGTGTTCCAAAAGCACATTATTTTTCTTATACACTCTTATTATCTCTATTCACTCTGTCTATAACTCTGCTCTGTTCTGCTTTAAGCCCCACCCCCTGGTGAGCCCAGTGTACTCTGATTGGTCAGCTGGTGTAATTAGTAAGTTTGGCCCTGTCTTGCAGTCTGCAGACAGAGCCTCGTAGGTAGGTGGCCAATAAGGACTGCGGTACAAGGTGACCTCACCATATCATGGAAGTAAGGCCCGGAATTCCAACAAGGTGTTCCTGGCACATTAAAAAAAGAATGAATTTTGTGGTGAGAGGTTAATAATTGCTAAAAAAAAATGTCTGGGGCAGTTTCTGAGTATCACAGCATTTGCCGATTGTGCGAGTGTGTGTGTGTCTATATTTCAGTTAATATGCACTTGTGTGTATGTGTCTACATTGCCGTTAATATGCACGTGTGTGTCTGCATACTCAGGTGGTTGGCTTTGACAGCGTGGATGATGAGTCCAAGCCAGAACAGCACATCTTCAACCTGGACAGCCGCCTGCCAGGCAACTGGACGGAGGAGGACAATCCACCCTACTCCTACTATCTCTACTACATGTACGCCAACATGACTGTGCTCAACCATCTGCGCAGGTATGGCAGCTTCACAGTTACCTGCACAGTGACCCCTACATCTCCCTGCTCGTTCTCAGCAGACTGGGCTGAGAATCACGGAGCTCAGTGTATAGGTGTAGTTCCACGTTTGTACACGGGAGCTATTTGTTTGCACTTCTGTGTATTTTATTGTCTTCTTTTTTTGTGTTTTTTGTTTATCTGTATTTTTGCATGCTTCACTTCTTCCTGTAAAACACATTAAATAAGATATGCCTATGACAATGTGGGGTATAATAAAATTTGCCTTGCCTATTAATAACAAGGCTGGGCTCTAGAGAGCAATAATAGCCTGTTTTTGGAAAGATTGCCTTGTTAGGTGGTGATGATTAAGATGGGCAGTTTAAATTTGACCCAGAAGACCCCCGAAACCGGTTATACAGGACAAAAACCAGGACTTTTACATACTTAGTAATGCTTAGCAATAGGGACTGTAGGTCTTGCAGCCATGTATAAAGGCGACTGAGGTCTACATCTGCATCTCATGGTAACCTTAGTTTCCTGGATTTTCTGGATTCTTAGTGGACTGATTCATCATGCTAAGTTTAAATAAGTCTTAACATATTTCCTCTCTGATAATATAATCTATAGTTTTTTCAAGGAGATGACACATCTATTGAGTGTGTTCAGATGGTGGTAAAGGTGCTGATTTGTTACACAGGGCATAATCTGGTCTTTGTTTTATTAGATAATAATGTGGACAGCCATTTTCTGTTATACATAAATTATATTTAAATCAATATCACATGTGTAGGATAGCCAGTAAAATGTTTCTTGTACTACTTCAAGCTGGCCCTTGACTGTGTATTTGAAACTGACCATCATGCTCTGCAGGAGGCGGGGCTTTGACACATTTGTGCTCCGCCCACACTGTGGAGAGGCGGGGCCTATCCACCACCTGGTGTCAGGTTTCATGCTATCAGAGAACATCTCCCACGGGCTGCTGCTCAGGAAGGTAAGACTTGCCAGTCTGCTAGGCCATTGTGTCTTAACCCAGTCCTCAGGGACCCCCAGAGAGTTCACAGGACTGGGTGGAGGGACACTGCACTAGGTAGACAGGTCCCCAGAGGGTTCACTGGACTGGGTGGAAGGAACACTGCACTAGGTAGACAGGTCCCCAGAGAGTTCACAGGACTGGGTGGAGGGACACTGCACTAGGTAGACAGGTCCCCAGAGGGTTCACTGGACTGGGTGGAAGGAACACTGCACTAGGTAGACAGGTCCCCAGAGAGTTCACAGGACTGGATGGAGGGACACTGCACTAGGTAGACAGGTCCCCAGAGGGTTCAC
>JAODUD010000116.1:998838-1010471 GCA_026784285.1 Stomatorhinus walkeri
CCCCAGAGGGTTCACAGGACTGGGTGGAGGGAACACTGCGCTAGGTAGACAGGTCCCCAGAGGGTTCACAGGACTGGGTGGAGGGAACACTGTGCTAGGTAGACAGGTCCCCAGAGGGTTCACAGGACTGGGTGGAGGGAACACTGTGCTAGGTAGACAGGTCCCCAGAGGTATCACAGGACTGGGTGGAGGGAACACTGCGCTAGGTAGACAGATCCCCAGAGGGTTCACAGGATGTAATGTTTATTTGTACATTATTAAGTGGGAGTATTAGACTGAATCATTGGATGGAAAGAATTATAATCTAGTAAAATGTGTGTGTTTGCAGATAGTAAAGCAGACTTTTGCTGCCCAGTAACTTGGAAGCATCGCCCTGCGTCACAGAAGGCTCCACCTTGCACTCAGATGTTCTTGTCAGTAACTGGGTCTCCCCCCCTTCCCTAGGCACCTGTGCTCCAGTACCTGTACTATCTGGCTCAGGTTCCCATCGCCATGTCCCCCCTCAGCAACAACAGCCTGTTTCTTAGCTACCACCGCAACCCCCTCCCTGAGTACCTGTCCCGTGGCCTGATGGTCTCCCTGTCGACCGACGACCCCCTGCAGTTCCACTTCACCAAGGTGAGTGACACATGTGACCTGAGCTGCTCCAGGTGGCACATGCAGGGGCAGTGTAAACGGAGGGGGGGGGGGGGTTGAGTCCAAGGGCCCCTGAGTGACAGGCAGCACATTGGTCAGCAGCCCTTATCTGCAGATTGCTCACTACATTGCTACATATAATAGCTTAACATGTGTAAATAGCACATTGAACATTGACTGAAGGTATTTATGACTAAATGTACCTTCTTGGCAAAAACAGCTGGTGCTGCGTCTTTTGGAACAGACCGTAACCCACGCTGCTTTCCTTGAAGTGTCAGGGTGAATTAGGGCCACTCCTTTCGAACTTACACCAAGCTGCAATAATAAAATCATTAAAACTACACTGTCGTTTCTCTGCCTGTGGTCCAGGAGCCCCTGATGGAGGAGTACAGCATCGCCACCCAGGTGTGGAAGCTGAGCTCCTGCGACATGTGTGAGCTGGCCAGGAACAGCGTGCTGATGAGCGGCTTTTCCCACCGGGTAGGCAGCCTTACAGCCCAGAACCAGCTGGCTGAAAATCAATGTGGATTATTGGCTATAAACATACAGCAACGGGGATTCTGGGTGGGGTGTAGAGTCTCTACGGGGACTCCGGGCGGGATGTAGGGTCTCCACAGGGACTCCGGGCAGGGTATAGGGCCTCCACGGGGACTCCAGGTGGGGTGTAGAATCTCTACAGGGACTCCAGATAAAGCAAGTGCTCCACAAGTAACTTTAAACAAAATATCATTTCACCCCATGGACAGGTGAAGAGCCATTGGCTGGGGCCCAACTACACAAAAGAAGGCCAGGAGGGCAACGACATCAGGCGCAGTAATGTGCCAGACATCCGCGTGGCGTACCGCTCCGAGACTCTGTGCGAGGAGCTACAGCTCATCACCCAGGCAGTCTGCTCCGAGGAGCTGGAGTCCATCGAGGAAGAGGACAGCTTGTCCATGGATGCTGTCTCGGGGTCCAGCTAAGCCCCAGCCGAGGAGCCTTCGTCCTCTCTCATGTGTCTGTAACCTAGTAAAGGATCAGCTTGGGACTGATTTCTTGCTGCTGTGTGTTTGGATACATGCACATGCGTTTCCACAATTGGGAGGGGCGGGGTACATAAACTCAGAATGCGATTCTGATAGCCAATGGGCAGCCAGTGTTCTGTGGCTCTGATCACACATACACAGAAATGTTATCTGGGAGCCCTCGTGTAATGTTGGGATGCCGACTCAGCCACTGTGTAGTGTTACTGTAATGTTCTGTGAGTGTTAAGAGACAGGCAGCCATCCACACTCTGCCGTCTGAGAGGCCTGGACAGAGCCTCCCGGCAGGGCAGTGTGTCGCCAATCTGCTTCCCATCACGGGGCCTTCTGTTTGCAGTCACTTCAGGCAGTTACCTTCCCATTATTACCCATTCCAGGGTCACTGTGCTGTTTGCCTTTAATCGCAAATTCATTAAGCCCCCATCTTACTCAGATGCCATAGACAAAATTAAAAACTAACTGTCCTTCATGGCCAATGGACAATTTAAACTCCCTCTGATAGGTTTATTATGTGAAATCCACATTTCTTAAGGGCAACTCCTTATTACGATATAAAAATGGTCAGAGTGGAAGTCATTATTGATTTAATGGCTGTTTTTACTGCACTGTTGACAATATGGAGATGTAGTAAATTCGGGAAGGTTCAGTTGGGTAAACAGGGTTGTTTTTAAGCATGTGATCTCCTCTAAAACCGCATTTTGTAATCTGCCTCCTCGAGGCCTTCATCCCAAAGAATTAAGGGAAACTTATTCATATGATGCCAACTAGACAGTAATTGTGTAGCTCAATACAAAGAAGTACATACTTTGACAGCCTATTGAGCTCAAACCGTATTTAATAATAAAACAAAAGGTGTATTTTTGTAAAATAGCCATGACAGTTATATTTGGATCTAAATAAATATGGGTGACATTAGTGACTTTTGTTACCCACTGTTATTAGTTTATTCCTCTGCATGTCTTACCAATAATAAAACCGTGTTGATTCTGATGTTTATCATATGACATTTGTGTGGCTGTCATTAGTAGCCGAGTTTCTTGATGATCTCTGCCCATATTTGTGGAGCCTATGAATGGGTTAGTATTTTATTTTAGTTTTGAAGTGTTTCCATTATGCTTAGAAGTTCCTGTGATGCAGACAATAGGAGTTCATCTGTTCATGCTTCAAATGATTTTAAAATTAGGCTAAAAACATCCAGCTTATATGAAGATGGTCTGACATCACCTATCAGTGACATTACATTGAGTCACAGAGCCACCATCAGTGAATGTGGTAACTGGTAACTGGCCTCATCTCCAGTACTCACTCCATTTCTCATGCTGGTAAACACATGTAAAAAAATAAATTAAAAAAAAGATACTAGATTTTTTAAAACAGCCATTTATCAGAGGATGGATATAGCTAATGTTACTATTGTAGTTTTGGACATAAATACAATCAGAAATATTTTTTGGGTAAAGAGTTTCCAGAATCAAGTAAATGTGGCTGAAAATAAGACGTTTCTTAGTCATGTAGAAGTCTTTATAATTCGGTGTTATATGGGTGATGCTATTTTGGTCCCTGGGAGGATCTCATCTGTTATATTAGATTAAATTTACAGCCAAATTACACATTTGCATAGGCCAGGAAGCCACTCTTACAACTGTACTAAAACAAAACGAGGGTACACTGCTTTTTAACGTCTTTGCGTCATCAACTATTACACTAAACTGTTGACAGATTGTGTCAAAGTTGTGTTTTTTTCTCTTATAGGCGATTTTTGATTATCATTGCTGTGTGACATTTTTTCCAAGGATTTGTCATTTCTGTTGTCACTCTGGTTTTGCTGTATAAGTAAAAACTTCTGGCTGCACTGTTTCTGTGTTGCATGGCTGCTATATTTAAATAAAATACGTACATTCATTCAGGAGTAATTTATGGTGTACTAACAAACAATGACGGTCGTAGTGAATCAACGCGATTTTTATAAAGTGTATAAATACACATGTGTAGAGAAACGTGTGGGAACTGAACCCAACGGATAAAAAAAATGATTCCATCTCAAGAGTAATTTACATTGACCCTGCAGGTCAGTTGCACACCTGGAACAAGTTAAGAGCTGAAAGGCTCATGATCGCGAATCGGCGGTACATGAAGTCAAAACATTCTCATTGCAAGAACCAAGATAATAAGGGCCTCCTTATCCAATAAGATTGCGTATAATCGCTCACCGATGCTGTTCGTGATTGGCTGATAAACTTCCATCGTGAATGCCTGCTTCACTATTATATGAGGAAGGTCGAACCAGTCTGTATTCCGAGCACGGGAGTAGAAGCTGGTTTGCAAAACGGGACCATGGCGATGAAACTGGCTTACTGGGATATCAGGGGGGTAAGAAAACTTGCACTAATCCGAGAACAAAATCTTAGTTGCGCTTGATGTTTAGCAACTGTTGGTGAGTTATAAGCTAGTTCCATAGCTTTATTTAAACGACGGGGTAAAGTATGGTCGGGGAGGTATCTGCCAGCTGACAAGAGCAAATAAACACGCATGTAACTTAAGTTAGTATAGGAACTACAGATAAAGCTTAACTTCACGAGTAAATTACATATTTGTTTAATTATTAATATTTATTTATTCACCGAAAGACCCTATTTAAGTGCTTTGCTGTATGCTTCTAAACCTCAAAGCATGGCGCCACCATTTCCAGGTGCCTATAACATTCTGCGTATGCTTCATGTAGTTCGATAGTGGCACCAGACCCAAAGCCCTGCAGGATAAAAGACAGTGTTACTTTTGCAAGTCTGAGTAACAGACCTCTGTACGTCTCTATAGGTGGGACTGGAGCGCGTGTTGGCCTGGGGTGGTGGGTGCAGCACCTTCGCTGCACTAGTGCAAGCTCCCTAAAAAGACCTGCTAATCTCTTATCACGATTTTTTTCTTGCGATCTCGAAAAGATTACCTTGTTATCTCGAGATAAGGTAACTATCTTGTGATCTCGAGTTGAAAGTAGATAACTGACGCGGAAAACAAACGTCATGATGTCGGGATAGCGTACGTTGGTTATGTCGAAATCATAAGAGAAATAGCTCTCGACTTCCATTTTATAGCATGTTTCACGATTGCTTCTCCGTATAAAAAATGGAAAAAAAACAGCATTTGTATGGATGCATTCCATCCATCCATCACTCCATTTTCTGTATGTAACCGCTTATCCAATTCAGGGTTGTGGAGGGCCTAGTGTTTATGGACACAAAGCAGGGAACGACCAAGAATGAGATGCCAACCCATCGAAGGGCATACACACACACACACACACTTGCTGATCAACCTCGGCATTTTTTGGACTATGGGGTGAGTCTGGAATACCCAGTGAAAAACCCCACGATGACACTGGGAGTACATGCAAACTTCAAATGTGGAGATGTGAGGCAGCAGTGCTAAATACTGCACCCAGTGCCACCCCTGGATGCGTAACATGGCATGAAATTATAATATTTTTGAAAGTATATTTGAACAAAATAAAGGATGGAGACTTTTTTCCCAAGTAACAACTGTTCCTAAGCCACATGTGCAAAAGCATGAAGCTTTGCAGATACTTAATGCCAGTGCTGAGTGTTTTTGGAGTATGTGTAAAGGGACATCGGTATACTTAATATAACCGCAATAAGTTATATCATGGACATACCAACAGCTCGCCCAGCCAATTCGCCTGCTGCTGGAATACACCGGCACGAAATACGAAGAAAAACTGTACTCCTGTGGTGAAGGTAAGGAATTTATGGTGATATTTAAAAAAAAAAAAAAAAAACTTGCCTTGTATGTTAGTAGGCAAATCCAGCATTATGACTTAAATTGGCAAACCAACAGCCTCAGAGCAGGAACAGGCTTTGTGTTAATGAGCTTATCTTATCTAAAAGATTGGTTTTGGTTGAATATAGACAAATCCTCCAAATTCACATTATTTGTGAGAAATCCATAAGTTTTATAAGCATTGTGGATGTCAGGGCTCCAGATGGTGACTAAAATGGTCAACAATGTGACTAGATTTTAAATTTTGCAAGTGGTTTTTTTTTTTCCTAAACGTTTCCTCTTTTGTCTGGAGTCCTGGATGTGACACAAAACGGACCTTTACATGGAATTGCCCTAGTACTCTGAAACCGTCTATATCATTATTGAAATGGAACATTAAATTGCTCCACTGTGGATGGCTTCATGCCTTTCTGGTATTGTCGTCTAAGGTCTGGGTGTTGTGCCACTGTAGTGTTGCAGTGTTCGTCTGCAAGGGTTTAAGGGTCCAACAGGTAATAGAAGTGAAAAGCTCAAGATTTACACACAGGTCATAAAGGTTAAAATCACTTGTAGTACAAGCTGGAACATTTTCCTCATTTGCTGCTTTATTTGGCTTTCTGGGACCATAAATGTATCTGTTTATTTGTCTATCAGTGCCTTGGAATATCACAAACACTTCATAAACTTTCCAAACATGTCATCTTCAGCCTGTTGCCACTGACTATGGGTTTGGTTGCACTACAAATTTTGCCAAATTCTGTGTGTCTGCGGAACATTTGAGTTTGGCTGCTTTGGATGGTTATTCTTTAATTAGAAGATCTGACTGCTAAGTGAACCTCACAATCAATTGTACTCTGCATTCCTTAGCCCCTGATTATGATAAAAGCTGCTGGTTCGATGAAAAAGAGAAGCTTGGAATGTACTTTCCCAATGTGAGTAACTCGCCAGCATTTGTTTATTCAGTTTAGAGCCCTGTGATGCTGCTGTGGTCATGTGATTTCCTCTCCTGTCTAATTTCTTCAGCTGCCCTATCTTGAGGATGGCGACAGGAAGATTGTCCAAAGTAACGCCATCATGCGGTACATCGCACGCAAGCACAACATGTGTGAGTTATATAGCTGGGGATATTCAAGTAACGTACCCATCTGCAATATGTGTTATAGTAGAAGAGTTGTACTCTACCATATGAATCAGATATGTATTAAGTCTATGCTATAATAATTAGAACCAACTGTGTCATATGTATGGATGGGTAGATGGATATGACATGGGTAGATATCTTGGCCAGAGTATTAAGGATAGCCCTGATTACAAGATGACCACCACTTTCCATCCATCAATTTTCTTTGCCCACTCCTCCTGTTCAGGGTCATGGGGGGGGTTGGAGCCTATCCCAGAGGCTACAGGCACAAGGCAGAACAAACCAGGATGCGGGCCCATCACAGGGCATGCTCACACACCAGTCAGTCAGTCATACATGCACAGCTGCAGGCAGTTTGGTAACAAATTAGCCTCGGCATGTTTTTTGACTGTGGGGGGAAACCGGACAACCCAGAGGGAACCCCACAGTGACACGGGGAGAACATGAACTCCGCACACCTGGAGTCATAGTGGAGACTGGAACCCAGGTGTGAGGCAACAGTGCTAATCACTGCCCCCCCCTCACTCTTTCAGCAACTTTTTATGGAAAAAAAGCTTTTGGAATGCAAGATCGTACCAAACATTCCAATGAACAACCGTGTTGTGTGGAGAAAGGCAGCAGAATATATATCTTATCTTGATTGTTTTTTGTGGGGTTATATGCAAGTTGAAAGATTTAAAACCATGTTATGTAGATTTTGTTATTGATTTGACCTATTTGGGCCTGCGCTTCCATGCAGGTGGGGAGACTGAGGATGAGAAGATCCGGGTGGACATTTTGGAGAACCAGGCAATGGATTTTCGCAATAGCTTCGTCATGATGTGCTACACTGACTTTGTGAGTCCTGGCCAGAATAATGTGGGGGGGGGGGGGCACAGGCAGACTTCTATAGCCTGACCTTCAGGCTGTACATAGGGAACTTCAGTGCTTGTCTGATGTGGCTGTACGATAACGTAAGTGTGTTTGTTTCATTCCAGAGTGCAGGGCTTCATGTTTGCGTAGCCGCCTCCTGCTGGATTCTGGATCTTACCCAGAACATTTCTTGCCTCTGCTAACTCTGTGCCTGATTGCACAGTTGTCTCTTACAAACTCGGTTCAGTGCTGTAATTCAGGCAGTGTAACTTTGGGTTTTGCCTTGTTTTGTGACCCCATGCTGTTTACCACTTGTCTGTGAATTGTGTGTGACCTATGGATGCCTTTTCTCACCACTTGTAGGACAATATAAAGCCTGATTATATGCAGAAGCTACCTGGCCTGCTGAAGCTGTTCTCTGACTTCCTGGGAGACAGGAAGTGGTTTGCTGGTGATAAGGTAATAGTGCCAGGCTACAATTTGAAACTCCGGGTGGTGTGGATTGTTGTGAATGCTGTCGTCGAGAGTTTGTATTCTTTGTCATTCTTTGGGGTAGGGGAAATGACTTGCTGTTCAGTGTTTGACGGCACTACTTTTTCCTACATTGGTCACAGTATCTTGGGGGTCTCATGGTGAATGGCCTGATAATTGCTTGGCTGTGCTCTGTCCTGTTCCCTGGCCCAGTGTACATGGGAAGTAGCCTGCTTTGTTCCTCTGCATCCACTGCCTGTATGCAGGTGCCCAGACTCTCAGAAAATAGCCGTATGCTTATGTAAGCAGGTCCTGGTTTTTTCCCTCCTGTAGAGAGGTCTACAAACACGTTTGTAGAGCTTTTCATGAGTGATTAGGAAGGAACAGGAGATGAATGTTCTGTGAAATGCTGTCACTTCATTGCTGCACTGTTTACTTCTGTGAAGTTAGTCACTCAGCAGGTGTGACCTTGGCCCGTGCTTGCATGCAGTTCCTCGCTTATAAGGTGTCATCCAGGGCATTGACTGTTGTGTGCACTGCTTCTCCTGTTTTTTGTAGATCACCTTTGTGGACTTCATCATGTATGAGCTACTGGACCAGAATCGCATGTTTGAACCCAAGTGTCTAGACGATTTCAAGTCCCTGAGCGATTTCCTGGACAGGTTTGAGGTGAGAGACCCTGGTTCTTTGATATCATTTTAATAAATGGGAGAAACAACATAATTTTCTAGGTTTCTGCTTGGGGATGAATCCTGAACTGTTTCATGTCTGGTTCTCATAATGGCTGAGTCGGATTTAGGCCACAAATATCACCAAAGATTTTTTTGTTTCATCTCGGATACTATGTCCACCATTGGGACGAGTAAAGTGTTCTCAAAAGTATTTTCAAGGTCCAAAGTGTTTAGAGCCTCATAAGGTCACATGTTTGTGTTTGAAGCAGCATACGATGTGAGTTGTTGGTTTAGAGGTACATTATGTAGCCTTTACAGTAGGTGTTTCTTTAGATGATAGAAACAGCCTTTTGTGATATTCATAACCTGTCCTGGTCAGACTCGTGTATTTATTTTTCAAATGATTTAATTGCTGGAAGCCTTTGTTTCACAATCAGTTTAAGATATTGAGCTAGTTTTCTGTTGCGGCCTTTTCCGTCATTTACATGTGGATGTCATACCTGCCAGGGGCTGGAGAAGATCGCGGCCTACATGAAGTCCAAAAATTTCATGAAGACCCCAGTGAACAACAAGATGGCCAAGTGGGGGAACAAGAAGGAGTGAAACCAGTGCGACAGGAACGTGGTCCCCCAGTTGCTCCCTCTGCATTGTAACACTGTTTGTTAATAGCAAATAAATACACATGCATGTACTAATGCAGCTTGTGTTGTAACAGCACTGAAAGGTACAGCAGTATTTTTACTAGACTGAATTTACACGAAACTCCTAAATGTGGTCGGATTGTAATGGATTGACCTGCTTTGTAACATTCTTACAGCACGTATAAAACAGGCATTTTCCCTCTAACCTCGAGTGACTGACTTAATTGTTATGAAAAGTGATATCGTTCTGCAGAGCTTCTCTTGTAATTTTTAGTTAAACCACTACACAGCCTAAAAAATTTAGAGAATTAAGTTCAATGCAATAAAATCTTTTCTGTGAAGAATAACCACACATAGCCTTTGAGCAAATTACATTAGGCTTATTTGTTACAGGTGAGTTGTGGTGGTATTCCAGGTGTAGTCAAAATATCCCCTCTCTCTGACACTTTATTGTAAGTTCAGGTATATAGAACGTTACTTGCACTTTGGGTTGTAAGTTGACTGTTTTTAGCTGGTTGCTCAAAAGCAACGATCCCGAGATGATGCAGCTGTTCTCGCTTATCTGAAGCCTGTAAGTGAGCTTGCGATGCAGGCTGAATGTAGCATGTGTTTACAGTGATATGTGCATATATAACTTTAAATTGGAGTTGTGGTTTATGAAGATAACGGAAGGCTGTACTGCACCTTCACCAAGACAGGTTTTCAGGACTTTGCACCCCAGTAATATTTCCCTGTGTTAAAGTGCACTTGAGAGAGAAAGCACACATTAAGATTTTCAGAATTTTAATTATTGGGAAAATCACTTAATAGGGATAATATGTGGGTTCTTTGGTAAAACCAGAATGTTAAAAAGCTGGTATAAAACATTTTAAAACCTAATTGATTGTTCAGGTGTAGCTAAGTAATAGGAATGCTCCTGAGATGTGTTGTTTTGTGTGTTTGGGGTGGGGGCTGCGCCTGGGTTCACTGCTTGGCACCTCGGCATAGAAGAGGCTCTATATCAGGTTGTCAGTTTTTGTGGGAAAATACAAGAGTTTTCTCCCACACTCCCCCCTCTGAGCACCACACAGCCTCCAGCAATTTCTAAACTAGCTGATGGCGTCAAATCGGTTTTGCAGTGCTAGTCAAAAACCCTCTCTGCTTCCACAAAGCCCCCTGTTCATGACACACCAGAAATGCATAGTGAGAGTCGCTGTAGGTGGGTTGAAGCTCAGGATATTTTCTTTGTAGTCCCTAACCTGTCATATCGGCTGTGAGTTATATTCCCTTTTGAAAGGCCATGGCTTAGCTGAACATTACCATCACATAGTTCTGATGAGTTTGACTGTCTCTCCCTGTGTCTTAATCGCCTTGCCATCCAGCACGTGTCGTTCTCTGCTTACCCCATACAGAGAGAAAATGGTACAATATCAAAGTGTAAAATACACATGCAAGCAGGGAAAAAAGGCCCAAGCAGTCTGGCTTCTATTAAATGCCCATGTGCCTCCCAAGCACATAATCTTATTAAATAGGCCACATTTGAACCTTGGAGTCTGCAGCCGCATTTGTGGTTAAGCAACAGAAAACGGCAACATAAGCGTATAATGAGGTGACTTTTAAACTGTTGTCTTAATATGCTAAAAGATTATTGCTTTTACCTTTTTTATACATCCCCTGCCTGAAAAGCTTTAGGTCGAGTAACTTGGTCTGTAAATCAAAATTCTTATTTCAAAATGAAAAACCCACTATGGTGAAAAAAACGTAAACTGGATTACCATAAACTGAGGAATCATGGTATCATATATTTTGCTTTTACCCATTTATAAAACTGTAGCAATTCAGTATAAGTTCCTTGCATAAATGTACCACTGTTGAGCCCCTTTCAGATTTAAGCCATCAACATTCAATATTTAAATTCACATCCTCATCTGCTGCCTGCTTATATGAGGAAATCATAGTGCACATTTTAAATCTGCTTTACAAACATTTATAAATTATCATTATGAACTGAGTCCCAACTATTAGATAAAATACAATGATTTTATACTAGCTGTCATACCCTACCCGTCAAAGCCTCATGTGCCACGCCCCCTTGATACCTCCTGTCTCTCCCCTAATGGATCCCAGCTGTCGTTCATTGTGATCATCTGTTTTTGGTTTCGTTCTTGTCAATTTTCAGTATTTAGTCCGCGTCCCTGCACTAAGTGTCAGATCGGTCATTGTGATGTTTAGTGGCGTCTACCCTGCTTGTTTCATTAAACCCTGCTATTTTGGATACTCCTGCCTGTCATCGTCTTTCCTGCCCGACGCCGCCCACATCCAGGCACGCTGCACCCGCAGTTCGTGACACTAGCACTATGCTAAGATCTAGGAATTATACACTGAACAAAAATATAAACGCAACACTCTTGTTTTTGCTCCCATTTTTCATGAGATGGACTTAAAGATC
>JAODUD010000116.1:1025880-1043336 GCA_026784285.1 Stomatorhinus walkeri
CCCTGCGATGGGCTGGCCCCCTGTCCAGGGTTGTTCCCTGCCTCGTGCCCGTTGCTTCCGGGTAGGCTCCGGACCCCAGTAGGATAAGCGGGTATAGAAAATGGATGGATGATGTTGATGTTTTGTTTCTGTATACATATTTTATGTAAGATCCTAAGCACCCTTTGACAATCCTGAACTCGGTATTGGTTATATTAGCAAATACTGAAACCCCATGAAAATCAGGCGACTTCCCCACGTGTATCTAAGGCCTGCCCCCCCACCCCCCCCCCGTACCGTCCCGTCTGCAGACACTGGCTTTGGCACCATCTATGTTTCGGATGACCGCGGCACAGTCTACTCCAAGTCACTGGAGCGCCACCTCTACACGACCACAGGGGGCGACACTGACTTCACCAACATCACCTCCCTTCGTGGCGTCTACATGACTAGCGTGTTGGCTGAAGGTGTGCATGTTGATTATCAGTTTGGCCTACAAGCCTCACCAGGATATGTGGGTGGATGGCCGAGTTTGTACTAGAGAAAACTAGTTCTACCCACCTCTGAAGTGGTTTAAATTAAATCAGATCACTTTGTCACATCACTTGACACTCAGCGAGACAGGAGCAGTGTTGTACTACAGATCACACAAGACAACAGTGCAGTATGAAGTATATGGGAAATGGTACTATACCACGTAACTATTCTAACTACACTAATAATTATTGTTCCAACTTGCACATTATCATAGATACAGTGAATATGAATAGAAGGTGAAGTTCCCACAGTTAATATTTCCCTCTGATAGTCGGCCGTGTAGTTTGCCACTCCGTCTGGCTGTACCTCGCCGCATGCAGGCCAGGCATTAAGGGAGACTGCTGCTGTCACCCCACAGACAACTCTGTGCAGACGGTCATTACCTTCGACCAGGGTGGCGAATGGAGGCTGTTGCAGAAGCCCCGGGGTAGCAAATGCGACACCACAGCCAAGAACAAGGATGTGGTATGAAGTAGCTAGGAGTGTGTGTGTGTGTGTGTGTGTGTGAGAGAGTGAGAGAGCACCCAGCCATATTCCCCCTCCCTCTGCACACAGTGCAGCCTGCATGTTCACGCCACCTACAGCATGACCATGAAGCTGAACGTCCCCATGCTGCCGCTGTCTGAGCCCAGCGCCGTGGCTCTTATCCTGGCCCACGGTATGTGACCGATCGCCGCCCGCCAGGGTCTGTACTGTACTTAAAGCATGGTCTGAAGGCCCTAAAATAATGCTACACTCTGTTAGGGGCAGTTAATCCCATTGTACATCTACCCCTCAATGCTTAAGTCGCATGTATGGGGTCGCCTGCCAGGGATGGGGCAGTTCTCGAACCCAGGTCCACGCTGTGGGAGCCCCATGCTGTCTTAGGTATAGGCTTGTTGGGTAGTTTTTAACCCCTGACACCCCCGACCCCCACATTCCTGGTTCTCCTCCCCAGGGAGTGTGGGAGACGGCATCTCGGTGATGACGCCTGATGTGTATGTGTCTGACGACGGGGGCTACTCTTGGCTCTGGGCCCTCAGGGGCCCCCACCACTACGCCATCTTGGACTCGGGGGGGCTGCTGGTGGCTGTGGAACATACCCCCTCCCGGCCGATCCACCAGATCAAGTGAGTTGCCCAGTCGCTTGGTGTGTGACTCCAAGCTTGGATACACGGCAGCATGTGTTTCGCAGCAATCTGTAGTTTTAGGGGCACCTTACTGTCCCATATGTGTTCGGCAGCTGCTGACAGCAGGTCTCTGCTGGGACGCCTCTTCCTCTTCACTCTGTGCAGGTTCTCTACAGATGAGGGCCAATGCTGGCATGTCTACAACTTCACCCAGGAGCCCCTGTTCTTCACAGGCCTGGCTTCTGAGCCTGGCGCACACTCCATGAACGTCAGCATCTGGGGGTACCGGGAGGTCATGCTCACTCGCTACTGGGTCTCCATCACTATCGACTTTGGCCAGCTATTCACCCGGGACTGTGAGTGATGGGGGGGGGGGGCACACTTCACTGGTCAAGCTCTGCATTTAATCTCGGTAGATTCCCAGTCTTCAGTTGCGGTTCTTTTTTAGCCAGTCTGCAGCTTCCCCCTCAAACTTCCTAAAACACTTCCTTCCAGTTGCACTGTGCCCCTTCCTGTTCCACAGGTGATGAGAAGGACTACGTTCAGTGGCTGGCACACTCTGATGACATCAGCAATCCTGATGATGGGTGCATGCTGGGATACAAGGAGAAGTTTCTACGGCTGCGCAAAGACTCGGCGTGTCTGAATGGGCGCGACTACGTCGTAAACAAGCAGCCCACACCGTGCCGCTGCACGCTGGATGACTTCCTGTGGTATGCCCCGCCCCCTTCGGCCCCGCCCCCTTCGGCCCCGCCCCCATTACATCTCCGCCATGGTCCCACTTCTCCTCTGTCCTGCAGCGACTTTGGCTACTACCGTCAGGAGAACAGCTCTGAGTGTCTGGAGCAGCCCGACCTCCAAGGCCATATTCTGGAGGTCTGCTTGCATGGCCAGAAGGAGCAGCTGCAGACCAGCGGGTAATGCTTAGGGCACCTGCCAACAAACCCCCCCCCACCCAACACGCTGTATGCTGTCCTCCTCACCGTAACGGGAGGCCCCCCAAGCGGGCTGCTTAAGCCATTTTGTTGGAGCTGAAACAGAAGTAAAACGACAAAAGATGATGCAGCGTTAATATTCTGCTAATCGGCGTGCAGGGTTGTTGTCCGTAAAATTAGCTGTAAGCTGTTCGACGCAACACCTGTAACCATGCTGTTTCGCCTGTGATCCCCGTGTGATGATGTGATTCTTGGTGCTATGTCCAGACTGCTGCCAGCGAGCAGCACTGTGTATCTGTAAAGGCACATGCTCCATCTTTACCCCGCGATTCTGCCCTTTCCCTGACATCGAGTTTCATCGACCTCCTAGTTACCGGAAGATTCCGGGTGACAGGTGCGAGGCCGGCATCATGCCCGAGCGGAGAATGATCGACCTCAGCGTGAAATGCGTCAGTAACCTGCTGGAGACAGAGCTGCCGGTGAGTCGGTCCTCTCTGTCCGCCATCCGCTCTGAATCGGTAAGATTAACTCGACTCGGACCCACCAGCCTGCTTCTCCTCTGCCAGGGCGGCTACAGTCCGGTGACCATCGTGGCCGCCGTCATCGTGGTCATGCTGATGAGCGCCGTCGCTGGTGTAGTCTTTGTTAAGAAGTACGTCTGCGGTGGAAGGTCAGTTTCCTCTCTGGTCCATTTAAGCAGGATGAAGAGCCAGTTGAACTGAATCACTGAATGGCCTCAGACACCCTCTGCTGGTCTGTCAAGCACCTCTGAGTCTGTCTGTGATTGAGGCTGGGGATTACATTACCCCCCCCTGGGGATTACATCACCCCCTCATTCGGCAGTTTACTCTCTCACCCAAGGCCCGGTCATTAGTAAAGTTTAAATAAGAGAAGCGAAGAGTCCAGAAGCTTAGGAGGAGCCAGGCCAGCATGGTGGCTACACCCCCTAGTGGTACTTAGCCTGAAATGCTCCGCTAAAATGGAGCACCCTGCAAACTGGTGAGAACCGGAAGCAGACGGGTGCAGAGGAAGCTTACAGGGGGCCCTGCGGGCAGACCTGGCTGTTGTAGTCTAGTAGAACTATTTCTGCATAATAATTTAATTATCTGATTTTATGTCGGGAAGCACACCGCTACAGATAAAGATGACCCTGTCCCACCAATGTGCACATCTGACCTCGTCTGTGGGGCAGGTTCCTGGTCCATCGGTATTCCGACCTCCGGCAACATGCAGAAGCTGGTGGCACTGAGGGGTTGGACGAACTGGACGACCAGGGAGCTGGGTCTGGGAAGAGGGATTACCACGACGACTCGGACGAGGTACCAGGGTCCGCTGGCATCCAGATCAGCGCTTCCCAATCCGGTCCTCAGGGACCCACAGACGATCCATGAGGGAGCGATAACGTGGACTGTCTGCAGGTCCTCGAATGCCAGATTGGAAAACCCTGGTCTGGCCAGACAGACACAAACACTCAGCGCTGAGCATATTCAAGGGCTATGGCAGGTGCACAAGTACAAAGCCCTGGGCTGACATGGGATGGTCTCTAGGAGGGAGGGGCTACAATTTGTTGTGGGCTCCACCCATGTCCCATAATTAACTTGTATTCAAATTTCCTCACCCCCCCACCCATCGACAGGATCTCCTGGAGTAAAAGGAGCGGTGGTGACATCACATCACAGCACAGCATCTACACGCCTTGACTCCTGCTCGATGGCTGTCTCTGCCCCTCCTCTGTTGACTCCCCTTTCATCCTTTCTTTTGTCCCCTCTTGCTCCCTTTCACCTTGCCCCCCCCCCCCCCAAACAAAAAATCCTCTGGCAGCTCAGCCAATGGGGAGAGCAGGACCTGGCTCTGTCCCACACGCATGGTGTCTGAGCATTGCTCTGGGCAGACATCTTTCTCCTTGCAGTCTTTCAAAGATCTTAAGCATCCCGAGTTGGGATGGACCTGTACTTGGTGACATGCGGCTGTTATCAGGGTGAGGTGGCAGGATGGGGGCTGCTGAGCCGCCAGCTGACCGCCAGACTCTGTACTGAGCCCCCCGTCGTGCTCTGGGAGTCTATGGGTGAGAGAGGCAAGCAGCACCAGCGGAAACAGACACAAACATGCGCCATGAGCTGCTTAGCGTCTTTCATCTTAATACAGTCTGGTTAACAGAGTTTTTTTTGTGTGACTTTAGGCATTGAAAGTAGTTTTTAAATTTAATCATTGTGTTTTTTTCCTGTCTCTTGGAATCCACCTGACTATAATAACTTGGTCATTTTGGAGCCAGCGGATTCTGGGAAATCGCAGCCCTAAAATCACTTGGGTGAGATGAAATGGATTTAAGAACAGGTGGCAAACTGCAATGAAATTCCTACCTTTGTATATAAAGTCGTAAGCAATAAAAAGGTTGATGCAATACCTTAGTCATAATCCACCAAAAATTTAATTGAAGTTGTACTTCTAGAGAGTCACATCCAAATATAACTGTGACATACTCCTTTTAACACGTTTGTAGAGTACAATGTGTAAATCATTTAGATTCTCGTTGACCTAAGATGAGGGTGGATGCAGCTTGAGTCATATGATCACAGTATTTCTCTGTAACTCATTAAGGAGGATGAGTGGAACTTGGATAAGCTACTGGAATGTAGGTGGGTGAATGTAATAGGACAGGTTCATGGTCTAGTGTTACAGCAAGTGACAGGATTGATGTACTATGCAGCACTGAATGCTTGAGATGATTATAAACCGGATCTTTGGACATGACCTTTGGCTATTCAGCCAAAGAATATACCTGCCCCCCCCCCCCACACACACACACACACAAATAACTTGTACTCAGGCTTAACCAATGGCTGAATATTGACAATTGGAAAATTCAGAGTCCAGTCGCCACATTCAGCTGTGCAGGACACCTTCCTAAAAGCACAAATTCCAGTCTCTGCTGTGATGTTGGAGGTGATCCTACCGTAGCTGATCGATGTGGTGCTGAGACGGTGTGGCCTTCTAAGCAGGTCCTTTTCCAAAAATGACCATTCCTTTTTTTGGATATATATAATCTATTAACTCAGAACGACAACGTAGACTGAAATCTACCATGTGAAGTCAGTGTCAATGTTACAGTACAATCGACAGGTTTGTGTAGGCAAACCAGAAAGGGTCACTGCATTGCATGTTATCATCCACCGAAGCTGACAAAAGTTCTCTGCTGGAAGGGCCTTTTAGAGTGCTTAAGGTAAGGTAATGAAGCCTCTGTCTTGTATTGTTAGTATTTATTATATGTAGTTCTGCAATGATGTCTCCATTACATGTGTGGTTCTATAAACGACAAACAAATGGATCCTTCCATGCATCCTCCACCAGCAGGGATACAAAAAATTTCAGTTTTCATTTAATTTTAATATCGCAATGATAAACAGCGACTCTTAGCGAATGAACCACACCTGCATATGCAGGACTGAAAATCACACCATTTCATTGGCTCTTAGAATCTCAACCCCTGCTGGTAACTTTCTCCCACAAGACTTTGCAGAGCCTCTACATTTACCTTTAATTGGTCAGATGCAGGTGAGAAGGCATGATCAGCCAGGCCCAGGAGCAGTGGGGCTGAAGGCCTTGATCCCTTCCTCTACCCTGGGATTCAAACCAGAAGCCCTCTGCGCGCTGCCCCTCCCAACCTGTAGAAACCATGTCAATGCAGAACTATCATTCTATGCAGCTGTGTGAAAATCCTGTTTCCCGTATCTTTTTCCACATACTTGAGATTTGTGGTTGGTTTGATGGTTGCTACACGCAAAGTTTGGCATGGTTCCTGCTGTTCAGAGTATTGAGTTGTACAAGTCTCGCTTTCATTAAATAGGTTTTGTTTGTATATTGGAAAGCAATACTCCAGTTTACAAATAAACTCAGTGTTACTTTACTTTCCCACTGGTTTGTTTATGATTTTTGGACTTGTTTTGCCAGCAAACCTACTGAAATTAATCCTCCAAAGTGCACGCTGCTGAACCTTTGGTGCTGCAGTGAGACTCTGCCTTATCAACGCATGTGAAATCTTCACACCACCCCAGGTCTAGTTAAAGTAACAAATACACCATCAGATTTATGTATACAATTCAATTTCAAACAGTTTCACAATCTGTACAGGAAGTTGCCCTTGTTGTCATAAAACTCATTGGCCTTCCTGACCACAGCAGTGTCCTGCTCTGGGAATGTTTCTGCAAGCTCCTCTAGCTCTTGCTCTGAAAGGACACAGCCATTCCAGCAGTCCTCCTCCAACTCCTCCTCCTCCTGGGCCTCAGTCTGGCCTTCTGTCCCCTGCGGGGTCTGTCTGCTGTTCTGAGGAGGGGGACTTTCAGAGGGATGCAGAGAGGGTGATATGGGGCTTCCCTCTCCACTATGAAGGGGCACCATCGCAGTTATGCTGGGCCCATCTGTCTGTTTCCCAGAGGGCAGAGCTTTCAGGACACCCTTGCTGGGCGGGCCGAGGGCAGCTGTGGCTGCGCCCAGAAGTGCCACCCCATCACGTCTGGCTTGATGCCCAGGTAACAGGGTCTGTGTCCCCATGGCAGCCAATACTCTGGTATCCTGTCGGGCACGCGTCTCCAGAGGGGGGGTGAATCTGCTCCTCAGGACCCTCAGTATGACATCACGGCTGACAGAGAAACCCTCTGCCAGGCGCTCCAGGGTCCACTCTTCGGGAAACTCTTCCTTCAGGTAACTGGGTGATGAGGAAGGGAAGGTGGTTATACCCCTGCTGTGTGTGGTGGGTATCATCTGCTTTGGCTGAGCAGGAGCTGCACACTGAACCCTCCATGTTTCAACATTGGAAATTCTTAAAGGGACCTCCTACATCCCAGAACATCCTTAATCTGCTTCACAATATCAGACTGGCCTGTAGGTGGCACTAAAAATACAACAACATTATGCACAGCAGTTTAAAGATGTGATCCTGCATAGCTGTTAACAGTTAGTTTAATGTGCAGCTGTAATTATCAATCACCCAGCAGAGCATGGATACCGTATCTGCTCTATGGCATCCCAGGTCAGTCTCCTTTTTGGGGGCCCCGGGGGGGTCAGCTGGCGCCTCAGCCTGTGGAACTTGATGGTTTTCTGTCTTTGTGTTGCCTCTCTGAGTACAAACAAGGAATCGTAAACACATGTACTTCTGCAAATGGCAAATAAAGCATGTTTACATAGTAAAACATGTCATATATTCTCATTAGGATTAATTATACTATCCATACTGAATCATTTTGATGTTTGTACATCATTACGACCACGGTTGGCAAATGAGACGATTTTTTTTTTTTTTTTTTAACAAACTGATTTCAATCCATTATACGTCCAAAATAAAATCGGTTTAACATAATTACGAAATGCTGAATTATTGCAATTAACATGCAACAATTCAGTGGAATGGAGAAATTCACGTCTCATTTTCATATTTCAATAAGACAACACTTTCGTTCTCCCAATATAAATAACATAATGATTAATTCACTGACTTAAAGAGGGCTTCCAGTTCCTCTTCCGGCTCCGCGTCCTCGTTCAGGTCGGTCGTGCGCTGCAGTTTCGGGCGCCGGTCCGGTGGAGCTGGAGACCGAGTAGAAAAGGCCCGGGGGAGCAGCTGCAGGCCCGGCAGAGAACGGAGCAGCCTGGGAAGCATCGAGGGACGTCCACAGCCTTGGTTGCGCTAAATTACACGGCGGGACTCCGGCTCTGGAATAAAAAAAGGGGAAAAACTGACCAATCAATGGAGTGATACCCTTAGGTATACTCCTCTTTCTTTTTTCCTGGAAAAGACTCAGCAACCAAGGGGGCATATACCCAAATCACTGGATAATTCATGACCTTTTATGATTAATGTGATGTAATGTGCAGATATTCTGATCGTCATTTATTGGAACAATATTAATAATTTACTAAAACGTTACAAAGTTGAAAATTGCAATAAATTTTAAAAATCTCAATTATACTTTGATATAAAACGTTTCCAAAATAGCCGTTAAAGTTCCAATTCTGTCAATCATGACACAAAGGCAAAATGAACAGCAGGGCTTCCATCTCACGTATCTAGCGTGACGCGCTTTCAGACACGCACGCTTACGCAAAAAAACTCACGGTCTATATTATTCCACTATAAACCAAAAATTTGCTACATCAAAAGCGCCGGGGTAAATTGAAACCCTACATACCATTTACAATGTAATGCAACTGTAACATAAATATAAATGCCTGTGTCTGGGTGTGCTGACTTGTCTCGAATTGAAAACCTCACTCCAGCCAGCTAACCAAAGTCGGCAACTTTGAAACGGCTAAATGAATCCATCTGCTGTCGCGTTTTCTGACAGATGTCGTTTGTACGAAACCGTTTAGCCAAGTACACCTATCTTTTTTAAAAAACATAATCACTGTGGCGTACGGGGGCTCAGTCAGTCCAATACGTCAACAAGCTGACTTAATACATTTCCAATCCTTCTCACCAACCTGACGCAGAGGATTACCAGTATATCCACAATGTTAAAACCACGTTCGCATTAAGTTAACGTTATCTGCGTCCCAACTTCAGAACAAATCAATCACATATAAAACTATTACCCATACACGTGACTCTTACCACCTCTATTATATTTCCGTTAAAATTGTTCTTCAATCACCTAAAACTGTGACCGCCACCTGCCGTCTTGGAGTGTGAAATACAGCCTACACCTAACATTGAAGTCGTACGTGGTGGGCCAATTCAAGCTTCAAGTCAGCACTGACCATTTTTATGATACCGGTAATTCACATGTCCCATGAAAGCTACAACTGAAGATTTGTTAGAGCTTTGTTTTCTATAAGATTTACATTCTAAATCAGTTTTCCTTCTTCTTGGGGAGGCTGATTTTCAATATGTAGTTCCCCCCCCCCCTTTGCAGCTATAACAGCTGCCACTTCTCTGTGCAGGCTTTCCACAAGGTTCTGGGGTGTCTGTGGGATTTTCTGCCCATTCATCCATTTGTGAGGCCAGCCACTGAGGTTGGACCTGAAGGCCTGGCTCACAATCTCCATACTGCTTCATCTCAAAGCTGCCTGGTTGGGTTGAGGTCAGGTGTCTGTGTAGGCCAGTCAAGTTCTTCTACACCAAACTCACCCAACCATGTCTTTATGGACCTTGCTTTGTGCACTGGGGCACATTCATGCTGGAGCAGAACAGTGCCTACCCAAACTGCATCCACAATGTTGGAAGCATAGAATTCTCCAAAATGTTTTAGTAATCTGAAGCATTAAGGGTTCCCTGCACTGAAGTAAGGGGCCTAGTCCAACCCCTGAAAACAACCATTAAAATGTGCCATGGTGAGACGTATGTGATAAGGCTGTACTTCTGAGTGTTATATAGCACAAAATACAGTTCTCTTTAATTTTATTCTAAACCAAAGTATGTTATGATTATTATAAGTAGAACAACATAAATGCTACTGAAAGGCAATGTTACGCACATCCTGAAGGGGGGAATATTCCAAGTTAATGAGAGATGGTGAATCGTAAAAGGGGTGGAAAAGAAATTAAAACTCTCAAAACCACCAAGTATCCTTTATTGGCATAACAAAATTCTCTCTCAAAGCATTTCTAAGAACCACTTTGGATTACATCATCCTGATGAAGAAAAAAACCCCCCATTAACATGCATCATGAAGACCGACCCAGTACTGGGTCAGGGTAAGCCAGGCCCCCCCCCAGGAGGCGTTGGGCACACGGCACAGGACACCTGGATGGGACGCCAGGCCGACACAGGATACCTTCAACGTATTTTACATTATTTCAAAATATAGTAGCTTCACAGGATAACATGAGAACATCATTCTATAAAAGTTCAAACAAAGCCAGATTGTCTGTTCAATAACACAGTCATATTGAGAATTATAGTTTCACTCAAATTCTCTGAGGAAATCACACAGAAGTCTCTGAAAAAGAGACAAGGCAACACCAAATGAACAGACTGCACTGTCACTGCATTTCAACACTCTGGTACTTGGTACTCAAAGTTCAAAACACATCCAGTAATAAGAGAAGCATCTTCAAAAATCATGTGATTTTAACTCCTACAAATCAATAAGCAATATGTTATACAATTAGTATTATATAGCAGTTGCAACTTACACAATTAAGAATTTCTATGGAATAAAAATTTGATGGTTACAAACACAAAAATTCAATTAATCTCAAAGTGAAATAAAGCATACCAAAAACGTCTGATGAAGAATGAAGAACTTTTGTCCATGTATTCATCAGAGGCCTTTCTGTGATCATATAGATAAGAATATGGATGTAGGAAAATCTATAATACATATAAATTTAGCTATATGAAGTTCAATAAACCATCATAGTCACTCAATCTCCTCTGATGAACACCATCAGTTAATTCTGGTTTAAAAACAATAAACAAAACGGTGCAACCCAACTTTGCCTCAACTCAAACCCAGAGGCCTGTAAGCTCAGACGAATCACAGTTCAAGCAATCGGTAGCTCTTCAGGGCCAGTGGTTCAGGTCTCATGGTGCCTTGTGTGCCCTTTCTTCTACATACAACTGCATCTACAGCAGATCGGGGAAAAAATACCACAAACAGCACATAAAAATCCCAGTAAACACTGAATAAAACCAATAAATCAGACAGTACACTAACAACTAGACCCACACAGCTAGGATTGCATATGCTCATCGCAAAACCAGGACATACTTTGACTATGTCTGATGTTATTGTTTTTAGAGGTATGAGTCTGGGTTCACGCATGTGCACCTCCTGCTCATCTGCGACTATCCAGGGGAAATCCTGCAAGCAGATTGGTGGTGGAACATTCAGAAATGCCTTTTAACCAGCAGTGTACAGCGATACTGTAAAATTAGAAATTAAAAACATGTGCTACCAGTCACAGACCTTGATGACCTGAATCTTCTCCATATTGCGTGTGGCAGCCTCCCGGGTGTGTACCAACACTGTGAACGTACATCCTGCAACAGCGAGTGCTTCTAGAGTCATGTGACCACCTCAAGCGCAATCACAACAGAGACAGCAACTGGGCCAATAGAATTCTTAAGGAACATTGAGATATTAAACAAAGTTGTTACACAAGGGCCTTAAATCTCTAATCTGATTTTGTTAGGGATAAATATACAGATGGGTGTACTGTATTTCCCTATATGTGTCTGCTACTATTATACACTGAATAAGCTGCAGACTCATGCTTGGATGTGTTCTATGTCCAATAGAGAGTCCTACCAGGTGGGTTGTTGTCCAAAACAGCATCACAAACACTGATCTTCAGGATCACAGCTCTAAGTAATTGCTCCACATGGGAAAGCAACATATCAGAGCTACAAATACAAACAACAAAAAAGATACATCTGTCCCACCCTGATTATTAATAGGAGCAAGCATCTGACATAAGACCTACGAAATAGGATTCTGGGGGAAAATATAAAACACAACTAGTCATTATTTACCAACTACTTGAAAAAGGTAAACTTGTTAGGTGACTCACCTAATGGACAGCAGAGGAGGCTGGGAGATTTCAAACACAAATCTCTCCACTGGATGGTGCTCTTTGTCCATGATGACAACCACTACTTTCTCTGCATCATTCTGAGGGGCCAAAACAAAAGGGGCTCATCATTTTAAAGTGTGAAATTCCCCAGAACACCAGCTGCAGCAGCAGCCTTAATACTCACCAAGGGCCCACCTTACCTTCTCAATGAGAGGCTTTACACAGTGCAGTGTGTCCTGAATGTACTGGTTCAGTTCAGGGTGGCATGACATCTGAAAGAGAAGCATGTCTTCTGTAGCAGCCTCTGCTCTCAATAAGAGATTAGTTTACAATATTTCACATTTATATGTTAAGCACATCTAAACAACCAACTGTCTCACTTTTCACATTCAGACAGAACCAGAGGAACATTCTCCATCAATTGCCCCTTGAATTCAGTTATGATCTAAAGTTGAAAAAGTGGCTCGGGAATTTCTTTAAGAGAGTTTTTTTGTCAGCAGTGAGAATTAATGTTGAGAAATTATTTATTTTTATCTAACAAGTAGAATAGTATATATATACACAGCATAAAATCTGGGTTTTTTATGCCCCTCAGACAGAATCTTAATCTTATTTATAGAGAACTAAGCAGTTACAATATTTTAACAGATTAATCTTGCCACCACCAAGTCAGATTAAACATCATTTATTATCCAAGTATTATCTATTACTTCCATTTGAACCAAAAACAATAATAAAAACACATTGTGTGTAACGCAAGCGAGCTAACAATAACACATAACTGAGGTCACTGATCCAGCGAATCTGCTCACATACTATTTATAATACGGCTATATATCCATAGGTGTGGACTGTGGACTATAAACTACAAAGTTCTGCACAGAAAATCAGAAATTCAGTCACTGAAATTTTCTAAACTATTTCACTGTACAAAATGTACTTCATCAGCTATATCTAAATTATGTCTAGTTAACAAGGACACAGCAAAAAGAGCTTTAATTAATTTAATTAATTCTTAGAAGTCATATATCGATATATGTCTCGGTAAGAGTAAGAATCACTATTCCTTACCTGAACAGGTACATTATACTTTTTTCTCTTCTGAAATATCCCAGACGGATACACCTCCCTAACGTAGAGAATGAGGTGGATGGCCACCTCCAGAAACTCACACAGGATATCAGCAACCACTAAACAAACACAAACGTACCGTTAGATACGACCCCTTGACTGAGTATAAACATAAAATATTAAATAACATTTCAAGCAGACGCAATACCTTGTCCAAAGTTCAGATCCTGTCTAGTAAGGGTCGTCATGTTCTGAACCTCAAATAAAACAAAACGGAAGCAACGGGTTTGCTGTAGAATCGCCTATTTATAATCAGTCAATTATAAAGGCAAGCAAGTCACGTGCTAATGTGCAATTTAAAGCAATATGATATGCCTGCAGACATCTGCAATCTTCTTTCTGCGGCAGCATAAACTGAGTGACCCTTACCTTGTGTTGCAGAAGACGCTACCAGAAACCGCATGTCCAATTTAAAAAGATGATAGCTTTGAGACTGCTGAACAGGAACGTTATTAATAAACAACAACTGACAGTCGCAAAAATGTCTACATTTTGCTATTAAACCGAAATGCTAAAACACCCACTGGAGAATCCAACGTTATGACCATAAACAAGTTAATTGGACAACTAGTAAACCCTGTAGTTGCTTCCGCTGCCGTCACGCATTGATGACGTTTAGGCGGTGCGCTCGCTAATTGGTTGGTCTGTTTTGGCCAGTAGGGATGGGCAATTCCACTCGTTTTCTTTTCGACCCGATGCCGTGTTATATCAAGATTCTGGTCATCCATCCATATTCTATACGAGCTTGTTCTATTCAGAATCACGGGGGTCCACAGCCCAGCTTTGGGGCGCCACACCTGACAAAAGCCGAGGGAAAATCGCGAGAGGAAGCGAATGCATGTACACGAGAGATGTTTATGGTGTTTCCTACCCATCACGGAGGCTGCGGGCGCGAGGCAGGGAATAACACAGGATGGGGCATAAACCCATCGCAGGGCACCCTCACGCATGCACACCTGGTTTTGTCTTGATCTTCCATATGTGCCGTCATCCCTAGAAAAGCATTAACAGCTTCAAATATCAAGCTAAGTTATAACAACGGCAAACTTTAGTTTGAACAGGACTACAAATTATCAACGTTTTAATAATTATCTAAGATTCTAGGAATTAAACCAGAAACCACGTTCCTGCAGTCGTTGACGTGGGTTCTGCATTTAAAAGGTCACTTGATAGTTACATAGGAAAGAATGCATAATTCAAAGTTTAAATTTATTTTAAAAAGCGTAACTCCTCCAGTAATATTATTACACCAAAATTGAATGGGACACTTGACCCTACAGCAATATCTGCCAGCTGTGAGTAATTCTGTAAAAAGCTCTATACTCGTACATCTCACTTAAGTTAACATTGCCAGCTCTAGTTAATTTTAACTGCATCAAAGAGCCTTAAACTGTAGAGCTTGAACACAAATCGTGAGACACCAGGCTCAATAGAAAATATTGCATGTATTACCATCCGTTCTTGTCTGTCCTGTGTCGTTCCTGGGTGTGCCAGCAGATGGCGATGCTGGTCCTCTAGTACTCTCCTGCCCGCCATATCCTGGAGTGTTAACAGTTCATGCCTGTCCTTTGTTGCCCCCTCATTAGTTGTGTATAGTGGTGTCTCTAGCCCAATAAGCCTAATAAACTCTGTATGGGTAGTCCCCAACTCGCTAAGGAAACAACACACAAGCAATGCTCCTCATTGTTAGTTAATGATGAAGGAACATGGGATCAGTAAACTAGATTCCATGCTGCTATATGATGTTGTTCTACAAGGCTTGTCAAGCAGCAGCAGCTGCCTTTATTTCTCATGTGAATCACTTTGTGACTGTTTTACCCTTAGAATTTGCCAGAAACAACATGGGCTGCTCCCCTACATTTAAGAAGAAGCCAGGATGGCAGCCTAACTTGGCCCCTTGTGTGAGGCGAGCAGCACTACTTGAGATCCTGTGCCCAGCCTGAATCCTGGCATTATGCAAGGAGCCACTAGAAATGCATTTAGTTATAGGCAACTTAGGCTGCACACAAGGCAAGTCTCACGTCCTATGGATAGCTGGCATGTCCAACTGATAGCTGAGAGATGCAAAAGTTGGTTCCCTGGGTCACAAAATGTATCGTTTAATGGTCAATGGCTCCAAACTTCCTCAGATACAGTTTTGGCTATGTCACATGACTATAAGTGTGCCAGAAGCCACAACTGTGTTTTATGTGGGTGTTTTGGCACAGCCCTGAAACAAAACACTATTGTGATAGGTTGTGTCTAAGGGCTTAGTCCTCGGATCACATCACATGACTCTGTATTTCTAATGTTTAAAACTCAGGCCCTGAGTCAGGCCCATGACAGTGTATGAAAACTTTTGACCCACCGAAAATCCGAAATAACGGAAATAAATTAGACTGTTAGGTATCATTTTGACACTACCTCATAAGGAAATATAGTAGATGCCCTTCACACGAGAAATGTATGGTGTGGAGTTTGGAAACATTTAATCCACTTATATCACATTGTTGTTATCAGTAGGATTTCATATTCTTTCCTGTACAGTTACATACCATGCATGCTTTAAACAAACATGTACCGTTAGACAATGGGCTATGATTAGCGCATAAATGGTGCGTTGGCTGTCATGGTCATTACCAGTCCGATTTAAAAAAAGCGGGCTGCCATCAACAGTCTGCCTGTCTGTTGTATTGTATTTATATTATATTGTATTGTATTATACGGTTTCTTTTGTGCATATGTATATACTGTATTTATTTAATATACTGCAATGCTGATAGGAAACTACTTTCCTAAGACTTTCCACTTGTTTCATTTGTTCTTGTGATGTGAAAATAAAAGTGATTTTATTTGATTTCACTACGTACATGACCATGTACCCCGATAATTTATTTGTGTCGTTTAATGTTTCGTCGTTTGTAAGGCTTTATCTTTTTACAACATTCGCGAGTCCGACGATGAATCCCGTTAATAGGACGTGAACATTACGGGGGCGGTGCTCCCGCGTGTCTCGCCCCCTAGCGCTGTTACCGTCTCATCGCGTCCAGACCAACAAATGCCGAAGCCGGTTCAGGTGGGACGGCTGTGGTGACGATTCAAATAATAAAAATATAAAGATAACACAAACCGAAAATAAACATTTAGTAGAGAATATATTCTGACTGCTATAAACTGTCAAACATAATTCATATCACGTAGACAGACAGTATTACGCAAAGTGAGAATCGAGAAGCCGAGCAGCCATTCGCAACTGACAGGCATCGGTGAGCAGCATCACCTTGGTCAACTAGTTTATCGCGGATACACGCAAGCAGCTGGGATATGTCGGACTCTGCGGCAGACGCCAAGTTGGAAGTGAAGCAGGCAAGCAAAGAAGTGAAAGAGAGCGAGAATGTCGCCGAGAAATACTCGGCGATGACCGTGAGCAAGAACAGCGACGCAACCGTGGGTGACCTGTCGTCCGCCTTCGCGCCGGTCACGACGCACAAAGCCGTCAAGAAGGTGAGCAGTAATCGGGGCTCCGCATGCCGCAGACCGATCCAGGCACGATCGGAGTCAGCCTGGAGGAGGGCGATCAGGGTAGCAAACGGCGATCAGACCTTTTTTTGTGTAATTGGTCAGTCGCTATGCTCCAAACGGAAGCGCGTATGCCTTTCCCGTTCACACGCATCCCGCTGTAGACCATTGGGAGAGATCGCAAACTTTTCAGCGTCTTAGCTGGCGAAGTGAACGTTAACTCATATACCCACCAAACATTCGTTTTTCAATTTCATGTAGGCTATGTTAGTTAATTGGTTCATCTATTTTATGAAAAATGTATGTGATTTCAGCGTAATCCCTATATTAATCTCAAAGAGTGAATAAGGACCAACAAATCTGAAAGACCGCTTTTTACTGTAAAAATAAAAATCACTGCAAAGTTCAATATCGCTAACATTGCTAATTTATTTCAAGGGTAGTCGTATTCCTAACAAATGTGAAAGTGATTATCGATCAGGAACCTGAAAACATTGAGCTCGCTATATTATATCGGTTGTGCTGTACATACAGGTTACATGGCGGTTTAAAATAACCCAGTTTCCTTAATTGTGGTATAGTGGGACCACAGCAAGTAATGTTATATTCCTTTGAGATTTCCACTTAATAATAACCCTTATCACCACCATGGAAATTGGATATGATCAAATACAATGCTGACTGGGTTTGAGCAGGGAGTGACAGGTTTACTGGGGGACAGGGAAAAGAAAAAAGTAT
Source organism: Stomatorhinus walkeri (assembly GCA_026784285.1). NCBI lineage: Eukaryota > Metazoa > Chordata > Actinopteri > Osteoglossiformes > Mormyridae > Stomatorhinus > Stomatorhinus walkeri. Next base: position 1,043,315 of record JAODUD010000116.1, read on the forward strand.
GTGAATCAGGGAGGAGAGGAAC
>JAODUD010000116.1:1048516-1063797 GCA_026784285.1 Stomatorhinus walkeri
CAGTAAGGCTGTTAGGCTATGCAGTGCAGTAAGGCTGTTAGGCTATGCAGTGCAGTAAGGCTGTTAGGCTATGCAGTGCAGTAAGGCTGTTAGGCTATGCAGTTCAGTAAGGCTGTTAGGCTATGCAGTGCAGTAAGGCTGTTAGGCTATGCAATGCAGTAAGGCTGTTAGGCTATGTAGTGCAGTAAGGCATGTGTCGAGAAGCTCTTTGTAATAATATGGGTTTTTTGGCTCTCGATGCTGGACTGGTTGGCCATCCTTGAATTAGTTTAAACAGTAACCTCAACATTTTAGTGTTTTGGTTCCTGGTTTTCAAGCAGTATTGTGTTATTGCTTTTCTGCTATGGGAATAAATGAATGAAGAGACCAGTGTAGAGAATTATTTCTCCCAGGTGGTTCAGGCAGTCACAGATGGCTTTTGAGTACCTGATGGACCTGATGGTCTCCTGAGTTCCATGTCAGGAGCTAAATTTGGAGTCTATAATTATCACCATTTCAGCTGGTTATAGAGCTGCAGAATCAGCATCTTCCAGGGAGAAGTTGCCTATGGCAAGGGGTTACAGGATGTGGAGGTAATTGGCTCCTCCAATCAGAATGATTTTCCAGCACTGCACCACCAATCATATTCGATGTCAGTACCTCCTGGCAGGCCTGTTGGTGTGGACACTTGTGCCCAGGACAGAAGCAGCAAGGTAGAACTAGGATGGGGGTGATACCTGGCAAGGTTCCACAGTTCCTGTCTTGATGGAGCATCCCAGCACAAAACTGACATTTCAGGAAGCTGCTCCCTTTATGGCTATCCTTGGCCTGAAATGGCTTCAGGGCCTGGAGAGTTTTCAGGTCTGTGGGACTTTCAGACATGGCCCCTCTACCCACTCTGCCCTGGCCACTGTGTTCAGTAACAGGAATTGTGTACCTAATCACAGCTGCCTTTGATGAAAGTGATTAATGAGCTTTGATCCCAGTATAAAGAGCCAAACAGCACAAAGCAGTCATTTGTGAGTAACGGAGCGGGGGAGGAGGTGAGCGGGTCAGTACTCCTGCTTAGTGCCGAGAAGCCCTTGGTCTTTGTTGCTCGGCAACTCTTCAAGAACAAGGTCCCTTCAAGGACAACATGGGTTTGTATGCATATGGATTCTAGCAGCGTCAGAGGTAACAAATGTGCACTGGCTGCAGGGAGTTTTACTTCTGCCCTGAAGTTGTTTTTTACTCTTTTATCAATCTTTCACTTTTGGTTCAAAAGTAACTCAGATGGGTAGTTATAAAGTGCAAGAGTCTGATACATTAAATAGTCTCTCAGTTAACTGTTTAAATATCTTAGGGATACATGAGATATTTTGGACACCTGTTATGTGAGTTAAATATAAATGTACAGTATGAAATTGTAACTTGACCATTTAATCAATATTCACAAGTATCAACTATTGATGTAAATTTGAAAGGTAATGTAATCTGCTCTGGCTTTATAGCATGTGAGGTTTGCTTCTTTATCCTCACTGGGAGATCATCATACTTGGAAGGATTTTCTTATTACGTGGTCTCAAAGGATGGTTGCATTTATGGGATTACATTGCCAGTCTGCTGTGGACCCCCCCCCCCCCAGCGCAAATCCAGCTTTGTCACTCTAGAGGCAGTGGAGGCAATTCTCAGGAGCCGGATGAGAGCAGATTCGTCATGTGCGTGGATTGACATGCCACCCACTTTCTGCAGTAACATGCCACAGTAAACCTGGTGTTCAGCACAACTACCCTGTCCTGAGGCATTCATTAGTGGGTGCTGGTGAGGTAGCGCCACAGAAAGACCAAATGCTGCATTCTATAACAAAAAGTTCTTTCTAGCATAGGGAGACCGGATAATCTCTGTGAGGCAGGATACTCTGAGCTACATCAGGCTTTACAAGCTACTTTAAAACTGAAAGGTTCCTCTCCTTGGCTAAATAGTTTAGTTCTTCTTGTGCTTTGACTGGTTTCTTTCCTAGATTGAAAGACTCATCCAGCTGTTTCACATTAACGTTAGTGACACATGTACAGGAGACTAACCAATCAGCACACAGCAAGAACTCGGTGCTTATGTGAAATCCAGGTCATTTTAAATTTTAGAAAGCATGCCCACTCTTTCTTTTTCTGTAATGTTAGCATGCCCAGTGAGGTTAGCATGCCCAGGCCCAGTTGACCTTGGACCCCAAGAGGTATTCTTACTCCTTACTTGGAAGTTTTTGGTTCCTCATCTGGCTTTAAATAATGTTAATTTTTAATTAAGTTTAATAAAAGTCTAGATATGTCTTGGAACACGTATTTTCATCTAGACACCCGTCAAGTTGTCTCTCTTTCCTTTTCTGCAATTTTCCCAACTTAAAAGGAGTAACAACATCCACTAGGAGGTATAACTGAATTCCACTCGACAGACAAGGCAAACCCGCTATTTCTTTTATTTTTATTTTCCTTTTATTTGGATCCCAGCAAGGTAACCAATGTTGCCACCAGATAAAAGTCAGGTAGAAAACCTTAAGCAAATAAGAAAAGAAACAGTACCCAAACTATTACATACATATGAACATAACAAAAGGACACATTAATATGCAAATATGCAAATGCATACACAATTACAAATATTAACATAACTTATTGAATATGCAATTTCATTGTAATAAAATAAGACCTTCTAAAACAACATCTTGGTAAGAAGATATTGATACACTTTATATTCATATCACCTGATAAATACTTTTCCCCAACACACAAAACACCTTCAACTCGTTTTAAGTTTCTGTATGCATCTAGCCATCAACAACACACCTGCTTTTTATCTTACAGCTCAGCCACCGTTCTTTCCATATTTAAAACTAACCGGAGCAAAATTCCCAACAATCAATTACACCAGACCAAACTCATAACGCTGCCGCTTAATGACAACCACCAACATAGTTACAGCAGCTATCAGCCACAACAGCAGACTTCACCGGCAGCGACAGCAACCCCCACAATATAAAATACATTTCTTTCCTTACTGGCTGCCTCTTCAGTCTCTAATGTTGTTTTTGCACAATTTTCCAGAACGGCGAAGCAATCAAACTTACAACGCAGCTTCCAATGCGTGTCTCCAAACTGGATTGTCGTACTTGCTTCCTGTTACGTCGCACGCGTGATGTCACGGGCAATATCACTCCCATTGGACCACAACAGCCTACGTTGTTTGACTGAACACCTCCCACTTGATCTTCCCTGCGGACACTCTGGGGAGATCACCGTATTTACAGTCAAACTTTAACCTAGTTGGTCCATTTGTTCTTCAACAGGCAGGAGAACCACCAAACGCCGGACATCCCTGTGGAGAACTGTAGACTGTATCTTCTGCTTTTGTCCATCAGCATTTGGACGCCTTGCATCCACCTTCAAAGCTTTAGTAGCTTTAGTCACAGGAATACAGTAGCTTGGAAAGACTTTGACATTCACCTCCCTTACAACACCCTTGTGGTCTGGACTAGCGCCAACAAAGCTTGAATTGCCCCCTCAATGCATTCTGGTCGCATAACCACACAACATCTCCCACAGCCACGTTCCTTTCTACAGTATGCCACTTACTCCTAACAAAGAGATTGGGACCGGCAAGTTGACTCCAGCTCCTCCAGAACTTTGCCACCTCTGACTGCATTACTTTGAGTCTCTTGTAAAGATACCTGTTAAAGTCAAAAGTTTTCACATCCCCACTCTGGGATGCCCGTCCAAGCAGGAGAGAATTAGGTGTGACATACTGAACGCAATCTTCCCGACTCTGCACCCTTGCATCAATTGGATGCTCATTCGTAAGATTGGCTGCCATACAGAGGGTTGTCTGAAATTCACTGTAGCTCAGTGTCACCCCCTTCCCAAGACTTCTCTGTTCTGGCACCATGTTGGTGGAATGAACTCCCACTAGATGTCCGAACAGCTGAGTCACTGTGTCTTCAAACGACGACTTAAAACGCACATTTTCCGGATATACCTCAACTAACACTCCTGGTATTTTCTGAGCTCTCTTCAAAAAAAAAAAAAAAACTTTCCCAACAGAGTATTGTCGATTGGTATACATAGTCTTGGTTTTATTGAGCTAGTATCGGGAGGAAATTCTTTGTGAAGTCTTAAAGCACTTATGTAAGTCGCTCTGGCTAAGAGCGTCTGCCGAATGCTGTAAATGTAAATGTAAAGACTTTGAAGAGCCCGCTTTACAGCAGCACGCACAGCGGCTTCCGCAGCCCCATTTCTGTGTGGAGAATCTGCTGGCTGGACCTTCCACATCCACTTAGTTCCATTATTCGCTGCAGTCTCCTCTAGGGCTACTTTATTCTGGCCATCTAGGAAATCTGTAGAGTTCCTCCAGCACTGGCTTTGCCCCTACAAAGTTAGTACCCGGGTCCGACCAGACTTTCCTTGGATGACCCCGCATAGCTGTAAACCTAGGTGTCATCCGATGGCATCTGTGTAATTCTAAACACTTAAACAATATGAGGAAGGGTGCGGTTGTACTGCAATATATCACAGCTAATAAAAATCCTAATAATAATGATTATAATCATGTGAGAGTTCTGTTTTATTTTGCTTTGATTCCACAGGGTTAAGTTTTAAGTTAACGGTTTTTAGGTACACGCGGACACTGCGCCTCACTCTGCATAAGAATTAATTCAGATGGCTTCAAAGCAGAAGTGCAGCAAATGCAAATGATGATGGTTGATGATATCACCAACTCACCATGGTAACCGGCATCAACATGCTTCAGACTTAAGGCAAGGTCAGAAGTGCTACAAATAACAAGTGAGAGAGAAAACTTTGATTATTATTGTATGATTACTATATGTTCATCATGACTGTTGTGGAATGTTCTAGACATAATAATACATACAGTAATAAGATGGATCTTCTGTCATACTGACGGCAGTGGTGAAATACATACATATGCACATGACCGTGTTAGTCGTCCCTCACTCAAATTCCTGGATAACAACCACTTGGCTGCTAAAGGTAACTGAAATTATGCTCTCACATCATTTATTATCCATCTGCCTCGACTGTAGAGCTGGTAGGGGTCCCTGTTCTAGTAGCGGTGATGTATGGAAAGCTAAGTACATCGTGATTGCATCTCTCAAGTTACCATTAAAGTAGAAGCTTTATTTCTGGGTTATATTTCTTGATTTTCTTTCACCGAGTCAATCATTTGGGACAGAACACACTTAGATTCTTTAAATCGGATTCTTTTAAATCTCAAAATGAAATCCTAAAAGTTCCACATCAGCCTTTTTGATAGGCATATGGTCACCAAGGGTTTATTTTGACACAAGCCTCTCAAAATGAGGGTGAACGCACAGCATTTTTGCGAGCTGGTAGAACATCATGCAGGGTTGCTATTGGGCTGCAGTAAGGAAATTGTAGACGCCAACATGGGATGAGAAGCAGCATCACCTCCTGTGAAATGAACCTCCTGCTAATGCACACTTGAAAGCCTCGTGGAGCTTCAGCATTAAGCACACCAAAGTTTCTCTGAAGATCTGTTGGGGAAAAGGGCACCCTTTATCCTTTTGAGGGTTTGTGGCTTTTTTGGTCAAAAGCCAGGTGACCTGCAGAGATACCCCTTTGTTTGAATATTTCATAAATTGGAAAATGGAATTGTTGACAACATGAATGATTTTTCAGGCACCACCTATTTAACGATTTGTCACAAGAAGTATAATTGTGGCATTTAAAACAACTTCTGGAAGTTTGTTCCACTGTGTAGCTTTAGGTCATATTACACAAGTACCATCACTTAAGACTATATGAAACAAACTTCTGCCTGAAAACAGTTAAACTTGTCTGTATAGAACTGCAAAGCCTAAATGGACAGTGAGTACCTGCATGTATGTGCTTTGGAAGATTCTTTTAGATATTCCTCACATATCCCTGCCAGTCTCCTCCCTGACATGGCCCTAACAAGCCACACCTGTTTACCACTCTTTACCACTCTGGCTTCTCGTTCTTATCCCTCATGTGGACATCACTCTCAGCTGCCTCTCATTTGTACTTAAGTATCTGTTTGTTTCGTCATCCCTGGTCCAGTCATTGACATCAAACCTTTGCGTTGCCTGTGCCCTTCTTTGCTTGTTCCTCCTGTTTTGATCCCTCACAATCTTATTTCCAGTCCATGTTCCTTGAGCTCTTTGTTTTGCCACAGCGCCTGCCCTTGAGTCATTCGTTCAAGTCATGACAGTTACATTCTAATATCTGTTGCCTTGTACCACGTCATCATGACATGTCAGGTGAAATGGTGAGTTTATGGACAAAAGCTTTTCTGTGAAGAAACTAGGGTAACGAGGACAGCATCAAGGACATTGCAAAGGCAGTGGAACACGGTTACCACACGCTGTTTCCATGCACACAGTTGCTATGGAGATTAAACATGAGCAGAAACTGTGGAGGACTTTAGGAATTTGGACATGATAGTATATCAAAATTAGATGAGCATCACTGACACCAGTAACGACAGTCCTTAGAGACTCCATTATCCTAGATGGTTCCACATCAACTGGTGGCATTTGATTAATTCACCTGATTCATATAAGGTTATTAGTCCTATTCTCATTTTGAGCAGTGTGTTGGACAGGTCCTGTGTTATTCCAGCTTTAAACATGAGCCGTGGTTATAGAATCTAGATGCTCTCATGTGGGTCTGAGTGACAGGCAGCTGGCTGAGTGTGACCTTCAGCTTGTGAGTCATGGCCAAAGTAATAAACCACAGTGGGGCGCGAGATGTGACGCATCACTGCTGGAAATGTTTCCACGATGATAAAACGTGCTTTGTCTTCTGTGCTGTCCAGGGATTCGTCGAGCCTTGAATTCCTTCCCATGAATGTGGATATGTTAGTAGTTATCGCTGTTTTGTGTTATTTTGACAACACTGAAGACTTCGATTCATGGCCAGCCACGCTGTGTTTTCGTGAGTGGTGATAACACCGGACCTTGAAGAAGTAATGACATTTCTGTAGTTTACTAAACTATAATTATTATTTAACTTTTACAAAATGGTTTAGTTATGGTTACTTGTTCGACTTCCTGTATGAAAATTTTATGTTACTTACACAATGTACCATTTATCTACCTCAAAAATTCACAGCTTCATTGTACGTTTATGGGTGGGAATCTGTTCGTCGACCAATTTTTGTACGCGAACCAATCCATTTTTCCCACTAAATTTGCAATCACTGAACCAAATTGTTTGTAGCATTCGTGAACCTGTAGTTCTGAGCACTAGTGGGTGTTTAAAAAGCCTTAAACTCTATATGATTAGTCCACTGGTCTCAGATTTTTTTCAGTTGCTAAAATAAAAGAATGAAAAATAAATGAAAATGAAACAGCTCACCATTAAAGCTAATGGCACAGTAGTTCTACTTTTTTTCCAAGTAGCATAAATTACATTTGCTGCCTCCATTCTCAGAGTATAGCATCAACATTAGAGGATAAAATTAATAATACATTTAATAATACATTTTTTGTTTGTTTTATTCGGTGTATCAGTAGGGCTGAGTGGCTGAGTAGCTGTGGGAATACCAAGTGTGAGTCTGCAATCTGTATTCATCATCATAACAGAGCACACACATCCGTAGCAGGTGTCCAAAAACACAAAGCAGGTTAGCATTTTAGTTATGGAAAGCTAATATGATCAGGTGATTAGTCCCTGAGAGAGAAACACCAGAGAGAATGAAGCTCAGGAAAGTTGTACCACTGACCTCAATGACATCTCCATCCCTGTAAGAGGGCTTCCATATGAAAGCCTTCAGAGGTGGAAAGATCAGGTCCAGAAGGTCAAATTTTGATCAAGGTTAAGATTCAACCAACCAGCAGAGTACTCTGCAACTGTGTTGGTGTCTGTGACTGTGAATTCAGGGGCTGCATCCTTTGAAGGACAGTCTACGTAACCGTAATCTTTGTAGGTTGTTCTTTGAAGGTTGAATAGAAAGCTCTGTTAAATGGGACGATCTGGCTAATGGATAATATTTTATTTGCGTCACCAGTTTTTCCCGCCCTTACCATCATGAAGTGCCGCTCCTATCACCTAGCTGGGATATACCCACTTTACCTCTGTGCAATGAATCTTGGGATATGTTGGACTGTGAAGGATCCATTGGATGGATCTTTTGCAACTTGATGCATTGGTAGACCACATTTGAAGGAGCCTTCGAAATGGGACAGCCTTGTCGCACTGCGGTCACACATTCGATCTTCTGATGCAGCCTTAGAAGCGTACAACCCCTGAATTCGGACACAGCCTGTGACTCTTTATGCTTACCTGGTTGGTTGAAACTAAACCTTGGTCTGGATTTGTACTTTCTGGACCTGAACTTTCCACTCTAAACGCCTTGCATAGGTTTCCCCAAGGTTTCAATCCAAAAACTTGAATTAGAGGCCACCAGGCTCACTAAAAGTGTTTTTATGTTATGGTTAGGTACTTTGTGTGAAATGAATCTCCAGTTGTTTGTTAAGTTTTATATATAACAAGTTACCTTTAATGAAATAATATTAATCAAAATGATTAATACACAAGATTTGGGCTGTATGAGTCAGTGAAATTACTATTTTGTCTGTGTCTAATTATGTCACACTGATTAGGGTTTGGAGTGATTTCAGAAAACTGTAGAAATCACCACAAACACCCATTAACTGCTAGTTCAACAAAACCACAAAGGGTGCGTCTCTGTAAGCATCGTTTTGCTGCAGGATGCTGGCAGGAAATCACCTGGCCTTCTTATTATGGGAAAGCCTGCTGGGGCAATAGGCTTCACACGGGGCAGCTTGGGGGCAGGTGTGGCCCTCAGTACGGTGGGATTAAACAGCTTTAGCAGGCTGCTTTGTGCAGGCCTACCTGCCTCTCTTCCAGCGTTCACGGCTAAACCTCGGCAACAGGAGGAGAGGCAGACGTGAATCCAGTAGCAAAGGAACGCAGAGTCGGGGCTCCAAGATCTGGTTCAAGGATCCTGAGGGACACACGGATCATATGGGAAAAATCCGTTTTTTTTTTTTTTTACCAATAGGTTCATAGAAAAGGTAGCAGTCTCAAAAAGGTAAGGGTGGTAAGGTGGGGTATTGCTGTGGGATTGGTGGCTAATCTCCCAATGGAGATTGCAGTGGGAGTAGCAGTGACCTATCACTGTGCAGCTGGAGAGAGAGAGCAGGAGAGACATCAGGAGAGACCGCCCCTGCATACTGCATGTTGGTTCACATACATTCATGTTATATCTGTGTTTTGTGCCATACTTCCCCTTGGCATTTCTGCATTAGTGTCTTGTTTCTTGTGTATCACTTGCATGTACATAGGTATTTTACATTTATTTTGTGAGCGTGTCTGTTCTAGATTTTTCCTAGCAGTATGAATGGGTCCAAATGCAATAGAAGTGAGAATAACCCTTTATGTCACCCGCAGTCTTCAGCAAAGGTGAGACAGTTCAAAGTTCAGCGTGATGCTAATTGGTGGATTGACATGGATCGAGGCCTTTGAGCAGCAGCGCAGATTCACCACAGGCAAATACTGGAAGCAGTGCATAGTGAACCGCACACACCCAAGTCCCAGTGTTGAGAGAAGCGAGACTTCAAAACCCATTTGAGACTGACAGTACAGAGTAATCCCTCACTGTAGACTGGCAGTACAGAGTAATCCCTCACTGTAGGATTCACAGCCTCAGTACGCCCATTGCTGTCATTTCTACACATGACGCACCTCTCCATGTATGATGTTGACCCTTCTAAGGATGAGATCTTTCAGCCCAGTTTTACCTTTGCAAAGCTAGGGTGATGTTCAGATTTCCTTTACATCTGAAAAATTCGAGGCGACAAGGGCTGCATTTGCACTGGGTCCGCACTTCCAGTGTGCATACTGATACGTATATTTACTTTGTTTACAGTATGTTTCTGCCAGCAAAGATACTCAAGCTTCCATTATAACCCACAATCCCATTATAACTCAGACTCCCATTGTTATTTAAACCTTAGGTTTTATATTTGTTCTTCAGAGGTTTTTGTGCATCCAGTCAGGGTTCTGTGTTATTAAGACACTGATTGCTGCACCTTCATCTAATTTGTAAAAGCTGCACAGCACTGTAAGAGCGGCTGTTTGGATCACACATCAGTGAAGGCTCATCAGTGAGAGGCATAAAACATTTACAGCGCTGAAGACGATTTAACAGGGAAGCAATGGGATCATAGGACCATTTTTGCTCCTAAGACTAGTAGTTTTATTTTTTAAGAAGGACACTTAATATCTAATCAGTGCCTCTGTTATTTTAAGATTCCTGTTTGAGAGGTCAATAATACCAGAAGAAAACAAGACACCAGTGAATCACATTAGACGACTGAGAATAATCTATAATGATATATATGATCAATGGAGATTAGGAAAACAATTCGAGGTAACCACAGTGCGAGGTGTGTGCAGACGCATGAGCTGGATTCTTGAACTGTTCAATTTGTAGATCAGCTGATCCGCCTATGAGATTAGAATGCTTTGTTTTTTGATGTAGATGTCCTAGACCTTAATACAGCTGTCCTTTTGTTCTGTGTAGTCTTTTACATTTATTGGCAGCAAATGTGAGCTTGGCAAAGCAAGGCTTTTTTAGTTATATTCCTTATCTGCTTGGACAACACTGTGTCTGAGATTGTGTCAGAAAGTCATCCAGTGCCCTTTTCATGCAGTGTCCTTTTCATGCAGTGCCCTTTTTATGCAGTGCCCTTTTTATGCAGTGCCCTTTTCATGCAGTACCATTTGTATGCAGTGCCTTCTTCATACAGTGCCATTTTCCTTTAAGTGTGAACATGAACATGTACGCAGCCCGGTGCCTGTTGGCAGATTTCGTGGGATGTGAGCTGTGGTGTTTTCTGCAGGATTCAGTCCTAGACAGTTTAGTGCAGCAGTCAGCATGAGAGGAGGGGTAGGGAGACCAACCTGCCAGGGACAGGAATGAGAGGTCTGGAATTCCTCCAGAGGAACGTAGACATAAAAACCTTTTTTTTTGTTTATGTATTTGTGCACCCTATTATTTTAAATCGGGGGACTTATCCATCCATTTTCTATACCCATTGTCCTATTCCGGCGCGCGGGGTCCGCAGCCTGTCCCGGAGGCTACAGCACCACACTCTTCTGTTATTTTGCTCATGTGTGTTACCTTTTAAAGGCAGACAAATAATAGGTTCCCTCATGTTTTTTTGGATTTACGGACTTAATAAAATTTCTTTGATTGGGTTAAATCAGCCCCAAAATGAGAGATTAAGTGCCCTGGGAAACTAAGCCACTCATGTCATGTCTGTACTCAGCTGTAATGGAGGTTTGTAGATTTGCTGTACAGTATCTGAATTTGATGGGGATTTTTACCCTTTTTTCACTGGCTTCCAATAAAGTTGAAAAACTGTCTTACGTGGCAGCATTCAGCTTCTTGATGGTGAACAATTGATGCTGTTATGTAATCCCACTTACTGATATATAAATAGCCCTTGTGTCCCACGTATTCAGTCACATATCACCCCAACAGCAAGTCTGACAGGGTCACCAACTTTGGTCAGCTGGCTGGATTGAGATTTTCAATTCGAGACAAGTCAGCACACACATGCACACACATTTACATGTATTTAACAGTTTTATTACTTTGTAAATAGTCTGTAATGTCTGAAAAGTACCTGAATGCCTTTGATGTATCTAATTTTAGGTTTATAATGGAATAATATAGATTTGCCGTGAGATTTCTTGTGCGAGCGTGAGAGTCTGAAAGCGTCAGGATCACACCAGATGCATGAGAGACGGCAGCTCTGGTCTTATAGCTGCCCGGTGGCCTTGGAGTAGCACCAGAGAAGCTAGGAATAAGTCACCATTTAAAGAGCAATAATGGCTCAATGTAAGGCTTTACTGCATAAACAGGGTATATTTCAAAGTTTCTGAAAGCAGCGCACCAGTGTAATCACTTTGTTTCCTGCATTATTCAAAGAAGGAACATAGAACACGAATATAGAACAAACACATAGCGGAGCTACAGGCTAATATTGCTGTGATAATTACCATTGAACAAGAATGTCCTGGAATCTAAACCTTTTGTACATGCATTATTAACACTCTCATATTTCCTTCTTTCTAGGCATGCTAGAAGAATGGACTGTATCTTTAGCCAGTCAAACAATTTCATGACAAGGCACACTTTAGACATGCACTGCATTGTCGGTGATGATTACAGCATCACAAATTGCTGCTATGTTCAAAGACTGGAGTTAGTAAAAAAAAAATAACTTCAGTTGTAGTAGATTGAGGAAAGAGAACAATGAGCAGCTATGAAATGAAAATCCAGATTTAAAAAAATGTAATCGCATTCAAAGACAAAAAACTGTGATTCATGGAAATTGTGTTAGCAAAAGCATCATTGCAGAAAGCAATTTATTTAGTTTTTGGGTAGCTTAAGTATTCAAGTACTGGCTACTTGTTACATTTTAAACTATAATTTTATGTAAAAACTAATGATGAAAGGCATAACGTCATAAGTAACAGAATAAACTGTTACATTATAGAATCAATAATCAATTATGAAAGTATTCAAAATATTGAAAATCACACTGCCATGTAGGATACAAATACCTCTATCAAACAGACCTAAACAGGCAATATATATTGACAAGACATCACACACAATGAATAATTTAACTCAGCATTAAGTGAAATGTATGAACTTGTCACGTAAACCAAAGTACATTAAAAGTAATGAAATTTTAATCTGACACCTCACCCAATCAGTGCATATACACTGACACACATACACACACACATACCCATAGAATGGTTTATTTGTACCATTTGCTGCATTTTAAAATAATTCTACATTTATGGAATTATGCCCTGTACAAAAAATATTTAACGAAAAAATAATATGTTGGGGTGGGCAGCTCTGTGAGCCGGGACTCAGAAGGTTGCCTGTCCATATCCCTGGCTTGGCAGAGTGATCTCACCAAGAGACCATTAAGCAGGGCCTTTAACTTGAATTTCCCCTGGGTCTGGATGACCCTACTGTCTCCTCCTCACTAGTTCCATGAGCCTCCTGGGATGCCTTTCCAGATGTCCTGAAGGAGCTCCCACATATGCTGAGTGCTTCTCAGCCTCGTTTCCGTCACTCTCTGGTCAAACTCCTCCGAAACCATACAGAACTGTATCTACTATCTGTAGGTTAGGAGGCCAAGTCATGTGATGAGATACGTGTATGCATGCACGAACACACACACTCACACACACTTTAATTTTTTCTCGACTGTTAGTTCATAAAATTAGTCATTAATTTGTATTAATTTTCCATAGTGGATTATGGGTTAATAAAAACCAAAACCTTTATTAGCTTAGATGTGAAGGCTGCTTAGTGTTCATGTGTAATTAAATCACAGGACGTAAAGCTTTAATCTCCTGGATCTGGAGATAAATTACTGCTGAACAGATCTGCTCAGTGAGCCAGATAGGCAGCTGATCTGTGACATTTTATTAAGTCATGGACAGAAATAATGTGGAGAAAGGATGCCAAAAAGAGAAGACTGTGACAGTACAAATATCACAGATGCAATCATAGGTTCCTGCTGCTTTCCTGCTTTGATTTAGATCACAGGAGCCTGTGGAGGGAAGGCAGCTTTGGCAAAGGTGGTTTTCCCCACCAGGTAGTTGGTATGAGAACATAAATAGCTCAGCCACAGCAGGAAAAGCTGAAGATGTTGGACCCCTAGAACAGGCTGGTAACAGAGTTTTCCCTTACCCTAGGTTATCTGTTAAGACATTCAAACTCAAAAAAATGTCGGAAATTGTTGAAGTACATTGAGTTTTGGTTACATAATAGCTTTCCTGATAGAAGGATCATTGGTGCTGTTTATAAACTGTTACACAGCAGGAGCAGAGAAGCAGTGCAATATTTCATGCAATATAGTTGCCCAAGAATGTAGGCAGTCATTTTAGTTATGTGCCTTTACAAAGAATACAAAACTCTTTCTAGGTCTTGAGCTTACTGGTATACAAAGTTAAACACATTCATCACTCTGGAACCTGTGCAGCACTAAGGCAATTCACTAAGCACAAGGGGTATATTTACAATGTTATTTTCCCAGAAGGTTTGTTGTATATATCTGCGTGTTGGTGCATTAGTTGTGATAATTGTTGTGCTGTGTATTTCATAGAGATAATGCTTTGATATTGATGATCACTGTTCTGTGCACATGAGATGATTGTATTTATACACACACACACACATACACGCATATAAGTCCGTTATAGTAACTGTTCGGGGTGTGTTAACACTTTGGAGGTGATGATCGATATCCATCAATTTTGCAACCACGTATCTTTGGCCTGTCCCAGCAGTATGGCACACATGATAAGAGAATATCCTGGCCAAGATCATCAGTAGGCACTGTGAGCAATTTATGGAACCAGATTAGCCAAAACACATATACAGTACGCATTCCCAACGTGAACTTGCATGACACAGCAAGACAAGGTAAACTCCATATGCACAAAAGGAATGCTGGAGTCAAATTCTTAACCACAGAGGTGTGAGACAACAACACTACCCACTAGGGTGACCACCTAATCCATGTCAGATGGGACCCTATGAGCTACTTCAGCTTTTACAAATACTTTAAAACTGAAAGGCTCTTTGGCTAATCAGATGTTGTAGTTAATTCTTTTTGTGCTTTTACTGGTTTGTTTCCTTGATTCAAAGACTCATCCAGCTGTTTCACATTAACATTAGTGACACCTGCATGATTATAGGAGACTGACCAATCAGCAAACAGCAGGAACTCAGTGTTTAAGTGAAATCAATAAGTGAAATCAAGGACCTTTTAATTGAAATGATTGAAATGGTAGTTTACAAACCCTGTTGTAGCTCATGATGTCCCACCTGACATGAACTAGGTGGTCACCCTACTACCCACTGAGCCACCATGTGATGCTTGCTGCTCTGTATGCATGTGTGTTAGGGTTTCAATGATGATAATCATCGCTCTTCGTATATGTTTGTGTGTCACCTGATGATTGCTGGTCACTTGTCTCACTGGATGCTCACTCCTTATCTCTGTAGCAGATCCAGTTCGTAACTTCAGAGGATAAGCAGGAATTCAGCAAGTTTCCCACCAAGGCAGGACGACGCTCCCTTTCCCGATCGATCTCTCAGTCATCAACAGACAGCTACAGCTCAGGTATCCACACACACACACACACACACGCACACACATGTAGGGTAAACATATCCTTATGGGGACCGCTCATTCATTTCTATAG
>JAODUD010000116.1:1105252-1117293 GCA_026784285.1 Stomatorhinus walkeri
TTTCCCCTTAACACCCCCCCCCCCCCCCATCTCCCTCCCAGCTGACGCCGAGCGAGGAGGCTTTCCTTCGAAACTACGCAGGTGTGGTCCACAGTCAGATGAGCCAGCTGCCACAGCACCCCATCGACCAGGGTAGGTGGGAAGTGACTCCGCCATGACGGGGGCAGGGGCAGGGGGGTGCAGGCAGCTTGGTCAATGAGTAAAAGAATGCTGTATTACCATAGTAACACTTCTGTAGAAAAAAAATCTGATTTGTATAAGGCATGTGATAAGGAAGGACCTGCTTCTGCTGTCAGGAAAATATCAGATTACATACATTCCAGCTGAGGTTGAATGAACAGATTGAAGAGAAGAAATACAGGTCACCAGAAGGTTACAGGTTTTAGTCTCACATCCAGGCCCCATGTCCGCCCTCCTGCACTCCATCAGCGGATAAATGCCTGACTTTCAGAATCAGATATTGCCTGTAAGTTGGCTTTGAAATGTCCTATTCCAGTTGAGCTCACATCAGTGGTGCAATACCAGGTAAATCCAGTCCTGAGTAACAAGAGCAGCACAGCGACATCTGCAGGTAAAGCCTTATCACTATAGCAGCCCTCTCGTGACGGTCAGTCTATTCATTAGTGCCTTTGAAGCTTTGATGCATCATAGCTGTCCCATCAATTCATTCAAAATAGTCATTGTGTGTGTTAACAGGAAATGCGCTTTTTTCCCGATAACTGGTGTTATGTTAACAATACAGATGCCTTTGTATGTGATCCTGGATTTAAGCTATTAAATGTTACCGGTCAAAGCACTCAGTGGTTTGAAGGGAATAATCTGAGAGCAGTTTCTTTGCAAATTGTGGACCTGAAGGCACGTCCTTTGTGATGACTTCTAGATGTCTGAAAGTAGAACCTTGCCACACACCAGCTCCACAAAGCAGTTTGAGGTCTTTGCACGGGAGGGATTTTCTGGGGTCTTTGCACGGGAGGGAGCCTCTGGGGTCTTTGCACGGGAGGGAGCCTCTGGGGTCTTTGCACGGGAGGGAGCCTCTGGAGTCTTTGCATGGGAGGGAGCCTCTGGGTTCTTTGCACAGGAAGGAGTTATTGCCCCTTGGTGATGTTCCTGTATAAATAACCTTCACTTTCCTTTGGGCACGAAAGAAATTTACGGGAAACAGGTGCTGTATTGCTCTCTGAATATTACTGAAAGAAGAGTAATTTGTAGAATATTACAAGTCTACATGTATTAGTAACTTAGAATGGTTAGTGAAATTATTCAGAAATGATCTTGGTACATATTTAAATATTATAAAGTTGTTTCGGCCACAAATAATTACAATTCACCATTACTCCAATAAACAAAAAAATGTATAGCAACCTCAGATTTAATTTTTGTCGGGTTTTTTTTTTGGACGCTAGGGGTCGCCATGTTAATAGATATTAGAATAAGTGCTTTTTTGACTCGGTGGCGGTAGACGGCTGGCGCAGCCTTGAGAAGCTGCCGCTGATTTCCTCATTTCCGCCTTGCTTCTGTGTGTGTGACCTTACTGTGCTGCTTGCCTGCTGCGTAGCCAACGCATAAATCGAGTCTTCTTGAAAATGGCAGGTCAAAAAAATGCTGACTGCCTTTTTATTTCCTTCTCATGGGTGTCTGAATAAAACATTTGGCCTCTAGTTCTTAATTTGCAGATGAACAAACCCGGTTCTGTCAAATGAATGTTGAGGTTTAAAGCCGTAAGATATTGTCTCCTCTGACTTTGGGCGGGGATAACTAAAGCGCTTGAGACTATGCATAGTTGTGTAGATGCGCTATTAAAATACATTTGAATGGAATTGTTATTCGATCAGATTTATATTCCTTCCTATATATTGCACATCATATCTTCATATGTGTGTTCAGTTCGCTTAATCATAAAACGATGATCTGATACACAAGCATCACATCCGCACGAATGGCGGCCAGTCTATCTGCTTGAGAGCCCAATTCTTCCAGCTTTCTGAAAACTTGCAGTTATTATGGGCGAGACTGGCAGCCACTGGGCCTTTGTTCAGCGCTGAAAGGAGAAACACAGGCAATGTTTTTAATTGAAGGAAAGGGCCGGCAGCAGGGGGAGGGGCGGGGTCTGAAGCAGTGCAAGCGGTGCATTCTGGGTAAGTAGCTCCTTTTGAAATGTCGCGCATTTAAATTACGGACAGAAAATCGCATGTTGCCGTGGAGTCTGGAGCAAATGTCGCATTGTTTAGTGGCCTTAAAATATTTATGGTCCCCAGCACTCATAAGAAGTGAGTAACCGTAGTAGGGAGTGTGCTGGGGAAATATCTCATCTATAGTGTATCTCATCGCTATAAATATTTTGCCAAAAAATAGAAGAATGTGTGAGACATATTAGTGTAATTAACCTGTGGTATCTAGTTCGGTTTATTTTTCTTTTTAAACTTTCTTTCTTGTTTGGCTTATAAATGAGTGATTACTCTGCGAAACAGAGATGGCGCTCGTTAGGCCGGGGCCCTGATTTCTCACTCCTATGCGCGTTGCAGCTTAGCTCCGGTTTTGGTGGAGCTGTTTAGCCACTTGATTTACGAAGAATGTTACGGTGAAGAAACACAAATTGAGCGTGTATGATTGATTTTCTGGGCATTGGCGCCTTGCCTTAATTTTATGTGAAGCACTTAAGGGGAAGATTTGACTGGTGCGGAAAATAAGCTTGTCCATCATTTTGGTGCTGAACAGCAGTTCCAAGTCTTGACCGTGTCCCGAAATGGTTTCAACAAACAGCTTTGTTGGTTACATATAGATAGAATAATTACTTATGTCCAGTCTGTTGTAGTATTTATAATACATGGTGTTTTCATCAGTTTGCACAGCTAGAGCTTTTACTTGGCCGCTATTTTTTTTCAGAAGCTCTAACAGTAGTGCAGCTGCCTGCACTTGAACTCGTACCCCTTCTATCAGCAGTCCCGTAGATGGGTGACAGCCCCTAGGGCAGCACAGCACGATCAGCAGTGTCAGTCAGGCTCCAATCTGTTTGGGCTCAGGGGCCAAAACCCAGAAGAAAGGGTGTTTTTTAAAGGTTTGGGGAGCTGCTGACAGGATCAGCTGCAGAAATCCCCCCTGTATTCCCCACAGTGAGGTGAGATACCGCGAACTCAGATTTTTTTGTGCATGTGTGTTTTGTGGTTATCAGACTTCTCTCCATATCCAGCCCAGAACTTGTTTTGACCTGTAAAACTGTCATTTTTGAAAGGTTTTTTCCCCCCATAATCTCTCTCTATTTTTGCAGCTGTACATGAACTCAACCCAAATCCAGTAAAGTACATGAGTTGCTTTTTATTTGGCAGAAGCAACAAGTGCTTGTGATGTTCCATCTGCCTCACCTGTACAGCTGTCAAGGAGCCAAGTTGGGTGCCTGTGCTGCAAGGCTGAGCTTCCAGCACGTTGTGGTTGTAGCGAGAGAGGGAGGCTGGGGGAGGCAGGAGCTGCGATAACTGGTCCCTGTTATGTGAAGGTCACTTACGGCCACGCCACACCAGAGCTCACTAATGCTCCTGTATCGTTATATTTAGGATTTATTATCTCATTACTTGTGTTGAGCACCCCTGTGTGCTCTGTGTGGGGCTATGTTTACGTCCAAATTGTGACCCGAGGGTTGGGGGCAGGCGTGACGAAGAGTCAGCAGGACAAGTTAATAAAACGCGTAGACTATTAGCCTGAAAACTGTTGGCGCAGAGGTCAAGGGGGGAGCGATCAGGCAGGAGAACTGAGGGGGTCTTTAATACAGGACAAGGTCCAACGCTGCAGATTGCCGAGTGGTGGACACAGGTGTGTGAGGTCTCTACATCAGGGGAGAAATAAAAGCCTGTGGTAGCTTATGTAAGCAGGCCTCCTCGTGATGGATAGTACGTGATACGTGAGTTATGAGTATCTGATGGGTAGGAACCAAAAGTCAGGGATCAGCCTCAAGGGCCTCGATCCAAGGGCCTTCTGGTCATAGGTACACGGGGCTCATCACTGCATTGAGCAATAAAAAGAATTAATGAAAAATGAATTTAGAAAGGCATTCGACTGGGCGCAGCTTTTCTTCCGAGCCAGTGAGGTCTGCACAGGGGGAAGCTTTGAGGTGAGTGGGTACTGGGGGGCCTGACGAGACACAACCAGAGAGGCTTACTGTGGAGTCGTTTCCATGGCAACACAATCCCACTGAAGGTAGTAGGGTCTGTGGTTTGGGGGGGGGCGGGCACGTGTTTCCCTGGGGATACTGTCGTGGGATGGTTCTGCGCCGGCGTGCAGATGGACCCAGCCTCATTTAGAGCCAGAGATGAGTGTTAATTAGGGCCTGACGGCGTGATACTGAATTCTCTCTCTCCCCCCCCCCCCACCTCCACAAGAGAAATATTTGCCTCTGATTCATGTTTATTAGAGACGTCTGCTGCATAGTAACTGCTTGGCTTTGTTCTTCATCTGATTATGTTCCAACGTTTCCCCTAGATTTCACATGGCTGAAAATACCCTTCAAACTTAAAGCTTCAAAGGATGGAGGGGGGACAAGGTCTTTGCTTGGGGGGGGAATGGGGGGAAAACCCCAGATTGTCCACTAGTGGGCACTCTTTGTTTCTTCTCTACCAGGTCCCCCCCCCCCCCCGGGTTTCCATCTAGGCTTGAGCAAAATCTAATTTTCATCTGTTCAGACATTATGCCGCAGCATACAGTATTTTGATGGAATTCTAAAAACGAACACATTCTTCCAGCATTTCCAATTTCCCAAGCAGGGAGCAATACTCGACACTCACATGGAGTTAAAGAACTGGTTGGGATTTGAAGTACTGGACATAGAGGTTAATATTTAATTAGTGATCTTGACAGCAGATTAGTTCATGTTTTTGCCCTTACTTGAAGATTAATTAGTCACTGTTATGTTGCCTCTGCAGGAATGTGAATTTGGGTAAAACTCCCTGTTTTGTTGGTGTTCGCCCAAGCTGTCCCACATGCGCAGCTCTGCAGGGCCCTGTCTCTGGCAGCTGGATGGCGGCCCTCAGCGTGCCTCTGCAGAGACTATGGAGGCATCGTGGGGGTCACTGTCATGCTCTCGGGCGGCTGGCTGCCTGGATCCCTTGGTCTCTCGCCCACAGAGCAGATGACGCTCTGGGGTTTTGTGTAGATTTGCCGTCTGCTTTATGTGATCAGCTGTCAGCAGGCGTGAAATGGACAGTACCAAGACCAGAGCCAAACTGGCACTTCAGCCCATTTCCCCTTTTAACTTGGTCCTGTGAAGCATTTTATTTAGTCTAATCTCTTGTTTATATTTGGGTTAATTTATCACAAAAGGAGTAAAAAAACTGGCCAAACAATTACAATGTAATGCAAAAGCAGATGAACAGGTACATTTAGCTGATCTGATCATCAAGCTTGGCATGTGCCCATTTACTCACATCCACTTCTGTTTCATGTTGCAGTCCATCATTCTCTACCCTGTCTTGTCACTGGACACTAGGGCTGTCACTATTTATTACATCAATATTTGAGTAATTAACCAATTTAATTTAATGATTGATTGAATACTTGTTTCTATAATACGGAGGTAGGAACCTACCCTGGATGGGGCACCACGGTTCTCACTCAGTTGCATGTTTTTGGGCTGTGGAAGGAACCTGGAGGATCCGGCTCAAGCCCACACATACGCGTGGGTTAACATGCGGACTCCACCCGCAAGGGGGCTTGTGTGTGGTGGCAGTACTGCTTATTGCACCTCCCATTATACTTTCATGCCGAAGTTCTGGAACCTGGCTCCAATTTATGAGAACCTGGGTTGTCTCCACCTGGAACCTTTGTAGCTCCTGAGCACTTTTCTATGTCGCTTCCTCACCAGTCAACAGGAGCTGGAACCTTTATGCTATATAATCATGGGAGACTCAAAAAGTTTGGCTTTTCTATTTGACCCTCGTCCTCTATGCTCAGTGAATTTTATTATATATTACAGAGTAATCCAGAAGGCAAATCTTAATTGATGCTTTTTCCTAATCAAGTTTAATCGCATAATTGTGACAGCTGTACTGGACACTTACCCATATCAACCAAATGGGTTTGTGCGACCTGCCAATAGCAAGCAGTGTAGTAAAAATTTTGACTTGTCACTGAGTAGGTTGTTGGTTCACATCATTGGAGGGGAGCACTGAAAACCTGAAGACCTTCATGGATCATATATATGTGAAGTATATAAAAAGAAAGTGCTTTTTGTAAGTGGTCTCCTACCACAACATACCTGCTTTGTAGAAGCATTTCAACTTAATAGAGCTTCTGTAAATATTGGACTTGGCATACCTGGAACTGCAGTCTTTGCAAATGGCTAAGGATTAACATATTTGTAAGGAATTTTGCTTGTTTATTTCAGAATTGTCGGGGGGTTCATAGTCTCCAAAGACAGCTTCAATGCTTAATGAGAACGTGGCTTTTTTGGTCTCAGTTAAATGTTTCCTCTCTGTTAGAATGAGGACACCTAGAAAGTTTGGTGTTCATCTGAAGACGCATGGGAGCCTGGTGCAGCTCTATGACAGATCGGTGCTGTCATCATCCTGTGGGCGCGGGTGATGTCCTGCTGGTACCCTTGGGGGGGGTGGAGAGCAGGCAGGAACTTAGGTTTAGATGATCTTGGGGTCCCTCAGGGTCCTCTGGGTACTTCAAAGACTTGTTTTGAATGGAGCTTTAAAAAAGCTGTTTGAAAACAATAATAACATCAGAACTAAGCCAGGTTGGAAAAAAAAAAGTGAAACATCACTTTCCTCTCTCCTGATTTGGAAATGCGGGGGTTTTCATTCATTTAACCACTCCTTTATTCTTTTCAAAACGCAGTA
Organism: Stomatorhinus walkeri; assembly: GCA_026784285.1. Taxonomy (NCBI): domain Eukaryota; kingdom Metazoa; phylum Chordata; class Actinopteri; order Osteoglossiformes; family Mormyridae; genus Stomatorhinus; species Stomatorhinus walkeri. Next base: position 1,112,083 of record JAODUD010000116.1, read on the forward strand.
ACTGCTTCATTGTCGTCCTTATCCACTCGCAGTTCTGCTGATAGCCATTTTCGTCACAGACGTGTCCTTTGGTGTGTTATGAGGCACCTTTGCCAAAGTGCTGGCTGGCTCGGCCAGAAGCCCGTCTCCCTGTGCTGCGATGATGCCCCTTGCATTCCATCGCTATGGTGACTATTGCGCTGCGGCAACATGCAGATGTAGGAAGATGGCATAGGTTCAAGCTTCTGAGCCATCTTGACTAAAGCCCCCAAGGACATATCTGACCTTTAAAGCTGAGAGCTCCTGCATTGTGAGGTTTGCTACAAGGAAAAGGCAGATCTATGTTCCTAGCCTGATGAACCTGTGCCCAGATACCTGCAGACTCAGATCACATAGTCGAGTGTTGGAAAACTGAATTCCAGGCCCCTGTCTGTGTAATCTGATGATTGGTTGTGGTTCTCACTCTATTTGGAGCTGATTGGTCAGGTTTTGCGATGACGCTGCTTTAAACTGATCCTCACATTTACAGTTGTGATATGTTTTCCTTGCACTTAATTCAGGTCTCAGCACATATCCTGTGAATTTGCTTAAGTGGCGGAGGGGTAATATCTTCCAGATTTGTCATATTTATTCCCTTATTTTCATTCAATTGTGAAAGAAGTAAAGTATAATGCTATTTTAATGAGGTGTAAAATCACTAAGTAATGGTGCATTGAATTCGGGTGTAATATAAAAGCAGTTAGGAATGGTGCCTAATGAATTCTACCATGAAAAATGTGAACAGCAGTTGTTCTCGTGTACTCAGAACATCCCGTGGTAACAGATGAAGAGGGACAGAGGGGGTTGATGGGATCTGGGACAGAATGTGAGAGCTGAGATGGAGCCGGCCAATGGCGAGCCACCGGCCGTTTGCTCGTCCGTCTCTCTCTAGCCAGTCCCATGTGATGATGCAATCTTTTTTTGTTGTTGCTAGGATACGGTCTCAACGGCTTGACGGTTCGTGTACGTCGGTGCGTTGCGTATGGGGGTGGGGTGTTCTTGCGTGGCATGTGCGTGTGCATGTTGAATAAATGTACAGATGTATAGGGATGCTGTCGCCCAATGCCGCCCCTAATGCCGTTCCCCCTGTAGTTCTTCTGGTACAGTTCCAGCGTGTTCTCTTTCCAGGCACATCAGCTGGGGACCCACCTGAGCACCTTTGGGTTGGCCTGCCCATGTCATGAGCTCTCTTGCTAGATAAAGCTAACTTATACAACTCAAAGCTGATCCAGGATCAGGAGCAAGAGCTGAAAGGCTTGAGTGTTTTTGAAAGGGAGGTGTTGTCATCCTTTGAAGCTCTAAGCCTGGGATTTTCCATGCTTTTATCTCCGTCCTGTTAAAAGGTCAGCATAAGTGCATATTCTTATGCACACTAATACTCCTGCTTCCCAATACCAACTCCCACACGCGGAAAGGTGCTTCGAGAGACAGCCATGCCCAGCCATGTGACCCTCTGATCCTTTGAACATGTATCAGATGTTTGCTCACAGGTTAATATCGCTCATTTGAAAATTGTTTATTTCAAAAAGAAATGTGCAGGAATGAACTGGTTTGCCTTTCAATTAGGGTTGGGTGATGTTACATCGATATATCACGCATGTACAATAATCACCAGGGCTTCAGATGACAGGCGAAATATTTGGCCGGGTGTCAGCTTTTCGGTACTATATGGATGTTTATTCACGCCCACAGTAGGTTAATCAGATTAGCACTGCGGCTAAAATATTAATGAGGCATTTTATGATGTCCAAAAGAAATACCAACCAATATAAAAGAAAACAAATTTAATAAACATAATGATACGCCGAGTTTATACAGATTACTAACTTTTGGGTGTCACAAAATACATCTCATTCATTTTTTAGGTGCACTACTAATATGCTTACCAAATTACGGGGGCGAATAAACATCAGTATAATACCCAAAAGATGCTGTTGAGCCAAACACTATGCCTGTCGTTTGAAACCATGGTGATTATGGCGCATGCGTGATATAGTATCAATGTGATATTGCACAGCTCTACTTTCGATGACGATGATGATTACATTTCTCGGACCCTTTTTTCCGAAGAGACGTCCAGGTAAGTATCAGAGAGTGGAGCCAGTTAGTATCCTGGGAACAACTGGGGTGAGGGGCCTTGCTCAAGAACCCAGTGGTGGTAATACTGTGCAAGCCATGAGATTCAAACCCATAACCTTCTGGGAATGGGTCCAGAATCATTACTCACTATACACCGCTCCAGTGATAACTATGATGCTAGCAACTTAAGATATGGGTTCACGACCCAAAGGAAGCTCTTAACTGAAATACAAATCTATACATCTGAGCAGGTAAAACATTAGCTTGGGTAACCACCCCCCCGCCAGGTTAGTGTTACAGAGCACTGTACAGCAATAGTTTAGTAGCTTTTGCAGAAGGAGCCCGTTTGCCACGGCTTCTCCCCTGTCCACATAGGTGCAGTCATGTTCACTGGCGCCTTAGCATTTCTGATCCTTATGTATGCTAATGGTAATGAATGATCGTGTGGGCTTTCAGTCTAAGTGGCACTTGAAACAGAGAGCTTGTGTATTTGTATTTAGACGGCATATAATTGTTTGCCCTTTTCCCGGATTCTTTTAATTCAAGTAACATGTCTGAAATCACCAGTGCTGAAATCACCAGTGAATGATCCCATTGTGAGGTTTTATAGACAGACTCAGTGTCTTGTGCTCGTAATGCCTAGAATCCCCCCCACCCCTTTTGCGGTAAAGAAGGGATTTCTGTTCACCCAACACACACCTTATAGCCTGGACATAACATTGTATGTATGCTGTGTTCCTGCTAAACAGATGCAGTCAGAAAGCCAAAAGGCTTAAGTAAGAAGCCCGAATCCCAGATGTTCCACACATCTGGCAAAGGACTGAATGGACCAAGCTGTTCATTGCAGTCGAAGCATTGCGGCTTCTGCCGATGTCACCCTGGCGTGTACGCTGTCTCACACCAAATAATACTCCCACTGCACGTTTGTCGTCTCTGGAGGGGCAACGAGTATAATGCCGGTGTTCGTTCCCTCATATAACATACCCACTTCCAGGAGATTATCCAGTCAAATAGATTTGTCTTACCCAAGGACATATGAGCTATTCGTGCATTCCTGATAAATTTCAGTCTTCCACTGAAGTTCTCTTTCAGCAAAAAAAAAAAAGAAGAAACACCGGCTGAAATTACTCCGAGAGATGAGACTGAACAGACCCTCCCTGGGCAAGACTGTAGCATCCAGTGTAGTCATTAGGAAACTGGATTTCAAACCAAAAAGCTGCCATTCCCAGAGGGCCCTGAAGCTGCAACACTTTGAAATGGGTAAACTGGAATGTATTTAAGTCACACCCTCCCCCCCCCCCGACCAGGAAAAGCAGTAGGTAGGTGGATACAGTCAGTCAACTCTGTGTTGACTGTGTTGGCGAAGAAGCTGCTCATCATGATTGAGGCCACATTAGTGATTTGAACCCCCTTCATCCTCTGCTCTTCCTTTTTGTACAAGCTGGCTGATATTCTGCCTCTGCTCCATGAGACATGGTCAGCTGCTGGGCGTCTTGGTGCAGCTCTCTGGATCCTCGCTGAAACAAGGCTGATTATAATGGGGAAAGCAGCACTGGGGTCTGCTGGGACCTGGCTGTGTACGCCACCTCAGTGACCCGGGGACCCGTGGCTGTACTGGGGTCAGAAGTCCCCCAGGGACATATTCCAGCCACGGTGTGGGGACGAGTTCCTGGTCCCTGCACGTTTCTGCTCTCTACCATGTTCTACAGAAAGCCAGTCGCCACTTTCGGGTGGGGTACCTCCGTGGACTGGCCCACTTTGTGTCCGCTTGTGTAGAGTTACGACAGACTTAACTTGTGGATTTAAGTGTTGATTTAAACGTCTTTGAAAAGCCTGATGTTCTTATTACTGTCTTCACACCCTTCCTTGTGAAGCCGCATTCTCCATTGAAGATGGCAGATGCTGTTTAGGCCGATCTGTGTGTTACCAGCTGTTCCTGTCCCCCCCAGTCATTTCGGAAGCTAAGCAGGGTTAGACCTGGCCACCAGCTGGATGAGACTGCCAGGGAAATATGAGTTGCCGGAAACTTTGTTCCAGATATTCTCAGTGCTTTGCACTCCAGGAATGTTAGGCATAGAACTTATCCGGAGTACTTAATAATGATTTTGCATGGTGTTTAGAGCCACACCATGCCATTTAGAGCCATTATCCTCATTATTAGGTATATAGGCAGTGAGATCAGCTGCAGCAGTCTCAGCCTTGACAGCTATGTTGATAAGCCAGTGGAGACTCTGTACTGTCGCTGTTTGACGTGAAGCCCCAAAGAGGTTTATTTGGACAAACCTCTGAACCCCCGACTGCAGAGAAAAGCGTCAGTGATAAATGTTTGTCCCGCTTTACGGATGTGCTTATAGAGCGCCTTGGAAGGGCTGGTGGGCGTCCAGATGACTCCATGGGCTGGAGCGTGACACTGTTCTCCGAGGCCGAGTAACATATTGTTTCAGCCAGGCCTGTGTTGTTCAGAATGTGCCGCACAGCTTGTGTTCAGATCAGCTGGTCCTTCCTTCCTCTTGCGGGGCTTAGTGAGGTCTGGTCTCACCTGCTGCTGTGGTCAGAGGTTCAAGTTTGGCTGTTTTTTGTTTGTGACACCAATTGCATCAGATTATAAGCTATGTGAGGAAAGTTAAATGGTAAGCAAAACGTCAGTTTGTACCTAACATTTATTTTAAAAACTGACTGAGAAAGAAAGGATAATCTCTCAATTGTCAGGCTCTAAGTGTGGAATTGCTTAGTCAAACTCTGACTGCCACAGGGTGATTAACTGCTATTCCTTGTTTATTAAATATTAAAACCCCCAGGTGCCAGCCTGGGTTTGAATACAACAAATATGACAAAATATTTGACCAAAATAATTAGTAAGTAACCTAAATATTGATGATAATGTGCAGGTTTTAGGCATGGATCTTTAAACTGCTCTGACAATGGATGTTGGGACTGAGTCACTGCACTGCTCAGAATCTCGTGTAAACTGCCTGTTCTGGGCACTAGATGCAAGGATCAGTTTGCTGACCTGCTTCAGGCTATATACACAAGGATTGACTCGCTGCCCTGCTCTGGGCTCTATATAAAAGGATCGACTCGCTGCCCTGCTCTGGGCTCTATACACAAGGATCG
>JAODUD010000116.1:1117393-1127521 GCA_026784285.1 Stomatorhinus walkeri
TCTGGGCTCTATACACAAGGATCGACTCGCTGCCCTGCTCTGGGCTCTATACACAAGGATCGACTCGCTGCCCTGCTGCAGGCTAAAGACAATCTGGAAGAGAGAAAAGTGTGTTGGCAGCAGATTTTTCAGTTGAGGTATTTACATCCCTATTAGACAACCCCCTGCCCCCCCCTCTCTCAGCACATCTCCACACTCTCGCAGACTGGATAATGAGGAGCAGTTTATTTGAAGCGAGACCCTGATCCTCTGGTGTGCTGTTATTGCCATCTGTGGGCCCAGTTAGCATCGGGAGTGCTGCTGCTGTAGAAACCCCACGCTCTCTCTCCAGTCACCAAATTGTATTGTCTACCAGACCTTTCACAAAAACAAGTATGGCCACCTACTGAGCCATCTGAGTTCTACACCTAAAATGTCTGGGGTGCCAGTGGCAGCTCAAAAACAGTGCAGCATCCAAGGCGCAGATGAATCGGGGGTCTTCCCGTGAGGTACTGATGGTTTGGTTCTGGTGTAATTAGAGTGGGCAGGATGAAGGATGGTATTGGAGCGGCCGGCCGAAAATGTTGCTCTGGAGAAGAGTGTTAAGTCCATCAGTGTAAATGGGCAGTGCTGTGATGTAGGGCTGCACGATTTGGGGAAAAATATTGAATCGCGAATTTTCTGACAGAAATTGCGATTACGATTTGATTTGCGATTTAATTTTTTATGTCAAGCTTCAGTTTAATATTCAGCGTGTAGTAATTTTGAAATATATGACGCAGCATGAGATACCATCAGTATTAACTACTCTATATTTTAATGCAAGGATGAAAATTTAAAGATGTGGTGTGTTAAATTAAGTAACAATGAAAACAATTGCAGCAAAAAGAAAAACGGCGATCTTGCAGGTAACGCGTATTACCCTCCTAATAACAATATAACCGCCTTTTCCCACGCCAATGAACAAGAAAGAACTACTTCGGTGTATGCAGCCCTTTTGTTTGCGCTATTGTGTTGTTAGCTGCTGTTATTAACACTAATAACATAATGTTCATAACAGAGTGGCTGTTCTGTCCTGAAACCGTAAAGCTGGAATTTTTTAAACGTAGTATGCATTTTACAAAATGTTGAATAAATAGAATTTGTTTATTGGTGATTTCATGTTGGTCGAAGTTTCCGCTTTTTAACAATTGTATACGGTTATTTTCTATACAAATCAATTCAGGTGAAACAAAAATGTACGTGTTCATGGTTGCAAACTCTTTTAGACTCACGCAAGAAATCTTATGGCAAATCTATATTCCATTCTTAACTTAAATTAGCTGCATCAAAAACGTTACGGCAATTTGCAAACCCTAGACTATTTACAAGGTAATAAAACTTACATACATGTAAATGTGTGTGCAGAACAGAGAAAAGAAAATCTCACTCCATGCAGGTGACCAAAGTTGCCAACCCTGCATTTTATTTTGAATGAGAAGTAAAATGCAGTTTTCGACTGAAGCAGCTTATCTTTCCATTGCTTTGTCACTCGGACAAATAAAAACGAATGATTAAACATTATATGCGTCTCTTTTTGTATGATTTCTAAATAAGACTGCGTACCCATACCCAACTGTAATAGCGATTTAAAGCGATCTATTCTTTTAGTGTTTGTTAAAGCAAGACTTTTATTTTATTACTTGTTGTAGGATTAATCTTTGGAAACACTTAAATTTAATAAGTACAAAAGCATATGACATAAACACGACTATTGTGGGCTTTTTTGAACACCGACTCCGCTGATGTGAGAATTACTGTCTTGTTGTCTTGATGGGTTAGCGGTATACTAATGCAATCGCGATTTCGATTTGAAAACGATTAATCGTGCCGCCCTACTGTGATGTGTAACAGTTCTAGGAAAGCACTGGATAGGCAGATGCAAAGGGGCAATGTGCTATGATGTGCAACAGATCTGGGGGACCACTGGATAGGCAGCAGATGCAACTGGACAATGTGCTGTGATGTATAACAGATCTGGGGGAGCACTGGATAGGCAGCAGATGCAACTGGACAATGTGCTGTGATGTATAACAGATCTGGGGGAGCACTGGATAGGCAGATGCAAATGGACAATGTGTAGTGAAGTCTCCGCCCTTGCCCACAGGTGGCTGCTTGACTTTGTTCCGTCTTTGACATATTGTGTTAAATAACCCCCTGTTCCCTGCCCATCTAAGTGTGTGGACCAAGGAAAATGGAAGTCTGGGAAAAGTGTTTCTGTCTTACATATTCAGCACGCAGGGGCGTATGTTGAGGAGGATTGCTCATCCAGAATAATCAGCAGTTTAGAGATTTGTGGTACTGGTTTCTGTATGCAAATCCTCTCTGCAGACATAAGGGGTTCCAGCTGCTTCTGCCATGCGGGGACATCACATCAAACATTATTGTGGTTTAAGTTTTGTTAACTTGTCCTACCAGAATTAAGAAAACGGTCATTCTAGAATTCTCTTGTAACCCATGTAGTTCTGTTGTATGTTTTTTTTCTCTTTACTTCTGTTACTTCACTGTTGTAAGTGACACAGGTTTAGGAAGCTTTGCTGTTATAAGAGAATTTTCAAAGGAACAATCAGAAATGAAACGCAGAAGTATTTTTATTAAATACATGTGGGGTGTTTACCTGCACTGTGGAACAGATTTGGTCATCATTCCTGCTTTCTTCCCAGGTGCTGAGGATGTGGTGATGGCTTTCTCAAGATCAGAAACCGAGGATCGCAGGCAGTGACCTCTGGTCGCCATGCTGCCACCCCGCTGCTGGACGGGAGAGTGGGCGGGGCACCAGCGACTGGAGAGGGAGCCAATTGGATGGCCCGGGGTGCTGACTGGCATCCTCCTTACCCCACTCCAATCCCCTTCTCTCTCCTCCTCCTCATTCTACTGTCCTTCACATCAGCCATCACGCTGCGTTGGACTGTCTGTGGGGGCGGGGCTTTCTGTTGGACCGCTAAATGGGGTGCAGCGAGTGTGTTGGCCTATGTTGTGTGTCAGTCTGGTGTTCCTTTTGAAACTTGCACATCAGACATTGGTCTGAACAAGTCTAGAGCAGCAGCATTAGCTGAAGGGAAAGATGACTTTGAAAGTGTCTGTGGGACATTTATCTGTTTATGGGGAATGTGTACGTTTAAGCCCCAGTGTCCGACCCCCCTATTAATGTCGCTTTTTATGTCTTTAAGGGAGATGTCACTGGAAGGTGTCACGCTGTATATGTTGTAGGTTTTTTTTTTATTTGGTTTTTATTTTGTTTGGAATTCTAGCGCATTGAAGTTACTGGCTACCTGTCGTGACACAGACTTGCTCTGCAGCCTTTGTGCTCCTAAAAGCACAAGAAAGACATTTGCATGTCATTCTTGTTAGAGACAGACAGACAGACAGACAGACAGAGGACTGCAACACACAGACCCATGTGTATGTCTGTGTATGTGCCTGTGTGCGCATATGTGTGTGTCTGTGTATGTGCATGTGTCTGTGTGTGTGATTTGTATCGTTCCATCACCTCTGCGGGGTCCATGTGTAACCGTAAAAACACCTTTTTTTAATTGTATAAATGAGTGTTGACAAATGAACAAGCCGTTTTGTGCCGGTTGTGTTTTATTACCTTACTGAAAAACAATCATAACGATTTTAAGTGTGTTTGAAGATTGTTGTAGGGTCTAATTTAATAATTTATTGATTGATTTTTCTTTTAAACACAAGCTGTATTAGAATGTTTTTCCCATGTGAAATAGAACCTTCACACTGCACATGTATCAAAGTGCATTGTGGATACTAATGGTATAAGGAGGATCTCGGCACAGTTCATTTAGCATTAATACAGTAGGGTGCACATTTTATGGACAGGGTTGAAGGTTTCTTCCATTGACTGTGTACAACAACTGGTCCATTATACAAGTAAGAACACTGACACTACACCAGTGCCCCTCAGAGATTACAGACTACAAACACACTGTCTGTGAAAGGGGGCGTCTTGTTTTTGCTTTCATATAACCTCCAGAATAAAAGAAGGTGTCCAGTTTGGACATAAACTTGATTCTAACTGGAATTATGGATTTTTTCTTTTTTAATCTGCCTTTGTTGTGCTGATGTTACTCAATGCTCAGTAATTGATATTTGCACGTATTTTTATGTCACCTAGCTTAATAAATTTTATAATTCGAGGTAATATAAGCCTGGCAAACTTGGTTTATACTGCATATCGAAAAAGACCCAGTGAAGGTCTTACCCAGTGACCTTTTTCAGTCTTGAGGAGACGATAAACTACACCTCAAAGGCCTTTTTTTCTTTGCTAAAGGAAACCCCATTGAAATCCCCGTAGACCTGCTTTGCTGGTAACCTTTGAATGTACTAGCAATGTCTTTTTTTTTTTTTTTTTGTCTCATGACATACAGCCACACACGTTTCATCAACGTCAAACGAATCTTGCAACGTTTACTGTCTTTTCATAAACATTTTACTTGGTGTGTCTGTTCTTATTTCCTATTTTATTTCTTTCATTTTAGCCATATCTAGTTTTATGTTATTTGATGTATGTGACTTTATCCCGCATTTCTCTGTATAGAACAGTCATTGTGTTAGGGTGCCTGTTAATATATATTTACTATTTTTTTTTATCCAGTATAATTTTTATTAAGCATGCTCTTCCTTACTACTTATTACTAGCTGTGTACCTTCTAATGTGACGAGTTGTTGATTCTTATTGCTTGAGTTTTTCTTTTCCTTTATTCTGCTTTTCTTACCAGTTTAATGTTAGTTGTTTCTCTATGCCTTCTGGAGAATTTATAAATAAATGCTTCCAAAAACTATACAATTGAAAACATAAAGATACAAGAAGCATTTGATTTGTTGGGGAGAACATGGATTTGCGTTGGTAAATGCTGATACTGAAGCCTGTTTTGTCCTTCAGAAAGACTGTCCATATTAAAGTCAAACAACAAAATTCAAAACCTAAAAAACAATTTCTGTTGTAATTGAGTGCTATTAAATATTTTCAGAATTGATGCATGAACTAATCACTGGAAGAGTTTCATTGAAATTCAACGTTTTAATAAATCCTGTGTTTCTTGAATTGAGAGATTTTGATGATTATTTAATGCCCTTGCAGGCAGCTTTGATTCTAGGATGCTGTCATCTTCGAGGGAGTAACAGGGTGACACTTTGCGTTGTTGGACCTTTGGGGTCCAGTTCAGTTCAGTTATCTAACAGTCACTGGACATCTAGCAATTTTTCCATGATTTCTTATCCAGCACCAGGTGCCTCTTGGCACAGCCTGTCGCTCCATAGCAGGACGAAGCTGCAGTGGTTAATCAGAATTCTTGCTTATGCCCCCCCCCACCTCGGCCGCTGGCTCCGGGTCTAGCGTCCCCCAGCGTGGGGTTGGCTGCGGCTGCCGGTGCCCCCTCCAATGGGCTCACCACCTTTGGCAGTGTCCGAAGGCGGGGACCTTGGCGGTCCGATACTCGGCTGCAGAAACTTACTCTAGGGACATGGAATGTCACCTCTCTGGTGGGGAAGGAGCCTGAGCTGGTGCGTGAGGTTGTTAGGTTCCAACTAGATATAGTCGGGCTCACCTCGACACACGGCTTGGGCTCTGGAACCAGTCTCCTTGAGGGGGGTTGGACCCTCTTCCACTGGAGTTGCTTGTGGGGAGAGGTGCCGAGCGGGGGTGGGCATACATATGTACATTGGGGTTTACCGTGGTGGACGAGAGGGTAGCCTCCCTTCATCTTAGGGTGGGGGGACGGGTCCTGAATATTTGTGCTTATGCACCAAAAGGCAGTTCAGAATACCCACCCTTTTTGGAGTCCTTGGAAGGGTGTTGGGGAGCGCTCCTCCTGGGGACAGTGAGACCTGGAGGGGTGGCCCCCCTGATCTGAACCAGAGTGGAGTTTTGTTATTGGACTTCTGTCCTCGTCACGGATTGCCCATGATGAACACCATGTCCAAGCATAAGGGTGTTCCATATGTGCACTTGGCACCAGGACACACTAGACCACAGTTCAGTGATCGACTTTGTGGTCGTGTCATCGAACTTGTGGCTGCATGTTTTTTCACTCGGGTGAGGAAAGGGGTGGAGCTGGAGAGGGAAGAAGCCGGTCAGACCTGGCAGACCCGTGTATAGTGCAGGTCTGTTGGGAACGTCTGGCGGAATCCCCTGTTAGAAGGGGCTTCAACTCCTACCCCCAGCAGAACTTCACCCATGTCCCGGGGGGAGGCAGGGAACATTGAGTCCGAATGGGCCATGTTTTGTGGAGGCACCTGACCGGAGCTGTGGCCGGTGGCAATGCCTGAATCCGCTGGTGGACACCGGTGGTGAGGGATGCCGTCAAGCTGAAGAAGGAGTCGTATCAGGCCTTTTTGGCCTCTGGGACAGAGGCAGCTGATGAGTACCAGCGGGCCAAGCGGAACACGGCTTTGGAGGTTGCTGAAGCAAGAACTCGGGTATGGGAGGAGTTTGGTGAGGCCATGGAGAAGGACTTCCAGACAGCTTCGATGAGATTCTGGTCCACCATCCAGTGGCTCAGGGCGGGAAAGTGGTGCAGCATCAACACAGTTTATGGTGGGGATGGGCCGCTGCTGACCTCAGCTTAGGATGTTGTGGATCGGTGGAAGGAATACTTCAAAGACCTCCTCAATCCCACGAACACACCTTCCAATGAGGAAGCAGAGACTGTGGACTCCCCTAGTGAAGGTTGCTGAGGTGATTAAAAAGCTCCTCGGTGGCCGGGTCCCTGGGGGGGTATGAGAGCTGTCCGGAGTTCCTTAAGCCTCTGGATGCTGTGGGGCTGTCCTGTTTGACACGCATCTGCAGCAACGTGTGGACATTGGGGGCAGTGCCTCTGGATTAGCAGACCGGGGTGGTGGTCCCCCTCTTCAAGAAGGAGGACCAGAGGGTGTGTTCCAACTCTAGGGGGAGCACACTCCTCAGCCTCCCTAGTCTTTTTGGGGATGCTTGAGAGGAGGGTCCGTCGGATTGTCGAACGTCGGATTCAGGAGGAGCAGTGAGGTTTTCGCCCTAGCTGTGAAACAGTGGACCAGCTCTATACTCTCAGCAGGGTCCTGGAGGGTGCGTGGGAGTTTGCCCAACCAGTCTACATGTGCTTTGTGGACTTGGAGAAGGCATTCAACTGCGTCCCTCGGGGAGTGCTCTGGGAGTATGGGGTGCCGAGTTACCTTATAAGGGCTGTTCAGTCCCTGTACAACTGGTGTCAGAGCTTGGTCCGTATTGTTGGCAGTAAGTCAGACTCATTTCCGGTGAGGGTTGGACCCCACCAGGAGTTTGCCCTTTGTCACCAATTCTGTTCATAACCTTTATGGACAGAATTTCTAGGTTCAGCCAGGGTGTTGAGGGTGTCCGGTTTGGTGACCTCAGGAGTAGGTCTCTGCTTTTTGCAGATGATGTGGTTCTGTTGGCCTCATCAGACCGTGACCTTCGGCTGTCACTGGAGCAGTTCGCAGCCACTCGAGTGTGAAGCAGTTGGGAAGAGAATCAGCACCTCCAAATCTGAGACCATGGGCCTCAGCCGGAAAAGGGTGGAGTGCTCTCTCCGGGTCGGGGAGGGAGTCCTTCCCCAAGTGGAGGAGTTTACGTTTCTTGGGGTCTTGTTCACGAGTAAGAGAATGAGGTTGCGAATGCAGGCGGCCAAAATGAGTTTCCTCCGCAGGGTGGCTGGGCTCTCCTTCAGAGACAGGGTGAGAAGCTCGGTCATTCGGACGGGACTCAGAGTAGAGCCGCTGCTCCTCTGCATCGAGAGGAGCCAGATGAAGTGGCTCGGGCGTCTGGACAGGAAGCCTTCTGGTGCCTCCCTGGTGAGGTGTTCCGGGCATGTCGCACTGGGAGGAGCCCCCAGGGAATGCCTCGGAATTCCCCCAGAGGAGCTGGATGAAGTAGCTGGGGAGAGGGAAGTCTGGGTTTCCCTGCTTAGACTGCTGCCCCCGCAATCCGACCCGGAAAAGTGGTACATAATGGATGGATGGACGGATGGATGCCCTGCCCATGTGGAGCACATGATCGATTCCCCCCAACTCAGCTTTATTGACATTACCCTCTGCCCCCCACAACAAATTTGATTATACCTTCTACTCCCAGAGCCAAGGTGAGGTGTGGCATTTTTGGGCTGGAACTCCACTGGGCCTTGGTGGGTGACCGATTGACCTAAATGTTGGGCTCCTACTAAACTTGATCAAATACAGGCAGAACATTCATATTCACACAGGGGCTCTGAAGCTCTAAGCCCCAAAGCTGTGAGGCTGCAGTGTTATGCAGGGAACTGCTGTGCATCCAGCCAGATGCGCTTCCACTATCTTCTGAATAAAGTCATAAGCCCTTTGAAAAGTACAGTACGTACGTTAGAGTGACTCATTTACTAACAAATGAATCGTGCCCCTCTGCTTTTGGTCATCTGATGCCAAAACAGAAAGTTGGTGATGGTTTATTGAGCTCAGCGTGTGAGTAACTAACTAATCACTGAGTGAAGCAATTCAGTGCCAAAGCAAAGATCAGCTGTACGAGACAAACCGCTGCCTGCTTGTTTAGTGAAAAGACCCCTGTACGCTCCACTTATCCGAGGCAATTAACACTGCACATGCCAAATCATTTAAATAGCTAAAATCGCTAAGTTTTACATTTCTTCTCATGCCAGCCTTCTTGGCATCACTCATGCTTCTTTAACAAAATCTCCTTTGTCAAGTTTTTTTTTGTGCTGCATTCTCACACATACATTAAAAATATTTGACTTTGGACTAGTTTTATTTAATAACACTTCAGGTCTCACACCTCACAGGCTACAGGATTCACTGGCCAAAATGCACCATGCTTGCATGTGCTATAAAATCAAGAGCTATGAGACCATGTACTACATTTAGTTTGTTTCTCAGCTGGCCATTTGTTTGTTTTATGTTTTTGCTGCAAATGTCCACGGTGAGATTTTTGCTCTTGTGATGCAGACGCTGTTACACCAAGACTCTGGTACCCTGTCGTTTGCATTCTAAGCAGCACAAAATCATTCCATTAGATGCCTCTTTCTGAGGTGGAAATGGAGGAAAAGGCAGGTTACTGCTTGAAGACATCAAATCCTTTCTCTATACTGAAGCAGCGTGAGTCGGGGACTGTCTGGGTGAAGATTACTGTTATTATTTTCAATTATGCATATGAAGAGGTGGGCAGCCCATTTGTGTTTTTTGTATTTGGTACTTAGCACCTGCCTACAGTGTTTCCATCCTGCGAAGCTCAAAGGGCCAGTGAGGTTCATGGAGGCTGGGAAGCCAGACCTTGGCTGTCTGCAGGCTGTGCTCACAGAAAGTCTCAGGATGCTTCCTTAATCCAGTAAAAATGCTGTAGATGTATTGCTTTTATAACAAACATCATTATTTTATTCACTTGTTTATAAAATATATATATTTATCACATTAGAAATTACCAGTAGTTTTAATTAAAGCATTATGTAGTAATGAATTGAAATCCCAGTTACAGTCCTAAAAAAGCTGTTCTGAGTTACTCTCATTGTCTTGTTTTAATTAGATGAAATAATGATTTTTGTTACACAACCAGTAAATCTGTAACATTTTTACGGAACTAAACAAGACTTTCTGTGAGCCTGTATGTGTTGACAAACTGGCTTGAATCGTTGTGGCTTTTACATTGCGATGTGTCCTGGTTGCCTTTATCGAGCTTATCGTTGTGTCGGGCTGATTTGTTTAGCTGGGTGTGTCAAATCAGCTATTTCAGGTGTGATGATTTTCTTAAAGGTGCAGCAGTGGTAGCAAACTGTATGAGTTTGCCAGTGAGTCCGGGGTAGCAAACTGTATGAGTTTGCCAGTGAGTCCGGGGTAGCAAACTGTATGTGTTTGTCAATGAGTCCGGGGTAACAAACTGTATGAGTTTGCCAGTGAGTCCGGGGTAGCAAACTGTATGAGTTTGCCAGTGAGTCCAGGGTAGCAAACTGCATGAGTCTGTCAATGAGTCTGGGGTAACAAACTGTATGAGTTTGCCAGTGAGTCCGGGGTAGCAAACTGTATGAGTTTGTCAGTGAGACCGGGGTAGCAAACTGTATGAGTTTGCCAGTGAGTCCGGGGTAGCAAACTGTATGAGTTTGTCAGTGAGACCGGGGTAGCAAACTG
>JAODUD010000116.1:1189224-1201468 GCA_026784285.1 Stomatorhinus walkeri
CACAGTGTTTAGTTTCTTAACAGGGTGTTGACAATATTAAAATGCTGCCCACCACTGCACAGATCTGCTGTCCACCTAAGCAATACATTTATTTGTTAAGAAAAGTGTCCGACGTGGCAAAACACAGCTTGCAGTTACGGCAACTGACAGAAAACCAAGGTTCTGGCGTGACTTTATCCTGTCTGTTTCCACCAAATAGACAACACATTCCACAATAAAACTAATCAGCCCCAACAATCTGCACCAAAGACAATCCAATCCTGGGAACTGCAGATGCCTTCAGGCTCCTGGTTACGTTGTGGCCTTCACACCAGATGAAGCCAAGGCAAGAATCTTATCTTCTGACCCTGGTGAGAGAAACATGACCGATTTTAGAGGCATTCATCTTATGTTGTCTTCTTAAAACTTCCATAAATTTGCCTGCGATTATTTCATTGTAATTCAAAGCTAGGCAGCAAGACTATGAAACATACAAAAAAGTAATTTTCCTAAAATTATTTATTATATGTCAGTGTTTATTTCTGCATTCAATAAAACGTGGGGGACCCACCGAGTCCTACTGTGACCTTCTCAAACTGGCTCAGGCAGCCACTTGCATTTGTGGTGAGAAACGTTTCATCTTCTGCTGGGAGCTGCAGCCAGAGAGGAGAACATAAGCAGCTTTGACATCTCTGCATTTCTTTTCCTTCTTTGACTAATACAGTAAGCCATTCACATCAGCCACATTCAAAGTGATTAAATTGCAGCTGCATTGTACCATAATTGCTGGCAATTTAAATAGACAAACACTCCAATAATAAATTGAATGGATGGATGAAGGAAAGAAGGAAGGAAGTTCACACTGGAAGACAGGCCACAGGGACCCTTACCGTCTCCCCTAGTTTTCTAAGCGCCATGAGGATTTCCACTTTCTGCTGCGTGTAAGTGCCCCTGGAGAGCTTCCCCACCATGACATCACGGTCCATCTGCACACACAGCAAGCTACTCTCACACAGCTTCACAGACACGGCACACTTCCTTTAAATGTAATACCCTGAGCTGCAAGCTCCTATGTGTCGCATACTCCCCCGGAGCGCCTGACCTCACCTCAGCCAGCCGGGTCCTTAACTGCCCAGGCTGTTTCTTGGCAAACAGTCGGATAACTTCGGGGGTCTTGAAGGCCTGGCTAATAGCAGCTTGGATGGCCTGTGAGGAGACGGGAGACTAAGTAATGCCGCAAGTAGGCAGGTGACAGCCATTCCAACAACTGCACACCACAACATAGGTCAGCTTCCTTTGGGACGTTTTTCCACAATGTATAAACAGTCTGAGAAGACAGGACAGTTTCTATGTCATACCAGTTGCATCCCTCCAAGTTCGTCAACTAGAGTCATGTTCCCAGACAGGATTTTCTCCAGTGAGTCGTGGAACTCACTCAGCTGCTCCAAAGTCTCCCGCTTTGTCTCTTCGTATTCCTCCGGATCCAGCTCCTCCCTGCGCCAGGAACAAACAGTAACACGTGCTTTGGCTGTAGGGTTATAAAAATACCTCATAGGTCTCAAAGTAGTTGTACAATAATAGAAATAATAAATTCAGGAAAAGAAAATCGCTATATGGGAGTCTTGGTAAAGAACGCTGAACCACTTTTAATAACTTCCAGGATCGAAGCAGAGTACCTGCACTCTTCTAGGTCTTGGAGCTGCTGCATTAGTCTGTCCAGCTGCTCTTCCATGTTTTGTTTCAATTTACTGGTTTCCGATTTTCCACGAGAAGCCATGGTTAAAGCTTAAAATGAAAATCACAGCGTAATCTGTATAATCAAACATCAAAACACAAACCGATGTGGATTTGCGGTCGCCAAATTTCATCTTACAATGCAAAAATGGCATTCTATTCTAACAAATATTCCGTGTAACATTCAGCTACCTCCACAACGGACAAACGTTCTTAAAGTGGTCCAAGCATTAAATAAATCTGAAACTTATACGTTTATATAGCTATTTAACCAACGAATTAAACACTTGTCACAGTCTTAAAGATATTCCTTATTTCCACAACTAAGCTAGCTACCTTGGTATTATCTTGTATCATTATAGGTGGGTGTGCCGGAGCCGGAGGTTTTGTTTTGTCGCAAAATCGCTCTCGGTTTTATTTGTATATAATTGTTAACAATTAAACTCAACAAAATAATGTACTCCCACCTTCTGACCTGTAAAAGGTTTACAAATTAAAATGAGAGATTTTTCTTATAAAAAAATTATGCCTCCTGAAACAGCAAAAACATTCATGTCGCTTTACACAGGAAAATCTTGTCTTTGTGACACCTTTTCCGGTTTTAATCCGACCAATCAAAGTTTGACTCCTAACCCAAGTCAACTTCTGGTCCAATCAGATCGCAAACAAGTGCCTAAACAACCATCGATATTGTGCACATAGACACTGCATTGGGCTTGTCAGCGTGCGTAAATTCCGCCGCCATCTTATGACGGGGTTCCGACCACGAATGGAAGATGCCGGACTTTTGTGCTGCTTGTGGATGTTCTAAAGAAAGAAATAATAAAACTAAACAACAGAGAATAACATTTCACAGGTGAGAAATTGTTTTTACAATATTTTATTTTTACGAATGAACGTGTTGAATTTGAAGTGACTGTTCTTATCGATGGCTAAGTTACTAAGTTAAATTAAGCTAACGTTAGCTAACTTTTGTCAGTAAAAAAAACAAAAGATGAATATGTTTATTAGAATAATATATCTGTAAGATGCTAAAAGTATATGTCAAACAGTTACATCCCTGTATGTTACTGTGTTAAGCACAAACGGACTTTTTGTGGGTAGTTTCACAAATAATAAACTGAGACTACGAGCATGGACAGCAGCACTGAGGAGAAAGGGGTTGAGCCTTCATTTAAACCTGAAGATTTTGACAGCACTGGGCTGACGACCCGTTCGGAGAATTTAGCTTCATTCACTTGATCTAGTATTGAAAATATAAAATTACAATAAACAGCAAAAGCCAGCCAAAAACATACGTGCGCGTGTTAACATTTCGTTTCATATCATTCATGTATTGAAAGATTATAACTTGAAAATGTACTATATAGTGCTTAATTAGCACTAACTTTGCAATCAGGAAGCTATTCCTTGGAGTCATTTCCCGTTGTGACAGAGAGTGCCCGTGCTGCTACCACACCCTCTTGAAATATGGTTCCGGTAAAACATGCCCTTTGCTGTAATCCCAGCAGCCGGAGGGACATAGGCCCACATGGTAACTGGCTATAGACTGACTTCGGTACAGGTATGTCTAATATTTATAAAGCCTGGAAACTATCGCCATTAAAGACAGTTTACTGTTGCCTGCAAAACATACTTGAATTTCTTCAGAGTGGTGTGGTGTGTCATATGGTCTGAAACACTTGTCTACGACGGATAACTGCGAATAATAAAACACAAATTTGAGTAACGGTGTAAATTATAATGCTATTATAAAACCTTCTGTTACTCATCGCACAAACATTAAAGCCTGGTTTTAAAAATGGTCAAATGTCCCCCGAGAAGTGGTAGGCGTGATCTGTCACGAGCTTCGAGACACTGTGGAAACTGTGTATTTCGAAGGGATTCCGGCGCTGCTACATATGGTTGTTAAACTTGGAAATGATTGGATTTGATCGATATGATGGTGGTGAAGCGTTAAAAAACGAAGCACCAGTAGTGCAGGCAGAAATGGTGAAATGCCTGTCGCGGATAAGCACGTTTAGAAACGTAATCCTTCACCGACGCGTAGGTCCATGCCGTTGAACGTTTTGGTTGTGTGAGGGGTGTTTCTGTTGGGCTCGTTCCAGTTTTAAATACCTGTTAAATTTAAATTAATCTATGGGGTCTTTTCCTCTTTCGCAATTCTTTCATTTTGTGATGTGGGGTAGTTTTTCACTGAGGATTGCGATTAAAATGCGTTTGTTCTTTCGGGTCAGGATAACAGAATTTGTATAAGCAGACACTTTGTGCAATGTTTTTGCAATTTACCATCTCAAATTTTGATCGCTACTGTGATACTTCATTTAAGGTTCCTCAGTAGTATGGTGCGTTGTATGCTTACAGACATGGTTTTCTCTTAGGGAAAACACTTTCAAAACAAGGAAATCAAGGAAATATTCAGTGGAATATTGCAGATTATTGTTGGGTTAAGTTGTTAAATATTATTAAACTAAGAAATAAGACAGTAATACAATTTAAGCAAATAGTGAATTTGTGGAGGTGGTGTGTGGGTTAAGACCCTTTGCCTGTAATAATGTGCCTGGTTCGAATCCCATGGTGAGCAGACTGGTGCCATCACTGAACTCTGTCCTTCTAACCATTCAGAAAACACTGACTGCAGGTGGTCTCACTTTGCATTTTCTGCAGGTAGCTTCTCTAGCCAGAGCAATGGATTGTGCCAAGAAAACCAAAGTGGTACTGCTATCTTGTGGCTCCTTCAATCCAGTCACAAACATGCACTTGCGCATGTTTGAACTGGCACATGATCACCTGGAGGACACAGGTACTCCGCCTGCTAACCTTCATACACGGCGTACTGGCCTGTCATAAGCTGCTAACAAAATGCTTATGCCAACTTTATTTTTAATAAAGTTGGCATAAGCGTTTAAGGAACATTAAGTATGACATACCCAGCCTCTTTACTGCTTCATAGGGCTCCACAAAGTTTAAATGTGAAACTTACTTTATAGAAAAGCATTAATCTTACTCAACATAGGACACCTGTGCTGTGCTTGGCTTCTGCAGGACAGTATGAAGTTGTGAAGGGGATCATATCACCAGTGGGGGATGGCTACAAGAAGAAAGGCCTGATCGAGGCCAGCCATCGGGTGGAAATGGCCAAGCTGGCGGTAGAGAGCTCTAGCTGGATCGAGGTAGACAGCTGGGAGGGCAGGCAAGCCGACTGGCAGGAGACAGTCAAAGTGCTACGGTGAGCTCGGTGCACCATTACAGAAGTTAGACTTAACCAGCATTAAAGGGAGACTTGTGATTACCCATCTGTTAGCTGCCTAGCCACAATAAACATGAAGCGATTCATCATTAATGGATGGAAGTATAAATGGGTGAAAGCACTAACTGGATTAAACATAAACGCATAATACCAGACACAAGAAGCAGTTCACATAAGTTGTTCTGGTACATCTGAATGCCCCTGTAATTTGGACTTGTAATTGTAGTATTTAACTTGTCATTTTACAGGCTTTATGATAAATAAAATTATCTGTTTTATTTAGGAGGAACTCAAAAGCGACACACGGTGGATATAAAAAGTGTACACCCCCCTGTTAAAATGTCAGGCTTTTGTCACATGAAAAAAAATTAGACAAGACCACGAATTAATAATTTCAACACTTTTCCTACTTTTAATTTTGACCTATAACCTGTACAATTCAATTGAAAAAGAAACAAATCTGTTAGGGGAAAAAAATAAAAAGTAAATATACAATTAGGTGGTTGCATAAGTGTGCACCCCTTTAAACTAATAGTTTTTGAAGTACCTTTTGATTTAATTACAGCATTCAGACTTTTTGGGTAGGAGTCTGTCAGCATGCCACATCTTGACTTGGCAATATTTGCCCACTCTTCCTTGCAAAAGCTCCCCAGATCTGTCAGATTGTGAGGACATCTCTTTTGCACAGCCCTTTTCAGGTCACCCCACAGATTTTCAGTTGTATTTAGGTTTGGGCTCTGGCTGGGCCGTTCCAAAACTTTAATTTTCTTCTGGTGAAGACATTCTTTTGTTGATTTGGTTGTATGGTTGCGGTCATTGTCATGCTGAAAGGTGAATTTCTTCTTCATCTTCAACTTTCCACCAGACGTGAAGGTTTTGGTCCAAAATTGACTAGTATTTGGAACTGTTCACAATCCCCTCTAACATTGGTAAAGCACCAGTTCCAGCTGTAGAGAAACAGCCCCAAAGCATGATGCTGCCACCGTCACGCGTCACCGTGGGTATGACGCTGCCACCATCGGAGACTTGATTTTTTTTTTACAAAACTTATCTGGGCCTGGTTGTTTTTCTTAGTAAGACTTCCGTCTTGTTACTCTACCCCACAGTGCAGACATATGGAGAATACAGGAGATTGTTGCATGTAGTGCAGAACGAGTACTTCTGCACTCCTTCAGTGTTCTTCAGTAAGCCTCTTGGAAGCCAGTCTTTTCATCAGTTTTGGAGGGATGCCCAGCTCTCGGTAACGTCACTGTTGTCCCATATCAGGGAAATCCTATTAGGACAGCTGAACTTTATTTGGGGTTAATCAGAGTCACTTTAATTTATGGCAGGAATGTACCCAAAAAGACTGAATGCTGGAATTAAATCAAAAGGTGCTTCAACAAAGTATCAGTGTAAGGGTGTGCACACTTATGCAACCAGCTATTTTATACCCTATTCATTTTTTATGTTTTCCCCTTTAACAGATTTGTTTGCTTGTTTTTTTAGTTGAATTGTACAGATTATAGGTCACATTAAAGGTGGGAAAATTTAGTCTTTTTTTTTTCATCACAAAAAACATTTTAACTGGGGTGTGTATAATTTTTTATTCACTGTACAGTAAGGCAGAAAATACAGTTGTATTTGCCCATCACAAAAACTATTTGACCCTTTTAAGCTACTTAGAAACCAAATAGAATCAGAATCAGTTTTTACTGGCCAAGTAAGGTCCACAGGAACTTGCATAAAGGCTGGATATAGCATAAAAAAGTGGGATTTCTGAATGATTGTGCAGCAAGCAGCATATAACAAAATGAGCGATGTATGCAGTAAAAGTGCGTAATATGAGCTATGAATTGCAATTTCAGACTGTAACTGGGCTGGTGAAGATCGCTTACAAGCAGTCCATAAAATAATCCTGACATTAGAAATCTTAATGGGACTAGGATGGGTCGTGAAACAAGGTAGTACTACTCAGGCATCACTGTAGAAGTGTGATGCTTTGCATGTGCCGTGTGTGTGATGTACAACCACAACTGCCATGTGAAATCATGTCGGAGATGAGCAGCACAGCACAGCAGAAGAGAGTCAGCTTGCCAGTGAGTTTTTGTTGGATTTTGTAAAAACTCAAAAGAGGGGGTATTAGGGACCCCAGTCTGCAAGAATTGCCGATCAGCACTAAGTGCAAAAAGGTATCCTTTTTTCATACACTCATTGTTATGAGTCATTAACCTCATTAACGCTAATATTTTGAGTGTAATTCATTTGCCAAAAGACAAAATATACAATAAACAAATTATAAAGATGAATTTGATTGATTAAAATATTGTTTTGTTTAAGTCTTCTATATACATCACCATAATATCGTTATCATGAATTCTTTTGGCCATGATAATTGTGTGGTGAAAATCTGATATCATGGCAGCCTTAATTGTTTTTGGTGGTGCTAATTTGATAAAAAAAAATAGATATTATATGTGTTAATTGTAAGACTGCTGTGCTATTCATTTTTTTCTATGTGTAGCTTATGATCATTTATAGACCCAAGATTATCTAAAATATGATACATAGCCCTTCTCTGGGTGACGGTTACATGCTGTTTTGTCTTGGAGTGTTATGCATGATATCAGGGGAAATGGCTATAGTTAAAGTAAATAATGTGGCCTAATTTGATCCTACAGTGTTGCCACGGTGCACTTGCTGTTTGATAACAAATGATAATGCAAAATGCTCGTCTTGGAAGATATTCTGTGCTTCTAGCATCACACAGAAATTATAAGCACCTGGGTAAGTAGTCTTGAAGGAGATTCTTTTTTTTTCTTTTACTGTGTTGGTTTTAACCGTCTCTCTCATTTGGACTCTATATTGACCTGGTGTCGACTAATACTCTTCTTGGACTTAACAAAGGTAGTCTTGACTATGGCTCTGCCATACATGCTGTCGCTGAGCAGCGCCGAGGAAAGAATCCGTCCTGCGAATTTCTTGTTTCAACAGTCCTATACCTCATCCCTGAAGGTCGTGGTTGAAGGATGGAGTTTCCAGGATGAGTCGTGTCAGTGGCAACCTTGTCCGCTCTCTTCCTGCATCTGTTGTAGTAGAGCTCCTGTAGAGGAGGCAGGCTGCAGCCAATGATCTTCTACTGAGCTGATGATGTGCTGAAGTTTTGCGTTTATCCTTGTGGTGCAGGGTCCAAAACAAACAGTCTAACAAGGAGTTTGTGATGGTCCTTCTTAGAGCTGCATGTTAGAAATTAGGCCTGAACCTATCAGGTATGAGTCCTTTTCTTCAACCGCTACTCCCCCTGTTGGCTGAACTGATCTTTAACATCTGTTCCCAGTCATCACAGGGAGGAGCTGCTCTCCAGGGAGCAGGGCACTGATGTGGTGGTCACTGTGAAGGCTGGCAGGAAGAGGAAACGCATTGATGCTGTCAATATCAGCAATAAAAGGAAGCACGGGAAGGTGCAGGTTGCACGCAAGGGGTTGATGCACAAAACAGGTAACAACCAAAGCCTCTCTCTTATACAAAACTTGTGTGTTTCCAGGTTCCTCCACATGTGATCACAATTAGGGACAGGCTAATCCACGTTTTTTCAGTTCTGATCCGATTCCGATACCAACTGCTGTCACAGATTCCAATACAAGAGCTCTCTTTACTTTAATATTACAGAGGTGCACTGATCCCAGTTTTTCTATGCCACTACGATCACGATACTTGAACCGAGGGAATCTGCTGATATGAGTATTGAGTATCTGATATCAGAGCTTTTTTTTACACTAATGAAAAATGTATACCAAAAAAGTTGTAATTAGGCTACTAAAACATGTATAGCATACTGTTCCTCCTCGTTTGTACATCTTGTTTTAAGCGTGTTTGAAGCATTTGCAGTTCAGTATGAATATATTCCAAGAGAGAATATGCAAGCGGCGAATGCTTAAAATGCCCCGCAGTTTTTCTCCCACTGGCAAGAGTGTTACTCGTGTATCACATGCTGTAGCAAGTGTGCAAAACAGCCCAAACTACTGCAACGAAATTATCAAATTATCCATTGCTTTTTTTTTTTTTTATATTACTCACATTGTCTTGTACAATTGCATGCGTCTTTAGTTGGATTTTCCAGCAAACGCTACTTCTACCTCTCAAAGCTTTTTTTGAGATGGATATTAGCCTTTAAACATCTTTCCTAAATCTGAGCCTTCAGGACATTGCTCTGGAGCATTGGCCCAGCTGCTTGTAGCCGATTACGCATTTGCCAGCTTTATAGTTTTAGCATTTAGCATCTCATTACTTAAGGAGTTTCCAGCTAATGGGAACCAGAGCACTAGGAACCCTGTGGCCCCAAAGGCCCCTTGCGTTACTGCAATACTATGCAATAATGTCGAAATTATTGAAACACCTGAAGAGACATACAACATCCATCCATTCATTCATCCATCTTCTCACTGCTTATCCCGGCCTGTGACTGGTATCCCATCCTGGATATTCCCTTCTTCAATTGTGCTGCCTGAAATAAGTTCCAAGCTCCCTTGCAACCTGTGGTAAGGATTAGTGGTTAGCGGAGTGTAAATTTGGATGCTCCTTGAAACAACTTGCCCATGAACTGCAGAAGTTGGGTTTCAATCTTCATTATTTTGCTCTCGCACTTGCTTTCCCCCTGGAATCTGTAAATTACATTCCCTAATGCCGCTGGTCCTGCTGTCTCCCTAGATGGGCCACGTCTGATGCTGCTGTGTGGCGCTGATGTGCTGGAGTCCTTCGGGGTACCGGGTCTGTGGAAGAGTGAGGACATCGAGGAGATCGTGGGCAGCTATGGACTGGTGTGCATCACCCGCAGCAGCTTCGACGTGGACGCCTTCATTCAGGGCTCCGACCTCCTCTGGCCACACCGCCACAACATCCACGTGGTGCGCGAGTGGGTGGCCAACGACGTGTCGGCCACACACATCCGCCGCGCGCTGCGGCGTGGCCGCAGTGTCCGGTACCTGCTGCCTGACCCAGTCCTCGGCTACATCCAGGAGCGGCAGCTCTACACCTCTGAGAGCGAGCAGACGAACGCTGGTGTTGTATTGGCTCCGCTGCAGAAACACGCAGGGAAGCATGGCTGAGCACAACCTCCCCACTGCCATTCTGCCTCCTGTAGCCTCGTCATCTTCCCATTTGTCGGGGATCCCCCTATTGATCTTAATAAAGGCTTACAATCCTAAATGACTTGAAAATTGACTTGAACAACTGTCCCCAGTTAGTAAATGTTGATGGCATTCTATGTATATAAAAGCTTTAATCAGCAAGTTTTAAAAAATAAAGATTCTTACTATTTTGCCAACTAGTGCATTGTATGTTGTTTCAACGTAAGTGGCACTAACACAGTAAATGTAAATGGTGTACACACAATGTAACAAGTTTTATATTGACACGATTGTATGGTGCTGGACTCAATTTATTTTTTTTTTGTAGACACTAAACTGATGTTTTTTTTCACTAGTGCTCAAATTAAAATACAGGTATGTCGATATATACTTTGCCAAAAATATTGGGACATGAACTTTTATCATGGAATGACATCCCATTCTTAATACAAAAGCTTCAATATGGAGTTGGCCTACCCTTTGAAACTATGTTTCACCTCTTCTGGGAAGGCTGTCCACAAGGTGTAGGAGTATGTTTGTGGGAATTATTTACCATTCTTCTAGGAGAGCATTTGTGAGGTCAGGCACTCATGTTGGACGTGAGAGCCTGGTTTGCAGTCTGCTCTAATTCATCCCAAAGGTGTTCTGTTGGGTTGAGGTCAGGGCTCTGCGCAGGCCAGTGAAGTTCCTCCACACCTGACTCGCTCATCCATGTCCTAATGGACCTTGCTTTTTGCAAAGGTGCACAATCATGTTGGTACAGGAAGGGGCCTTCCCCAAAGGTTGGGAGCATGAAATTGTCCAAAATAGCTTTGAATGCAGCAGCATTAAGAGTTCCTTTCACTGGAACTAAGGGGCCAAGCCCAACCCCTGAAAAACAACCTCACACGATTATACACATTTCCATTTAAAGTAGTATTACAGTGGTACCTCCGTTCTCAAACTCATTAGAACTTGAATTTCTTAAAAGTCGAACCAACCAGTACAAAAAAAATTACCCAGAGCTCGATCTGAATCTCAGAAGTAAAACTGTGAATGCTGACCTAAAATAACTTGTAGGCGTGGGGAAATGAGTCACACGGCAAGATTCTCAGCGGAAACAAAGGGTAACGCTTCAGTCTCAGCCTCGCATTTGCTGTGATAGCATCGTGCATGTTTACACTAACTGAATACATATATATAGACAGTAAAAATACATTTAGACAATAACAGTAATTATATAGTAAAATGCATTTTAAAATGAAGATTTCTTATTTTAATATCATTAATAAACCATTAATGCATTTAATTATAATAATATTGTCGTGCCGAGTGGGGACGGAAAGGAGACAAAGGTGCAGATGTCAGGGAATAATTACAGGTAAGACAGGAAAAATGCAGACGGAAAATACAATGACTGGACTGGGGAAACAAACAAACGCGGACTAAACACAGGACTAATGACAACAACCAGAAACAGCTGATCACACGGGGATTCCACACGGGATTAACAAGGGGGCGTGGCACACAGAAAGAGTGGACGATCGGGGCAGGACACATTGTTTTTTTTTTTTAAACTTTACACATTCTTTGGATACATTTATTTTCTTACTTTATAAATTACTGTTTTGATAAATGTGCTTAGGTGTTTAGTACAGTGCTCTTCTTGTTTTATCCTGTTCATTTTGTGTTTAAATGCTAAAAAAACATATTTACGTGTATTTCTTGGGGGCAGGGAATCAATTAATTGGTTTTCCATTATTTCAGACTTCTTTGTAATCGAACCAGAGTTCTAAACAGATTGAGTTCTGATGAAAGTTTGAAAGGAAAAGATGCATGTCTCTTGGGAAGGTGCTGGGGGCGGCTTGTCTGTTGGCCTCTCCGTCAACCCCGAGGTGGGTCTGTCTCTGACACCCCAGCAGGACAAACTGAAGAAGCGCTCAGTGGGGAACCAAGGCTCCACCCACCTGGATGAATCAATCTTCCACTGGGAAGAAAGAAACCCTCATTCAACCCGGACACTAAGCATCGCCACCCGGGGGTGTCAGGCCATGGACTTCACCGAGCAATAAGGCTGTGTGGCATGTCGGTGTGCCACTAGGTGGCCTGGACTGATAAAAAATGTCTGCAGTGTTATAGTATGTAAACATGAGTGAGAGTGGGGAAAATGAGTTAGATAATGAGCTACGCATATTAC
>JAODUD010000117.1:0-22839 GCA_026784285.1 Stomatorhinus walkeri
TGCCTGGTCATGACTGGCTACCCCAACTCCCGACCTGCCCTGCTCAACCTGGTGCACGCATTCACCAAGAACGTGGGCCTGATGATCTGCGGGCACGTGCGCACGGTGGGTGGCCGATTTGCTGCGGGTCACAGCGGTGTTTTCTCATCGGTTTTGTTCGTTTTAAGTCTCTGTATCCTGTATCCTCTTCGGATCATAAGCCTCCCTCTGGTGGCGTGTGCAGAAACGCTGCGTAGTTAGTCGCCTGTAGCACGCAGCAATAAAGCCGCGGCTCCATTAAGATGAGCTGGAGTGCTCGGTGATGTAATCATACCGCGGTGTAAAAGCCTCTCCTGCCAGGCTGGATGAAAAGCACAGTAATCAAACCCACATTGCTTGGACGCCACCAACTCTGGCGGCCCAGAACCCCAGCAGCCCACTGGGCCCGGTCTGCAGAACAACACGTCCCTAACTGGATGTCTGATTTCATATTCTGTTGTAAATGAATCCAAATACATGAGCCTTGCTGTATAGCCAGGGGTGAAAGTATTCTCTCATAAAAGTAATGTATTTTACTGGCTTGGCATGATGTGACTAGACAGCTTTTAATCACGAATGGATAAATTCTAGCTTTAGTGTGAAGTTGCTCTGAGGACTGTTTGTCAGTTGGAAGTTTCTGTGTACTTGTGTTGCTCTCCTGGTTCTCCTTGTGCTGGGCTTGCGTCCTGCTAATATCCGAAGTTGACGTGACTGTTTTGTCTCCAGACGCCTCGCAGGCCGAACTTCAAGGAGCTGGCCACTGACCAGGTGCGCTACCAGCGCTGGCTGCTGAAGAATGAAATCAAGGCTTTCTACCTGCCTGTGTTTGCTGATGACCTGAGGCAAGGTGCCCAATACCTTCTCCAGGTGAGTTGGTAACTGTCCATCATCCACAGTAACTGCATTGCTTGAAGACGTCGATCGATGATTGAATTAAGGCAAAGGCTTGTATTCTTAAACTGGTCCAGTGTTTCCAGGCTGACTTTTTTTGTCGAACCATGTTTCTCCCCTTGGATTCTACACAGGCATCTGGCTGTCGCATGAATTGTTTAGCACACGTCGTTCACCCAGTTTTTAGCCAGCTCTCCTCTGACAAGGCCGTCTGAGTCAGATGTCGTCTATTTATGTTGCCGCTGGCAGCCCTCTGAAAGTCTGAGCCAGAATCTGAGCCTCAACTTCTTTACAGAATCCTGCCAGAATAGTGATGCAATACACGGGGAGCTTAGCCTGCAGAGCTGGTACCATCTTGAATAAAAGGTTGAGGTTTGGTTGCTGCAATGGTTTAAAATCTGACCTCCATGTCTTTGAAAGGCTGCTGGTCTCGGCCGCCTGAAACCCAACACTCTGGTGATTGGCTTCAAGAACAACTGGAAGGACGGAGAGATGAAGGACGTGGAGACGTACATCAACATGATCCAGTGAGTGCAGTGCCAAATCTTGGCCTGTTCACCGATTCAGTTCCCCCTTATAAAGAGAAGCTCATAATTAATCGGTTTTGTCATTTTCTTAGACTTTAGGTCATAGTCTGATGCCTGAGGCCACTTGTGCCACTGTATATGATGGAACTGTAGAGCAGCTTGTCTTTTGGGTGAGCAGGATGGGTAGTATATTCAGTCAGCCTAGGTTTGTACCCTAGAAACATGGCTGATTTAATAGCAGAGTCAAGCACAATCATTTCAGTGCTGGTGTTGAATAGCTTTCTAGTTATATCAAACAGAGCAGAGGAGGAAGATGTGTTGACAGTTCGATTTACCGGTGCTTTGACTCATTAGGGCTCTGTTTGGCAGCCATATGTTTGAAGTACCTGCCGCTAACAGCTCTTGCTTTGAAGCCCTGTCGTGCTGGGACCACTTGCGTGTCCTCGTTTGTTTGTTGCGGTACTCTCCACGGGCTGTCTGTCGCGTCCCGCCAAAAAGCGCAGATTTAATGCGCCGTGACGTACACAAGTCCACGCCATGTCACGCAGCATCCTCGTCGATTGCTAACAGACGTGTTTGTTTTGCTCCTGCAGCGATGCATTCGACTTCCAGTACGGGACTGTGGTAATCCGACTTAAAGAGGGCCTTGATGTCTCCCACATCCAGGGTCAAGGTATGTTCTTTAGATGTTTCATTTCTGCATTGGTTTTCTCTCATTATGAAGATGGTATTATATCTTGAGGATCTGCCATTTTTATTAGGCTAATCCTCCTTCATTGGTTGTGATTAAGAAAAATTGCGTTTAAAATCTCAATCAAAAATGTGATTTTCTTTCCATTCTGTGATGTGTGGAATGGAAATTGTGTGATCATTGAGAGGTTTATATGAATCTTTTAATGGTCCTGAGAGGGAAGCTTATTTTAAGAGTGAAACAGGGCTCTATATTTGCTGGGGGTGGGTGGAGGGGGACTGGCATTGCGTTCCTGGTGTTTGTTGCGTGTTGTAAACAAATTACTGACCAGCACACAGAGCCCTTGTGTGTCCACGTAGGAGCCCGTGTCGTTACTGTAGCATGTTTGCTTGCAGAAGGGGAGGGACGGCAGTTGGCTTGGCATAGCCAAGCGTGACGCCCTGTTTTTCTACACGCTCAGCTGAAGCGGTTCAGCCCCTTCTGAAGACTGTAAAAGTTTTGTCTCCAAGTCTGGATTCCCCCTCCAGCACCACCTGCAGCCCGTCGCCCGCCGTGATTTTCACATTCTCTCCCCCCTTTCAAGATGAGCTGCTGTCCTCCCAAGAGAAGACCTCCGGCATGAAGGACATTGTGGTCTCCATCGACATGAGCCGGGATTCTGATGCCGACTCCAAACCGTCGTCCAAAGCCACCAGCGCTCAGAACAGCCCCGCCATCCAGAAAGGTCTCCCAGACACCCGTTTCTGTACTCTATTGCATGTGATTTCAGCACATTCATGTTTCCAGGAGCTAAAGTCATATTTCCTAGACCATAATCTAACTTGGAGATGGAGATGTTGAACTTTCTTCTTCACTATAGACTGCAGTTTAATATGGGCAAGAAAATCTTACCATTCATAAGTGCAGTATACAGGACATTGTGGTCTTTGCTGATGTTGACCTCTGACCTTTGCATCCCCAGCATTGCTTCCTTGGGGGGTCTTCCGCACACATGTGTACTGCAGTGCCCCCCTGTGTTAGAATAGGGGTTGGAGGAGTGTCTCCCACCCCCACCATTCTGGGGCAAAAATAACCTGACTGATGTTCCCACAGTGTGGGACGGTCCTGCTGGGAACAAGGCAGGGGAAGGGGGGGGAGGGATTTCTCATTCCTACACCACGGTTTGTTTGCTCACATTTACAGTCTAAACTCCGTTAATTACTTCCTACCGACCCCCCGCATGACCCTTGGGTCGCACAATGACGTTTCTGTGGGCTGAGCACCGGAGCCCAGCGGATATTTCTCACGACTTGATTCCATAGATCATTATTAGCACCACATGAATTTGTCTCCCCTTTGTGTGACTTAAGTGACACTGACGCTGTTTTTATTGTGACAGATGGCAGCCTTTTCTGTAGCTTTTGAACCATGAAGTACCATGGTGGGGAAGTACCTTTCTCCTATCTTGTCATTTTTATTGGTTAAATCCTGATAGTGGCATTTTTCTCAGTGTGAACTGTCATTGTGGGCCTTCCTCAGTCTGTCAGGATCATGGCTGAAGTCCTCTGAAAGCCAGAATGGGCTGCAGTACTTCAGGTTCTCCTGGATCTCATTGGCCGCTGTTGGCACACTTTGGCCTTGGTTCCCGCCCAAGTCATCACCTGTGGCTGTGGCTCATACAGTATTTCATAACCCAGAAGTTCTGGAGCTCTCATTGTAACCCCCAGCTCCCATCGCTTGTTCTCTCGTCGTCACGCCAGTGGGCATTAACATCCTGTTTCCCTTCTCTGTTTAACGTTGCCCAGACGATGACGAGGACAGCAGGGCCCCCACGCAGCCGCTGTTGAAAAAAGGCAGGAACCCATCTTCCCGCCGTCCTCTGTCCTTCCAGCCTGGCTCTCTGGGCAATTAAGCCCCTTCCTATCGATTCCCACCTCTTCCTCGTTTCCGCTTAATGCTCGCTGGCTTCATGCGTCCTCCTCCGCAGTCTCTGGAGCTTCTAGCCTGTGTCTCTGTGCTCCGCTAGAGGAGGAGTCTGTCCGGTCCTGTCCTTCCTCCACTCATCCTTCACTCAGATGCCATGCCTTCTTTTTCTTCCTTCCAACGAAGATCTCTCTTGGAGGTCTCTTCTCACACCTTTCATGTTTACAGGCGTCTTCCTTTAGGGAAGCTCTTGCACCTGGTCCCAGCAGCATGTATATGATCTCTTTCAATGATGATGATGATGATGATGATGATAAAAGTTCTTCTTTTATTCACTACTACTATTGCTATAGTAATAATGTATTTGCTGTAGTTTGTCTAAAATAGTAACAGTAATAACTGTAGTTTTAAAATCATAGTGTGTTCTCAGTAATATAATTTAAATGTAGGTTTTTTATAGCATAGTTTACTTCCTAGGGTCTGGTCCAGGTACAAATGGTACAAATAGCTGCTGAAATACCTAAGGGTACCGGGCCAGCCTTTGTTTGCCTTCCCAAATACCCACTTCATAGCTTGTACTTTTCCGCTGAGTTGTGTATAGAGAAGCTTCCAGATCAGATGAGCAGTATATCTGTATCTATTAATACTTTCAGCAGAGCCGCCGGGCCGTGCTTACATTCGCCTGTGGTGATGAATGAGCCCCGGCCTGAACCTCACGCGCCATGTGTGTGTGTGTGTGCGTGCGTGTGTGTCATGCAGACAAGAGCCCCACCATTCCACTAAATGTAGCTGACCAGCGCCTCCTGGAGGCCAGCCAGCAGTTCCAGAAGAAGCAGGGCAAGGGCACCGTGGACGTGTGGTGGCTGTTTGACGACGGCGGTAAGTGGCGCAGCCCTGCCTCCTCCCTCCCCACAGGCCTGCTGACGGGAGTCCATGAACACGCCCGCTTCCCTTTCCGTGCCAACCGCTCGGGTCACCTAATAGGATTAATGATTACACTTAACGAGGCAGGTAGCTCTGCTCTCAGGGTACATGCCGTTCCTCTGTTCAGTGGGGCCGTGAACCCCCTCGAGGGATTTCAGCAGGCCTGGGAGGGCTGTTTTGGTTGCTAAATCCAGAGCCTATGGCTTGTAGCCGAGGGGGGGGGCATCTTTGCCTGCACGTTTTGGATTGTGGTTCTTGTTCCCGCAGGCTTGACCCTGTTGATCCCGTACCTCCTAACCAACAAGAAGAAGTGGACGGACTGTAAGATTCGTGTGTTCATCGGCGGCAAGATCAACCGCATCGACCACGACCGCAGAGCGTGAGTGTTTATCCGCTGTCCATCTAAATATAAAATCTGTGTTTTACTTACGAAATGGTCAGATGTGAGGTAGTTTGTTACTGAACCATTTCTCATCCCCTTAATCTTGACATTTTAATTTTGGGTGCAAAACTCTGGGTGGGGGGACACATGGTTCAGTAACAGAACACCCCCCCTCCCCACCTCCATAGTTGTGCTGATGGTTCAGCATCTTGCTCTGTTCACCCCATGTGAAACCCCAGTTGAACCAGTAACAGAGGCCTGTGATCCGTGCCCCCCCCCCCCAACTTATCAGCCACCCTCCTTTCACAATTAACTGAAGTTTCTTTCCTCCCCCAGCTAGGGTTTGTCATCATATTTTTCAGCACCTTTGTCCGAAAAAACACCCCCCTTTTAGCCCTCATTGCACCTTGTTAATGCTAACATTGCTTTTTAAAAACAAAAAAAAACATCAACCTTTTTATCAAGCTGTCTACCATGTGCACACAGGGGCCATCCGGCTTTTGAGCTGGGGGGGCACGTGGCTGTATTGTCTGCCACGAATGTTACTCGTTGTCCCCAGCAGCTGTCCGCCGCTTCTCTTGGCTAAAATTAGCACCATGCCAACACAGCCTTTTATCTCGTCTGAAGCCCTGGGGGCCATAAGTGTGTCTCCATTGCATGAAAATACACAGCCGGTCTCAGGTCGGTCTGTCTGTCGTTCTACATGTTTTGTTGGGAAATTCTAATGTTTGGCTTTCAGGAATTACCTTCTCAAAATCCACCTTTTGTTTATAGATCATTTTTTCCCTTTGATTTCATTAATATATGTTAACCGGCAGCCTCTTGAAAGGTGCATGCGTTTGTACGTATGTGTGCGAATGCACCCTTCATTCACATCCCTGCACAAATCCGAGGAGTGATGTAGCCCTTTGATTCAGAAATTCGGCTTGGACACAGCTTAAGCCCCAGGAATCCAAAACTTCATCTGCTGTTTCTTCAAAATCTAATCCCCTTGGCTGGGTCCTATTTCTGGAAGGGGGGGGGGGGGAACA
Source organism: Stomatorhinus walkeri (assembly GCA_026784285.1). Lineage (NCBI taxonomy): Eukaryota > Metazoa > Chordata > Actinopteri > Osteoglossiformes > Mormyridae > Stomatorhinus > Stomatorhinus walkeri. The sequence continues at coordinate 6,367 of JAODUD010000117.1, forward strand.
GCACATTCTGTATTTCAAAGGTGTTTTGCATCCCACTGCCAGCTCCTCATTGCTTCACACCCAGCCTTGCAATTGTCCTCTCGCGATGTCCGACGCAAGAACGTAACCCCACCTTGTGTCCTGAGGTTTTTCTCTCACCTCTTCCTCACACAGAATGGCTGCACTGCTCAGCAAGTTCAGGATAGACTTCTCCGACATCACCGTCCTCGGGGACATCAATACAAAGCCAAAGAAGGAGAAGTAAGACTCCAGCGAGGCCCCCGGCCTGCGACCAGACGACGTCTGCACATTCTGATGCTCTCCAAAGATGCTTTTCATTCCTCTTTCTGAATGAGTCATGAGATGTGGACGTTCTTGAGAAGTTCGCGCCTCGTCTCTGTGAAACGAATGTACCGTTCGCTTGTTTGTCTGGAAATGTGCCGTTGACGCCAACATTCTGGGCTGATGTGTGAAAACGACTTAACAGCTCAACATCTCAAAGATGAACCCTTTTGTTTAATTTTTTTCCAAATAAAGAGCATTAGACGAATGTCTTCTTTTCTAGCTAGAGGTGCTGGTGTTAGGGTTACAACCTATGAGTGAATTTATACTGTGTTAATGAGCCCAACCTGCATGGTCTGTCTTGGCATCCGCCTGAGATGTTTACGCTTCGTATCCACCACTGACCTGGGCCTTCACCCCGTCCCGTAGCGTGACGACCTTCGAGGAGTTGATCGAGCCATACAAGCTGAAGGAGGACGATATGGAGCAGGAGGCAGCCGAGAAGCTGAAGGCTGAGGAGCCATGGAGGATTACGGACAACGAGCTGGAGCTGTACAAAGCCAAGGTAGGGAGGGGGTGTAGCTGTTTGTCTTCCCCGTCATCACTCACTGGCCCATCTGTGGTGGACCAGAAACCCCTTCAGGTCATGACTGAAGATCATTTGTGCCTCGGTTCATGGCTGTGCAGCTACCGTGCAACCAGTTCCCCAAGTAGATGGGTATTGTCAAGGTTAAGTGGGGTGGCTGTAAGGAAGGACCAGACCTGTCCAGTAACAGAACAGGTACATGATCTGTGATAGACACCATCTCTCCATATGGAAACAACCAATCTTCAGTAGCTTCCCTTAGATATAACTGATGGATGGAATAAATCTACTGAGCTGGTGAAGCTTGGGGGGACCTGCAGCCTGTAGCGCTATTATTTTTAAAACCACTTTTAAAGGAGCCCAGCCTGTCACCTGTCGGTTGCAGGAAGCAGGTGTTTCCCTAACATGCCGCTCACGTGTTTCGTCTCCTCCCCTCAGACCAATCGCCAGGTCCGACTGAACGAGCTTCTGAAGGAGCACTCAAGCACAGCCAACCTCATTGTCATGTGAGTCATGCCCCGCCTCCAGCCACACTCCACAGCCAGTCAGCTCCTGGGTTCTAAGCAAGAGTACCCAGTGAACTACCTCTTACTGTCAGTTCTTCCCACCATTGGCCTCCTTGACCCCCTCTCTCTGTCCTGATGTAGCTCTATAATTCTAGATGCCCTGTTGAGCTTTGGACTAAAGTGGTTTTTCAATTTCACATGATCAGGGTGGTGCTTCAGTGAATCTGTATGAATAAATGCATATGAAACGATCATTTCCCTTAAGTGGATTTTGCATTGCTAGATAAGATCAGTATGTGTGGTTTTATAGTGCCTACTGACATTTCTGATGTAAAGTGCTTCACAGATTTGTTAGATAATTTTCAATTCAAGTGATTTCATATCTATCAGATGGAATTGATGTTAATATCTGTGAATTCAGTCTTAGAATTCCACTAGGAAACCTTGTCCCTATATAACTGATTGATTTAAATTTCCTGTCATTCATTCTTTCCTGTCCAATAGGAGCATGCCCCTGGCAAGGAAAGGGGCGGTGTCCAGCGCCCTCTACATGTCGTGGTTGGACACCCTCTCCAAGGACCTCCCCCCCCTTCTCCTGGTCCGTGGCAATCACCAGAGCGTCCTCACCTTCTACTCCTAAAACTCTTCCTCCCTCCTGGACCACTGCACTCTCTCTCTTGCCAGACTTCAGTTAACGAGGTTAAACAATTAGCAGCTGATATTAATACTGAGAGTGAATCACAGTGAGGGAGCTGCCCACTTGGTGGGTGATGTCTACACTCCTGAAAAGGCACAAGTGTCCGGCGAGCATTATGACGCTACGCCCCAATTTTCCTCCTAGTACAGATTGAAAAAGGAAGAGAGAAACTTTAAATCAAAATCCCACCCCGCACCGCACCAGCACATGCCACCTTGCTGTTGCCGCCCTCATTAGTTTACTGCTGATTTTGCTCACTAGAGCAGCAGTGATGCTCCGGGTCTTTCCGTGACCTTCGCTGGGAAGACGACGCTGAATGTCCCTCTGCACCTTTCACAGCTATATGGATGTGCCTTCCATGCGAATCCACTAAATTTCCGTGCCACTCCGCACAGCTGATCCTCATGATGGAAAGGGGGATGATACCTTTTCTGAGAATTTGAACATTTTGAATGTAAAATTAGTTTTTTCTTTTTTAATTTTCCGCGAGTGGATTTGAGGCAAACATGGATCATTTTTGCTGCATAAGGTCCTCCGTGTTTATTTTTCCAGTCTTCCTTCAAGCTATAACAGCTAATTATTTTCCCCTAATCATGCCCCCCCCACGTGCAGATGTGGTGATAGACTATTGTGTGGTTCTGCTGGTCTTATTTCTGATGGGGAATCTGCTTCTGTCTGGCATTCTCCCCGTCACCCTGTTTAATCCCACGGAAGCACATTAACAGCCAATATCCCTCAGTCCCGGGCACATGTGCAGGGTAAGAAAATCTGCCTCATTCAGGATGTTCATACGCGAAGGACGAGTTGCTTGAGTTTTCTTGCAGCTGAAAGGACATTAAATCTATCAAAAGTCTGAACCAAAAAAAGTACCGTTATTTTTGAGACTGGTGTAGTATCATCCCAAAATGGAATAGGACTTTGCCTTAATTAGAGTAATTATATTACTATTGTATCGGTCCTCTTAAGCCATAATGGCCAACTGGTAGAAACTTGGGTGAATTTAGACGATTATGTGTCGGAAGATGTGTAGATAAGTGATATTGTAAAATCTATAGGCAGTATTTATAACTTATGTACTGTACATATACTGTTTTTTCCTTTCCCACACCTGCATCGAGCGGTGAGTTCACTGCCCGCATTCCGTCACGCAGGACGAGTTACGTTACTGCAGCCTGGACTCGAGCGACGGGCGGGAGCAACTATTGTGAAAAGCGTGCCGGAAGTCCGTACAGGAGATGTGTATCTCACTGACGCACAGAGAGTAGATCGTCCGCAAACCTTGCATGGAGTGTTTTCATTTGATGAAACTAACCTCTGGAAGGAGAGAGCGATGACCCAGCTTTAAGTTTTAAGGACTGTCTGCTGTGCGTACGTGTTGCTCAGGTGACGGTTTGGCCATTCATGAATTTCGGAGGATTCGAAAACGTCCGAACCGCCTGGCCTTTCTGACAGATACCTCTATGCATGTTTGACAAATTTGTACCTGAAGTCCGCTTCTTGCAGAACATTAAATGGTTTCTCCTTGTTCCGAGTAATTGGTCTCACCGCCTTTAATTTGAGAATTCCAGATCGATTCCGCCCATCCCTCCGTTGTCATTGTCGTAGGATACCCCCCATTCCAATCATGAAGGCACACATTGATCGTCCACGAGTTGCTTCTACGAGTCCCCTGCTCAGGCTGCTCGGCACGCCGCTGGGGAGGCCGAGCTCTTCAGCAAACTGCGCCTAGGTCCCAGCGGCAAACTTCCTGCATTTTTACCGTATGCAGTTGGTCCTGACTGAATGTAGCGTTCGGCGCAGGGAAATGTGAACTGAATGTACACAACACTAAAGAGGTCTGGCATTTATTTTTCGGACACCCAAATGAATGATTCAGAAGTTTTCAGGGCGGCTGTCGTTCTCAAAGCTTTCAGGACATGGTCGTAGTTCATAATCGTCATCCCAGAGAATGAATCCCTTTTTACTATAGTGAATACAGCATGTCAGCTTTAAGTTTGAACAAATACCAATATTTATACAAGTACCAACTTATATGCCAATGTGTAGATTAGGTGACTTTAAACGAAGTGACGTATACAATTTGAAGGTGATTTTGAACTCTACATAGTACAAATCTGCTACTATTTGCTTAAGGTCTCTACTGTATAACTGTACAGCACACAACCCCTAACAATCAATGTCAGATTTTGAAGTAAATACCACCTGCAATTAATAGACTTTATATAATCTATATATAAATATATAGTGAGAATACGGGGTTTATCTTTCGTTACTTGCTATATGGGTATTTATGTAAACCAAACGATGTGTGTTGAGTGTGTTCACTGTACATACATACACAGCCCATGTGGTGTGATAACGGAGTCGTGTTGGTGCTGGCATCCTTGTCCAAAGTCTGCGGCTTTGCCACATTATCGTCTTTGTGCTCATTCGCTTATCAAACCCCGCCTCACGCACAAGCGTTTGCCTGCTCGTTAGCCAAAGGCTTGTTTTTCGTGAGCCATAAATATCAACTGTTATCCTTATAATTACAACTGTTTTACTCTAATTTTTTTCCTTGCCTGTACATAACCAGACTCTAATGACAAATTAAGGGAGTGGAACCTTAAAGGCAAATCTTAAAATGGAGAAGGGAAAAATATTTATTTTAGTTTAGACTTCTCCTGTAATTTTATTTTGGTTTAAAGTCATATTATATGTTAATTTCGTTTAGCTCTCCTTAAATTTTGCCTTTATTCCCTTTTTTAGTCTCTGTACGTTTCTATCTTTTTATATACCTTTAAAGAGAAGCTTTGACAAGCGGTTTTAAAGCTTTTTTTTAATGATTATTTTTGTTTCCTCCAGCGTGGCAGATATAATCTGCCTGCGCTGTTGAAACGGTAATGTTTTGAAATACTGTCCTGTTAACTGTCACAAATGCTTTTTTTTCTAACATTTTAACATTAAAGGTTACCAATACTTTGTACATTTTAATTGCAATAAATAAAAATGACTAAACTATTGCTTGCTTTTCGTTATTGAATTGCTCATGCGGTGAATATTTGGGTGCTCCAGGGGAAGGGGAGAGAACCGTTGTAGGACCTGTTTTTGAATGAAACCTACTCTCTTGTCTTTTGGAAAAACAAAGGGCAAATATCTTGTGCAGTCCAATCAATATTACTAATGGCACCCCTTCTGTAAAATCAGTCTTTTCGGCAGTGAGCCCCCTCACTGTTAGCTGGTACCTAGACGTGAAATCGAACCGAAGCCATTTACCTGAGGATGAATCGCTTACATGACGCATCTTTTGCCAGCAGATCCAAACACTGGCAGATGCAGTCTGGGTGTCACGACGTGTATCCCATTTGAACTGAAGGCAGAAGAAAATCGTGCACCTCCCCGGTTTCCACCCACATGCACGTTGCTGTCAGACTTCTACATCCCGATACTATTACAGGACCAAGGCCAGCCTGTAGGGTGGTCAGCGAGGTCTATGCTTGTTCATGCCTGATCATGTGGATAATGGGTGGCGCACACGTGGCCCTGTATTTGATACCGCAGTACAGATTGTTACTGCAGCTTGCCAATTTACGTCGCGAGTCCTCATCTTCGTGAGATCGGGGTCAGAGAGACGCAACAACAACCCGCCTTAATCCCACCATCAGGCGACTCACAGACGAATTTGTTTTTGTTGCTATATGCTATTTGTATTTCGCTTTCAGATCGGAAAAATAGCCAAGTTTTCTTACATGAATTATATGCTTATCCAATTTTTGTCAGATTTATTGCCCCTGGGACGATCGCCGCAGTGTGTAGATATGTAAGCTGTTCCTCGCATGAGAATGGATAGCTTGAATTACATTAATTAATTCGCTTTTTTAGCGCGTTATAAATGTTAAAATGCATGTGTTTTTATTCGCATATTTATTTGTAAGTGATAAGTTATTTTATTACTATTGCATGTTTTGATTTGTATATAAATGTACAGGTTATTAACTCGATAAACAATTCGTAACGGCACGCAGACGTCTATGAGAAACGTCGATAATGAAAGATTTAAGTCATTATTAGGTAGATTTAAATTTTGATCATTTAATTCAGCGTCTCCGTATATGTATTTATTTTGACAACTTTCGTTTTATCAGTAAGATCTCGAAATAAATGCTCTGTTACGTTGGGACCAAAATGTTCATGTAAGATGTATTTTAACTGTATTTACTCCAAGCGCACGCATCGTACATCTGTCATTTTAACCCACGAGTTTCTGCTTAGATCGAAGTCTAATTGTTCTGTCGTTTTTCATGTAGCCTTTAAATAAAAGCGATGGGGGAAATTACAGAAACTGGTATCTTACAACTTGTTTGAACAGATCTTATTTGTCAGATTTCTTGTTGATCAAAGTGATTCCAAACTGACAGCCTTGTTCATTCGCGTTTATAATGTTTTCCTGAACATCCAAGCCTGAACCACCTTGTTCTTATTGTCTGAGCCTTGCCTTCCGAAAATCCCCCACGGGTCTGCTTTGTGTCTCCCGCTTGCCACAGTTTACTCAGTGTTGCAGGCTTTTTTTGCTCCTCGTCCGTTTGTATTTTAAACTCCCCCGTTGTCGTCTTCCTCATCTGGTCACATGTACTGCCATCCTGCAAGCTGCTGGTCCGGTGCTCAGGCCTCTTCCCGTTGCCTGCTGCTCTGCTTTTCATCGCTGTCCAGTCCAGGTACTGCACTAATGGAAGAGTGTAGTTTATTTTTAATTAGAGGTCCCTATTGTTTTCATATATAACATAATTATATAATCCGGGATAGGCTCCGGACCCCCCGCGACCCAGTAGGATTAGCGGGTTGGAAGATGGATGGAGATGTATATACACACATACACGCACACGCACACACACATACATACTGCCGCCTTGTGGTTGGAAACTGTTGCTACTGCGCTGTATGGTAGTTTTATCTTTACATATTTAAAAAATAGCTATCCATAAATGCATATCCGATTTACGTAAAATTTATTGCATATATGTTGTACGCTTATACCAGCCGGTGCCTACTCCTGGGACGACCGCCACGATATATAGATACATGATGGAAACTGTTAAACGTAAAAATCTCAGCTTTTAAATATAACGTATGTAATTTTGTTAGTAGAAATTACTGCCAGTGGATTTTGTTTTTCTCGCTTATGTTTAAGCTGTCATATTTTTATTTTATATAAAAAATGAACAAAAATCTGCGTCTAGGTTTTAAATGATGTTTCTTAATTTGTGTATTGCTTGGCCAGTTTGTTTGCTGCTAGTTTTAAACTGGTAGTAAACGTCTTGAGAAAGCCAGATTAGTTCAGTTTGGAAAATGTATTTTTTATTAAAGAATGTTCCTCTGTATGAGGCCAGTGTCACACCTCCAGGTTGAGAGTTTGAATCCTGCCCTGCTGTGTGTGGTGAGTATCCGCCAGATAAGGCAGTTTCCTCTCGTCGTACAATGACGTGCAGTTAGTCGGTGTTTTCGGAGTAGTCCGTAGTATGATTGATTGCTTGGGTTTGTGCCCTGCTGTGGACTGGAATCTCGCCTGGAGTGTCACTCAGCTGTCAAAACTTGGAGCTCTGCAAGATTACTAAATTATAAAAATAGCCAAATGTTTAACAAATCACCATTCTTTATATCAAAGTAGTTAAGTCTTAAATAATGACCAAGTATAAGATGCAAACCAAATCCCTGTGTCCTAATGGGTTGGTTTTATATATGCAGTTCAGGATAAAATGGTAACCAGGAATATTGGGTTAGTTGTAATGTTTTTGAACTGTGATGTGACTGTAAATGAAACGCAGTCCTTAACTAACATTCATGTACTGTAAATTCATATATTCATATATGACAGTTTTGCTACACTTCAAAAGAAACGCAAATTCTGCTCAGGTAGCCGAATCTATGGACAGAGGGACAAAAGGTTAGTGTATTATATTACTTTACACTGTAAAGGCTGTTTTGTGTCATTTTATTTAATGGGTTAGTACTTTTCCCTAGTAAGATGCACCTAGTTTAGGTACAGATTTCTGATAAAGTTTCTATTTTACAGTTAAATCTGTTAATACCCACAGTAGCATTTTGCTGTTAGAATTAGTTACAAAGCACCATTCCTTGAAATACACTGATGGTTATGAGGTATTGACCGTACACACATTTCCTAACAGTACTATTAAACAAATATTGCAGATGTACAGTAATGTTACGTGGAAAGCTTTTGACAAAAGAAGTTAAAAATGTAACTGACCAGAGTTGAGTTTGGCAAATTGAGGTGTTTGGTTAAGGTACAGTACTAAACGATTGGGGTCATTTTCACAGTTCCAACACTCAAGATATCCTTTAGTGGAAATATGACAAATTGCGCACAATATACACGTGGAAATAAATTTGACATAGACTAGATAAATTAACTGAACAGAACAAACTCTTGTTGCATGGTTGCCTAAGGCCTCTGAATTCTTTGGATACAACTCAAAATCTGATGAAGCTCTTTTTATAGGAAAGACCAGGTTGTATATGCAAATAAATCTAATCCAATTACTACGACACCTGTACAAAATGGATTTAAAATAAAACACATTAAATACTCACACCCCCCTCCCCCCCCCACACACACACACACACTAAAATACGAATATCTTAATGGTTAGACTGCAGTAATTCAAGATCCAAAATGACAATAGCATTTTGGCTACCAAAGCTGTAAAAGGAAAAAAGTCACTTTCAAAGTTTGTCCCAGAAATCCTTCACGGGTCACAAGCCTAGGTTGGAAAGCTGTTGCACTTGTACAGGGATGCTGCCTTAGACACCGGCGATTTCCAGTCCCTCCCCGAATGGCTCCAGTGTTTCTGTAAATAACAACAGACCTCTACTGGTCTCCTTAAGCATCACAGTTAGAGCACGGAGGGGCTGGAGTTTCTCGCTCTGCAATTTCTCAGGACTTGGGAAAAATGCACTTCAAAACAATCACACAAAACAGCCCAGATGAAGTCATCGCTTTTGGTCATTAGGCAAATTTGTCAAAATGTTGACACAAACCTAAGAAGCACGTAAAAGCCTTCTGTTTAATTTGAACATAGTAAGAATGTGGCAAATATTTTTGCAAATGAGATATAAGCTTAAACAAAATGTGTTATTACCGCTATCCTCACAAGGATGAGCTGAACAATGACAGGTGTTGTGGTGATTATAATTAGCATTACATCATTATAATTGATTGTATATGCATTCTTATACTGTTATATAATAGAAGGCAGCGGGGTAAAAGTTTATATATATAATTCTTTTTTGCTAATTAGTGTTTCTCCAGTGGAGATAGTTGCGATTTTTGTCTCCAGCCAGTAAAATGTACCGTTGGTCTTCATGGCTGTTGGCCACTTGCCAGACCTGAGACGTGAAGATGCCAAAGCCGTCGCTGATCGGATATTATGTGACTTGGCTGGGGCAGCTGCTTCATATGGCACTAAGTTCCCCACTGGCCTGATCGTGTGCAAGACAAGATTTCTTTTGCTTTGAGAAAACTGGCTGGAGACTTAAGACGTTTCGATTGCCGTTACCTGAAGTACACTGGCATCCTCTACACTTTCAATCTCTGAATTCTCTAGCTCCCATAAGATGTATAACTGTGCATATGTTACACAACACACATACTGTTCCTGTGAAAATAATAAATAATACATTAAGATCTAACAGATTTTTCGAAATTATAATTCTGATTATTTACAGGACATAATAGCATTTAAGGCCTGCTGGTGTCAAGTTAATACTGATATTCATATTTATTTATACAAAAACAAAGATAGATGTGTCAACATCCGTTTAGGCAACGTCAAAGCTGGATTCTGTGTCGGTATCAGGAAAGTTTAACCATGACCAATAAGGATCATTGCTTTACATTATGAAGGAACTTTCCTGAATGACTCTGGGCCACAAACTCCAAATGCCTGGTTGGGTTTCCTTGAGCTGAGGGAATAGTCCAACTGTGACCCAGCTGGATCCAGTAAGATGGCTAAAGTTTCGGGTATTGGTGCCAATTAATAATATTTCCTTTACAAACTATCTCTGTTTTTCCTCTCTTATTATTTCCAGCTGCACCTTAGCCCAGGTCACCTGATTGTGGCACGTTTGGCTGCTCTTTCCCAGCTGACACCCTGACCAGCTGTGATGTGTCATTGGTCATCGTCCTGCGTGCGGCTTGCTGTGACCTTTTGGTGCTGCACTGTGACTGAGGCTGTCTGGCTCCCTCCGGCTTGGCTTCGCTGACGTTCCCATCCTGATACACGCGTCCATGTCTGTGAGGTTTGACCGAATGCTGGCCAGACAGTCCCCACATCCCACCCGGGCTGGTGGTGCAGACGCTGGCGATTACTGCAGCTGAATGCGCAGCCGCATGTGCAGCCTCTTGCCCAGCTCCCTGGCCTGGGTGTTGTTCTGCTGTAGCTGGCCGCTGGCGTGGAGGGGCAGGCTGCTCACCTCCAGTGTGTAGGTGCCAGGTGAGGCAGTGTGCCGGGCCACGTGCAGGTAGCTGAGGCCCCCCCGCTGCTGGATGCAGAAGACTGCGTCCCGGTTGCCGGAGGAGATGACGTACTGCATGCGGCCAGCGAGGCGCTTGAGCGCCGGCACCAGCTCCAGGATATGCTGCTTGGGGTCCAGCTCAGAGATGTTCATCACCAGCTTCAAGGGGACCTGCATGTCCAGGCTGGCCAGGCTGACCGATGACTCCTACATTGGAGAATGACAGCAAGCCAGGTCAGACTAAGCTTTCATTTTCTGTGAGAACCTGATATACAGCTCTGGAAAAAATTGAGACCCTCTATATTTTTTTAAGAATCTGCATTATTTAATTCTGGTTCTGCTGGCATTAGGTTACACTGAGCAGCTGGCTGCTTCCAGGCTTAAAATGTCTAAGACTACAATATACAAGAACAATGTGTAGAGGAAGACACTGGGAATGACCAAAAACCAGCCAGGTAGAGGACAGGAATGACTTTCCAGTGCCAGAGGTGACTGTCAACTTATCAAACAGTGCTTCACAAATTGGAGGATGACATCAAGTGAACTTCAAAAGGAATGGGAAACGTGAAGTTCACCCCTAGGACAGTTCGTATCAGGTTCCTAGAAGCAGGACTGAAGTCTCATAAAGCAAGGAAGCCCATCGTTAATGAGAAATGTAGAAGAACCAGGCTGGAGTTCACAAAAAAATGTATATTTTACAGAGAAGCAAACCCATAAATTAAGAAATGAGAGAAACAAAAGAATTCTGCTGTGGTCTCTTAAATTTTTCTAGAGATATATACCTACAGGCATGAAAGGCGTGTGAACTTACAATATTCACATTCTTCGCTGTTACACACTCCGTCACCACAACACAACCGCAACTTTCTGAGCAGTGACCATGCATATCACTGGTGGTGATGAGGGTGGACCCAGCCTGATAAAAAAGGCCCCCATGCCCAGCGGGTTACCTCCAATGGCTGGGCTCTGCCAGCGCCGCGTGGCGGCCTGCCGCTCCTCTTGCGGTAGCTGCTGACCTTGCAGTGGTGGCAGGCCTCCGCAGACGGGCCGTTACCTTCCTCCTCCCCCTCTGCCCCCCGGGGGGCAAACTGACCTTTGCCAACCAATATGCCAGACACGCAGTGGCTGCACAACACAGCGTTACACATTAAAAAAGACGTTACTCTAACAACATGCCTGAAAAATGTCAACTAAACGTCCAGTTCCCCATAAATAATAATATTACTTAGCATAAATTTCACTTTATGGCTGCACAAATTCTGAAAATGCCCCATACTCAAATATTTTTGACTCAAATAAGGATCAGCAGCTCCTTTGAAGTGTTTTTATAGTTCAGGTTCAGCAACATTGTTCCTTAAAATGAACCAACATAAAGGTACTATTAGATTAGACTAAATAAAACTTTATTCATCTTGAGGGAAATTATTGTGCCAAGGAGTAGCTCTCGTCTTGCAGGTCATAACTTTTTTTTTTTTCTCCATTATCTCGAGATCACAACTTATTTTTCTCCTGATCTCGACATAACCCATGTAACTTTCCCATGATCTCGTGACAGGTTTCGTATTATCCTCATGGACCAATGCATCAGATTTTACTTTGTGATTGGGACAGTCTACAATCAATCAGAATCAGAATCATAATCATCAATCCTGGAGCAAATTGCTCACATTGTGACTGCACAATCACATATAAACACGAAGACAAGATCAATGCAATATAAGTATAAAAATAGGAATGAAGTGTAAAACAAATTACGGCACTGTTGAACATTCTAATAAATAAAATAAAAATTAAATAAGATAGAAAATCTCTGTACAGGAATCTAAATTACCTTTGTCCAAAAGTTACAGGAAAAGTAAAAGTGTATATATTGCACCAGTGTCATAAGTGGTTATATTGTACTTGTTTGTAAAAACCAATAGACTTCAAACTGCGGGAAAAAGTCGAGATATATATTGCACCGAATCATGGATATGAGGAAATATCAGTGTCTGTCGGTGCTAGAAAATTGTCACATTAGTGTTCATCATTTGAGATGGAGCCTCAGAAATTTGCAGCTATACCATCTGAGAAATTATAGTAGCCTGAACGAGTAGCCAGTTTCATTACCAACCAACTGGAGAGCCCGGGACGTCTCCATAGTTACCAGGAGATTTTTGAAAGATGTCAGTTTAAAAAAATAAGAAAAAAATAAGTTGTGATCTCGAGATAACAAAAAGAAAAAAGTTTATGTATGTCCTCTACAGACTTCCATAGAATGCTGAAAATGCCAAATATAAAATAAAGAGTACAGATGTTGGTGCAGTGGTTAGCACTGTTGCCTCACACCTCTGGGACCTGGGTTCGAGTCTCTGCCTGGGTTCCATGTGTGTGGAGTTTGCATGTTCTCCCTGTGCCGTCGTGGGGTTTCCTCCGGGCACTCCGGTTTCCCACCACAGTCCAAAGACATGCTGAGGCTGAATGGAGATGCTAAATTGCCCGTAGGTGTGCCTGTGTGTGTGGGTCTGCCCTGCGATGGGCTGGCCCCCCCATCCAGGGTTGTTCCCTGCCTCGTGCCCATTGCTTCTGGGTAGGTTCTGGACCCCCCGTGACCCAGTAGGATAAGCGGGTATAGCTAATGGATGGAGTACAGATGTAAAAACAAAAAGGATAATTGATGAAGTATGTCAGGGCGCCCCCAGGCGCTAGGCTGGCTCACCCCTGGCCCACTCGGTAGTACCCTGGGGGGCAGCCGCAGAGGTAGCCACCCTCCGTGTTGGCGCAGCCGTAGCTGCAGGGGTTGCGGAAGGAGTCACACTCGTCAATGTCCTCGCAGCGGCTGCGCAGCTGGTCGAAGGCGAAGCCAGATGGGCAGCCGCACCGGAAGCTGCCCAGGGTGTTGTAGCAGGATGCTGAGCCACAGCTGCCTGGATCTGAGCACTCGTTTTCATCTGCCAGAGGGGAGCACAACCCTTGAGCTGAGTGCTTGGAGGAGATGTGGGGGGATGTGATTGTGGCCCAGTGTTCTGCGGCCAGATCCTCTTGCTGTCTGGGGCGATTCTAGGGTTTTTTAAGGTTCATATAGTGAGGAGCCAGATCATTAGCCAATAATAATCTCTGAATTGGTGAGTGACAGGGGCCCAATCAGTGTTCACCTGGGCTCAGTGCCCCTGAGGATCCACCCCATTTGCAGTTTAACTGTAATTTTTGTGGCTAATTTCCAGCAAGTACTACAGAGATCTGTCACTGCAGGCCCTAGATTTCTATGGGCTGTTTAACATAATGGTTTAAATGCATTATGAGGCTCTGCTCTGCTCACTCTCATAACTGGCATAACCTTTTATTCATTTAGCATGGACTTTTATCTAAAGCAAAATGAGACTTAAAGCAGAGTCAGGCAATCCCTAAAGTAGCTGGGGTTGCTGGCCATGCTCACAGGCCCAATGGTAACATTACTCTGCCGACCGTGGGATCTGAACCAGCGACCTTCCGAGCACAGGCACACACCACAGATTATAAATCACTCCTCAGTGCTTTGCTACCACCACCATGCCTTTTTTTGCAAAAATTACTCATATTATTTGCATGGATTAATTCTAGTCAGAGTTTTGCCTCTAGCATCCTTACTATTCGCGGGGTGGGTTTAATCGGAATGTGCCCACTGTGGCAAAGTGTCATGGGACCGTAACCCGAACTCCCACTATCATTACAGCAATCTGGGATGGACCATAGTGTATATTTGTGGGGGTGGCACCCCCTCCCCAACTGAATTAATGGAACAGACTGGCAGTGTCAGAACCATTTTAAAGGTTCTCCCTGTCAATTGCTGGGAATTAATAGGTGTAAAATCAGTGAAAGGTCATAGTGTGACCTAGTGTTTGGGTATGATAAAAGAGATTAATTTATTTTGCAGATGCCAGTGCCTTCTATGTGCGCGTGTGGCCACCAGGGGACACTGTGACCCTGCTCTCCTGGCCTGATTTTGCATGTGTGTGTGCGCGTGCGTGCGTGTGTGTGTGTTAGTGAGAGTGAAAGCATCCTCTGTTGTCAATGTTGATTATTTTTTTGTTTTTTAAAGCACCAGTAAAGCTACATTATCTTTGGCATAACACCAGTGTCCATTAGGAAACGGCTATAGAGGGTTGGCACACACACCTACTGCACGACGGGTGTGAGCTGCCAAACGCAGAAGCCGGTTTTCAGGGTTATCAGCAGTTATGCTTTTGATGCTCTTTTAAGAGAGGAGAAGATAAACACAGCGATTATACGTGTAACTGTCTGGTGCTGATGTGGCTTGGTAGGTTAGGGATCTGTGCCCACATCTGGTAGGTCGTGGGTTTTAATCCTGTGGCTCTCAGAATCATCATATCACCCTTAGGCCCCTGAAACCTCAACTGCCCTAGGGGCAGGCTGACCTTGCTCTCTGACCCTCACTTATATGTCACTTTGGACTAAAGCATCTGTTAAATGATTGATTGTGTTCATCCTTCCTTCATTCCTCTGTGCTTCCAGGCTTATATCAGCTGTCCAATCAGACGGAAACATGGGTGTTCTGCAAGCCTACCAGTGCTATATCGGACACTCCACGGATTCACACATAGACGCCAAGCCCCCAGGAATTAAAGTGAGTTATGAGTTTCTGAGAGATAAAAATAGACTATTATGAGACATGAAATGTATTCCAAAAAATACATTAAAATCATATACCCAAGCTGAATGTCCAGCTCCACTGGAAACCATATGTACTTTTATTATAATGCTTATGGAGTTTTATGTTTTTGCTATATGTTTATCATACATACATACTATGTATTAGTTACACATGGGGCTCTGTACCCCTCTGTGCTAATGTAGTGTAAGTAGTGTTTCATTAATGGTTGTGCAGGTTTTGGCCCTAAAGGGAGCTATATACTAACACATCCAAACCTACTCAAACAGCAATGCTAACTTACCCACACACTGGTTCCACTGGTAGTGCTGGATGTAGCCCTGGGGGCAGGTGCAGCGATAGCCCCCAAGCATGTTCTGGCAACCATGTTGGCACCGGTGGCTACCCTTACATTCGTCGACATCTGTCGGGGTGAGGGGGGGGTAGTTGGCGAGAAAAAAATGAGACCCTTTTGAAAGTGTTTGTCTGCTCTTGGCTGATGATTCTGGATATTCCCTCTGGGCAGAGAGATGCCTCGGGGCAGGAGACATGTTTATCAGAGGGGCACCAGTCCTGACCCTGGGCCGCTTCCCTGGACACACCCCCTCCTGATCAGCGAACTGCCAGTGACCCACCTGAGGAATCCGCGATTTATAACTGCAGCTGCAGTGAGCTGAGCTGGAAGCCCCAGTGCACAGCTGTTCCTAATATGGGCTCTAATAAAAACGGAAAAGGGCCCATTTTGGGCTTTACTGTTACTGGTCTATTTTAGCTCACAGTGCATCCAAATTCTACTGCTGGTTCAATACTACTGGGTTCCTGCTAATGAGATCCAGGTGAAGTGACCTGAGAGAAAGATCGCCCCCATGTGGAATCCCTCCATCCTCTCATATATAGTTAGTAAAACTAGCAGCAGATACCGATAGTATGACCTGTATCCGTGGTCTCTGGTGCACGAGAAACGTAACTAAGGTCAGTCCCCATTAGAATGGAGCATTTGGACTAGGCATCCTTACTATTTGTGGCGTGGGTTTAATTGGAATGCCCCCCAAGAGTGGCAAAGTGCTGGGGGTGTCGGGGTAGAGCCGTACCGTGACAGCGCAATCCGCTGGGGTCTGGGATATACCCCTGCTGACACTCACAGCTGAAGCTTCCGGGCGAATTCTCGCACGCCCCGTTGACGCCGCACAGGTTGGGCTCAACTGCACACTCGTTGTTGTCTGGGCAGGAGAACACAGTACAGGAACCAACCCCCCCCCCCACCCCCAAAACCACAGTGAAGTGA
>JAODUD010000117.1:22939-39257 GCA_026784285.1 Stomatorhinus walkeri
CCCCCACCCCCAAAACCACAGTGAAGTGAGCCACTTAATCGCCACTTCACGGCCCATTACACCTAACGGCTGGCTGACGATAGCATTTAACCGTGAGATGGGATGAGATCGTGCGACGTCTCAGTTGACGCGGCAATGCTAATATTGGTGATACAGTGAATGTGACCTGTGACTGAAGGTTTACACCACAGAACCATATGGGTGAAACTACTGAAGAGACCAACACACACATTGTTTATATCATAACTAGATTGCATTTTGCGTACTTGAAGTGGTCAGTATAAACCTTGTGAACACCAGTGAGGTGCCCCAAAGGCTGGCTCACTCACCGATGCAGGCGGTGTGGTGCTGGGAGAAGCCGGGGGGGCACCTGCAGGTGAAGCCCCCAATGGTGTTGCTGCACAGGAACTGGCAGTTGTGCCTCTTCGTCAGGCACTCGTCCAGGTCTGAGGTCAGATGGAAGTGATACTGCTGAACGTGACCCAACAACCTGCTGTGATTCTGCATCCCGTGCTCACAGGACAAGTGTCACGGCCGCCGTGGGAGGTACTGTTCTAATGCCGTCTTAAATCTCATTTGATCAACATTAAGCCTGTGGCGCTCTTTCATAATGGCGTACTGGCTCAGTGCTTAACAATGCAGCCTCACGCCTCCGGCGTTGTGCATTCGACGACTCCATGTGGAGCTGGCATGGTCCTTGTGCTTTTCTTCTGGCTATCCTCTCAGGTGTGAGTGCGGTGGATTGGTCTGTTTGTGGCTGTGGATGTGAGTATGGCTGTCCCAAGGATAGACCTCAGACCAGCAGGGGTTTGCGAGCCCCCTGTTGGCCACAAACAGCCACTACACAAAGGGTGGCTACAAAGTGACTTTTTGAGTGGAGACCAAGAAACAACAAGAATCATTGCAACCCAGCACTGGAAATGCAATTATTCATAAAAAAAACTATGTAAACGGTGTATTGCATGAGGCTACGGAAACATTTAACTGCACCAGAGAGGGTGTCATCACCTTTACATGTCCTGCCGTCTTCCTGCAGCAGGTAGCCCCGGGGGCAGGAACACGCGTAGCTGCCCTCCGTGTTTTTGCAAATGAAGTTGCATGGCTTCGGCGACATGGCACACTCGTCCGCATCTGTGGGCCGACGGAGATAGGGAGCTCGTCGGAGGTAGGGGAAGGGAGGCATCGGTCTAGGGTTTGAGTGCGGTGCTGTGGGGTGAAATGAGGCTTACCCACGCAGGCAGTGCCGGCGATGTCTGTGGTGTACCCAGGATTGCAGTGGCACCGGAACGAGCCCATGGTGTTGATGCACTGGCCATTCTGGCACAGGTCGGGCAGGACCTTGCACTCATCTGCGTCTGTTTGGAATCAGGCAATGGAAGGGGAGGTCTGGAGGACCACCCTCAAATATGACGAGGAAGGGATAGGCTTGGTAAACAATGTACCTGTGCCGTCGGTGCTGTAGCCAGGCCCATTGGGACACAGCTTCCTGTACTGGCCGCTCCCGCGCAGCGGGCAGAGCTCGCACTGGTTTCCCCACCCATGCCCTCCATTGCAGCAGCACTCGGACTTGGTCACGGGGTTCTGGCCGCTGGAGGACATCTGGCACATGGTCTGCAGGACGTCGGTGAAGCAGAAGCCCTGGCGGAAATCTAGGAAGGCGGCAGAGAGGCACATGGTATGGAAGCCTAAGGGGGAACAGCCCCTCTGAAGTCCACAGAATCTTGTGGCAGACAGTTCCGTTCCTTGCCCGCTATAGACGTTACACTGTTCCTGTCTGTTGTACTTCTGAATGGTTCCTATGATGAGCTCATCCAGAGAACTACCTTTTGTTAACAAACCTATCCTTGACATTAGGGAAACTGAAATGCTAATTAAAGCCAAGGTGGCTACAAAATAGTTAGTCATAGCTATAAAATATAAAAATATTATAAAATATAAAATATTAGTTTGAGTAATTTAAGGCAGAAATTTAAGATGGTTGTTGATGGCAAAAGAATGTACAACCCCTGGGGTTAGGCTACAGCAACCAATGGCAGCCGCGGGGCCACACTGACCTATAGCCCAGTGGAAGGAAGGTAGAGGAGCACATTCTGCTCACCCAGGCAACTGGTGCGTGTAGGATCTGCTTGGAAGCCATTGTTACATTCACACATGTAGCTGCCGACGGTGTTCACGCAGCGGCCACTCTCACAAATCCCTGGCCTGCTGCGGCATTCGTTCTCATCTGGAAGGGACAACAGGTCAAAGTTTTACGGGCTACAAACTGTTGGTGTGACACAGCTGTGAGAAATTAGCAGGGTAAAGCATTTTATTTATTCTGACAAAAGCAAACTGACAAATCTCTCCCCCAAAATAAAACTGGCCAGAACAGGAGGGTGGGGGGATGGGTGGAGATTGTACGATAAAATTAGCTGAATGGGGGATGCAAAATGTATACAAAAATACGAGACAATCGGTGTATTTTCCTTGATCATGGCATTTTGTTTGTCAGTATGGGTGGAAACTCTACCCCCATGCAGCCCAGAATAATGTTGGTGGAGACTGGGGCTTGGGCACCCCTAGCCTATAGTACTATAAGCACCCACTTTCAGCATCCATCCATCCATGAATCTACCCATTCCCACAATGGATCTCCAAGGTGTGGTGGTGGTGGGTCTTCTTACCCTGACACATCTCGCCATTGGGCGTCCTCACCATCCCCACGGGACACAGGCACATGAAAGTGCCAATCAGGTTCTTGCAGGCCATTCCGTTGGACTCGCAGTCGTGTAGCCCCTGTGCGCATTCGTCCAGGTCTACGGAGGCGGGGGAAACCGGGTGAGTGGTGCGGGACTGTCAGGCATGTTCCGGCACACCACGACTGTGCTGTAGTAACCGGGGAAGCAGATCCCCTGAGAAATGACCCACTTCATGCAGCATCTCCAGTAAAGGTTGCCAAGGCTATTGCCCATCGGGGCTTTCCCATGAGAACATCAACATTAATGTATTGAAATTTATTTCCAAAATGGTGCACTGACAAGGCATATAATACATAACAAACATCTGGTTGTCAAGGAGCCAAATTAGGTACAGGTGCTGCTAGGCTGAGCTTCTCGAAACAAGTGCGAGATCGTCACGGTAACAAACATTCCATGACAGGATAGCCCTACAAATATACGACCTGGAGAGAAAGCAGCCAGCTTGACTCGAAGGCAGCTTTGGCAGCGTGAGGCGGTCCAGGTGTCTCACCCTGACACGTCCTGCCGTCCTCCCGCAGAGTGTAGCCTGCAGGACAGCTACACTCGTAGCCGCCGAACGTGTTGACGCAGCGGAAGGCGCAGAGCAGGGCGTTCTGGCTGCACTCGTTGATATCTGCACGGGGAACATCGGAGCAGTGAGCAGAACCGCTGCGGCGACCCCAGGTCTCACCGGAACTCAGCTTTCTTACACACTTACGGCACACGTAAAAACTCAGACACCATGCAGCAACACTTTACACAGCCAGAGACAGCAGCTGGGTCTTCAGAAGCCTGAACATCTTGTAAGAAAATCTGAAAAATTACTGAGGGCAGACTAGCATAACTAACATTGAATTCCACCGCAGAGACAGACCTTTTTATTTTTATTTGGCACTATATACATTAAATATGCCATAATGTTACTGATAAGTGAACGCAATACACGCACATATATACTGTATATTATTTTGTATATAGCTATGGAATATAGTTTTTCTAAATATTTTATAATGTTTATACCATGTCACTGTATGGAATATGCATTAATAAATTTATTTTAACCTACTTGCACAACTGACTGAATGGCTGAATGGCTGCAACGTTCTGCGTGTCTGTAAGGTTTTATGACGTATCTTAGATTTATTGTAAATCTGCTCTTTGCAGCAAGATGCAAACATTTGTACGGAGCAAAAATCCTGTCTGCAGTGAACTTTCACACTTGCCTTCTCATGAAAACCTCCTCGGCCATTAATGGGCCTTCGTGATATTCACTGAAGAACGACGTGTGTGTGACTAAACTACAGGAAACAGGAGAGAGTGCAGGATCTCAAAGGCACCGGACTGGCGATCCCTTCACAAACCACAGGCTTGGGGTTTTATAACCCCTGCAGTGCACCTACCCTCACAGGTCATCATGGGGCCGGGCTCGAACCCTTCCTCGCAGGAGCACTCGAAGGCCCCAATCACATTGGTGCAGGTTCCGTTTCCGCACGGGTTCCCCATGGCACATTCGTCGATGTCTGCCGGGGAACCGGAACACGGCATGTGTGCGATCTGGCATTACAGTCATCCAGTCACTGAGCCATGCTAATTCATTGTTCTTGAATTGTTCTAAAAAAACAGCCAGCTTCCCTTCCATTACTTATTGTGATTGTAAATCACTGACTAGCTTGCAAATGGTCCACTGTATTCGTTTTCAGGGCAGCAAAGACGTAAGTGTACCTGAAAGCATTAAACAGTGTAGCTACTGTCCGAATGGTTGGGCATTAAAAATGAAAGACAACTGAATTCATTCTGAGCTTCCTAACAAACTCATGCATAATGTTCATCCGAAGACAGTTCTACTACAGAAATTCTAAGATAAAGCTTCTGAGAAATGTAAGTAAACGACTGGAGCTTGTGGAAAGGCAGCTAGGTGCGTCCTTCGGCTGCCGCTGAGGATTGAAGAGGGTTTCTCACCAATGCAGTGCAACCCGGTGAGGTTCAGCGCGTAGCCCACGGCACACTCGCACCGGAAGGAGCCGTCCATGTTGACGCAGTGCCCGTTGTGGCAGATGCCCGGGTTCTCTGCGCATTCATTCACGTCTGCCGGCCAGCCACAGAAAGGTGAGGGTCGAGTTCAGTCACACTCTTTAAATCATTAAAATCCTGTACATTTCTAGGACAAACAAAAATATCTTGTGCCAAATCCGGTTTCTCTCATTGCTGTTCGCTTAATATATCAAAAGCACCATGAACATCTCCTCAGTTAACAATAGCGCAAATGAAAGTAGCATTTTTGCTTTATTTTTTTTTTTGCCAAAAATGGAAGAGCGAGGAATATTATCCGGACGTGGTACCTATTGGCGCTTCTCCAATCCCGGGGATGAGTCCGTGACCGAAGGGACACAGCTCCTGAAATCCCACTGTCATGAAAATGGCAGAACAGTTAATGACTCCAAGTCAAGGTCGCCAGATGGGCTGCGAGAGCCGAGAACTCATAATAAAAGGGTATGAACATCAGTAAAGCTGCGGCGTTACCGTCCTGCTCCTTGGGACAGAGCTCACAGGGGTCTCCCCAGCCCTCCTTGGGCATGGTGCTGCAGCAGCAGGCTGCCTTGGTGCTGTTGAAGGCCTGCGGCACAGCGCACATCCCCTCGGTGAACTTGCTGAAGCAGAAGCCTGTGCGGGTCTCTGTGAGAAGAGTGGAGGCCCACTGATCGAACGCGTGTTGGTCAATGTGGTGGCATTCTTCTCAAAGCGGGTTACCGCCTGAGGAACAGCCAGTGTAGATAATATTACTGTGTATATATCATCCATCCAAAAAACTGCAGTGGTAGGCCATGAATAAATATTTAGTGTATGGGCCCATTCAAATCTCCTGAGAGATTTATAGGCAGCAGGGTTGGATTTAGTGCATAATCCAGAAATGGCCCATGAGGGAGACCCAGGGACTTAGAGACACAACATAATTATTATAATTAACTACTGAGAAGAAACTGTTATTCTATTGTCGGGCGCCAAGTAACTTTGCAGTTAAGGACACATGGTACTTAGCCAGTGTTTGTTCTAGTAAACTATAATAAGAGAACAGAATATCTTTATTGTCATTGTTAGCTCTACAAATGCTACATATTACGTAAAATAAAATACAAATATAATATTGATATATATGGCTGAATAGTGAACAAAGGTGCAATCTTATAATTGATTTAGCAGTGTTGAACGTAACAATGTTAAAGAGCTTAAGATTAAAAATAAGCAGTATTGTAATATGCAGCTGTATAAACAGTTCTTATAACCCATAGCAACCAGCGGTAAAAATCTTTCACATTCCTGATTGGCCGCTTTGGGTTTGGGGGTGGGCGGGCTTACCCAAGCACCTGCGGCCGTTCTCCGAGAGTACGAAGCCAGGCCCGCAGACACACTTGAAGCTGCCGGGACTGTTGAGGCAGGAGCCAAAGAGGCAGATGTTAGGATCTTCGCACTCGTTGAAATCTGTGAAGCAGAAGCACAAATTTCACTCCTAACTACAATACGTCACTTGTCTATTTCTGATGACAGGGGATGTTAACGTGCCAGAGCTCTGAGTCTGGCCCCAAAAAAAGGCCCCTGATTTACAAAGCCTCTTTGTGGGGCTGGCGCTGGGGTGTCGTCAGGACTGGGTTCTGCTGAAGAGCTGGTACATCGATTGTCACTGTATATTTAGGAAACACATTAAACAACCAAATACTACTGTCTGAGGTCTTGTGGATAATTTTTTACAGAATGTCCACTTGGAACAGATTCTATTCACTTTTGTAAAACTGAAAAGTGCTTTCCTACATCATTTATGACCAGAGCTGTGACATTTAAATCCGGTCCAGGGTTTCATTTTCCAAAGTTAGTGAATGAAAACCTTCAATATGTATCGATTTCATTGGGCCTGATGGATCATCCTGTCAAAAAGTCCCAGAAAGCAGCCCTTACCTTCACAGCGTCCGTCCTGTTTGACGTAACCTGCTGGGCAAAAGCAGCGGAACGAGCCGTCTGTGTTCTGGCATGTTCCGGGGGCACAGGTTCCAGGAAATATCGTGCACTCATTCACGTCTGTTTTGTGGAAGCAGGGGAGCGGTTAAACGTGCTGGCGTCCGGCCTCCCTGGTGTGGCGGCGCTCAGTGTGCGGGTTGACTTACCGATGCAGTTCTTTCCATCTGGAGTGAGCTTGTAACCTAGGTGACACAGGCACTCAAAGGATCCCACATGGTTAAGGCACTGACCGCTCCTGCATATCATGCCGTACGGCGTCCTGCACTCGTCGATGTCTGCACAACACCGACCACAGACACAAGTACTAAGATAATTACTGGCTGGACTGCTGGACTCGTCTTTTATGTCTGCTGCAGAGTGCATTTCATTATACCTCAACCGTCCAGCAGAGGGACTCACCCGTACAGTCGTTATTGTGTGTGATCTCGAAGCCAGGGTGGCAGACACAGTTGTATGAACCCACCGTGTTTCTGCATGTCCCATTTCCGCATGGCTGCCTTGCACACTCATCGACATCTTTAGAAGAAAGGAGACAGCTTTATTCACACAAATGACACAAAGAAATATAAAGGAAAATTGTAAAATGAGGAGTGTGTGCTCTAATTGGTTCATAAGCTTAGCTGTGACATCATCAAGGCTACAGGAAACGGAAAAAAGAGACAAAAGCTGTACCCATGCACATCCTCTGATTGGAGCTGGCCCTGTAGCCATGGTGACAGAGGCAGTGGTACCCCCCCTGGATGTTGAAGCACTCCCCGTGGCTGCAGACGTTGGGGATCTCTACACACTCATCACGGTCTTGCCGTTGGAGAGAACAAGAGAGTCACTCGAAGGGGTGGGAGCTGCCTTTCCTGTGAAAGCATCATCTCTCCCCCCTCTAAGGGCACATGTGGGGGCCCTGCATTCATAATGACCCATAACAAGAAAGCAAACAGCTGCCAATGAATACACCAGCCGTTCTGGGCCAGAGCACAAACACTAATGTGGCCTCGCCATGGCAACTCAACCACCAATGGGGATAGCCCGATAGAGGGCAGGTTTGTTTGTACAATATGACCCCAGGAGTGATAATGTAAGGGTCCAAGTGGGATGCCAAGGCCAGCAATTACTAAAATTAGAAGTATATCACTTTCTGTTTGAAGAAAAAATAATATAGCAAGATCAAGGTCTCCAGTGTACTAATGTGGTACATGGGTTCATCAGTGCTGAGAGAATATAGAACTAGGAATACACTATAATATAATTATAGGGGAGTTTGCACCCTGCTGAAGTACAATACACATCCCTTAAGCACTGTGTGATGCATAAAGGCTGATTTATACATCTGTGTAGAATCTACGCCGTACCGCTCACTCTAGCCTCTACACACACCTCCCCGGAAATGTAACTGCGGGCGTCAGCTACAGGGTACGTGGCTACATGGCTCACGACGGTGTAGATTCCAGCCTTTAAGGGGCACGGCTCACCCAAGCAGGCCCCGTTGGGTGAGACGCTGAATCCGTCAGAGCACTCGCAGCGGTAGCTGCCCGGGATGTTGATGCAGTCGGCGTCTCGCTGGCACAGGCCCTCTCTGCTGCTGCACTCGTCGATATCTGCAAGTGATACACACGCTGTGGTGATGGGGAGTCCCGCTTAACACAATGTCTGATCATACTCAGAAAATCAATCGATTTAAATCAATTTAAAATGGCCCATAGTTGTCATTCTAATATACAGACACATGCTCAATGAGTTTGGTGCGTGAAACTAGTTTTGTCAGCAGTTTATATGCTGTTTCTCTATGGAGTGAGGCCCAGCTGAGCTCTAGAGAGGCTCATCTTTGGCTCACTTGGAGTCAGCCTTCTCCAGGAGCAAAAACCACTGTTGTGGTGTTACAAGTGTGTGCCCCCGACCCCTCACTCCACTCCCAGACTGGCCTTATTTCAAACTGGACAAGTTCAAAAGATTGGTCATGTCCCTACATGATTCAAAGCTGACTGCAGTCTGACAGCTGCAAGGCCAAGGGGAGAGATTATGTTGCCCCCACCTCACTCTATCCACCCCTCCCCCCCCCCCAGCCTGACTGTGCTTTAATGTGGAACCACACTACACAAGGCACTGGGGATGCTCAGAACAGAGCGAGACATACGGTGGGTCAATATTTTGAAAGATGAAGAGACCAACACCGAAAAGGAAGAGACAAAACATAACGTGACCCCATTTCCCTGTCTGGGGTGTTTCCTGGCCCAGGGATCCCAGGGATTCCTAAGCCAACTTAAGCCGCACACCCAGGGATTGCCATCAAAGGCGAGGCCATCCAAGTCTACTCCTTGACGCCTGAAGTACTTTGAAACGTTGCTCCACATTGCAGGGAGTTTTTGCCGCAAGGAAGGTAAGGAAAGGTGAAGAAGTCTTGCCCAGCTCACCCTCGCAGATGATCAGCAGGTCACTGTAGCTGAAGCCCGTGGGGCACTCGCAGCGGAAGCTCCCAATCTGATTGATGCACACACCGCTGGCGCATATCCCCAGGATCTCCCGGCACTCATCGATGTCTGCAAGCGGCGGCAAAGACTTTAGATTTAACCATGAGACAGATGGCAACAGCCCATCTGGACAAGAATTAAGCCACCAAACTGGACAGCCAGAATTCGGGAGATGTGCTGCCTTACTCACCCACAGCTTTTCCTGTCTCGATGTCTAATCTGAAGCCAGGGACAATGTTTCCACACAGAGTACGGTAGCCACCTGGCAAAATCATCAATTGTATAAACCTTTTCTATCCTGCTTGCTCTAAGTTTCTACTTTTAAATCAAATATTGAAATATGGGGGTGATGTGTAGCACAGCAGGTTAGAATGCTGTGTCTGTGATCAAAAGGTCACTAAATGAAATCCCTTGGCTGGCAGAATGATGTCATTGTTTGGCCCTTGGCAATGGTACTTAACCCCGGTGCTCCAGAGACTGCCTCAATTATACACCAATGCATATAAGCATCTGCTAAGTAACTTAAATGTCAGGACAGTACATAAAACACAGCGATAGTACACAAAAACGGACAGAAACCATTGGAATGTAGATTTAAATACAAACAACATTGATGTGTTTCTGATGTCATTATCATCCAGTTTGATAGGAAGCAATTATATGGTTTTCAAAATGGCCCCACAAGAGGTGATTATTTTAATGGTTTCGGTATCTCTGGAACTGACCAGTGCCAGGGGCAGGGCAGGCCTCGCAGGGTTTGTTCCAGGCCTTGCCCACATTGTAGGAACAGCAGCACAGCCTCTGGGTTATGTTGAACGTCAGCTCATTGCTACATGCTGTGCCATTGTGGTTTCTGTAGCAAACACTTTTTCTCATGTCTGGAGAAACAGACACAATAGGATAGGTGTACCTCATGGCTCAGTCCTCAGTCCCCAATCTCAAAGGATATTATTACAAATGATCATTCATGTGACTCACCCATGCAGTTGTTTCCCCCGTTGACTTGCATATAATCTTGGGGACACACACAGGTGTAGTTACCTAGAGTGTTGTAGCAGGTGCCTGGACCACATATTCCAGGGTTGAACACACATTCGTCAATATCTGGAATGGGATGTAAAGCAGATTAGTGTGAGACAACTATGAAAATAAATTACTTCCTTGGAAATTTTCTATTACTGCATAGTTAATCACTATTTGCAATTAATTTGTAGATGCATTTATTTTGTGGATGGTAAGGAAATTAGCTGGTACCACTTTTCAGTAAGATGTAAAAAGACAGGGGGGGAAACTTTGCTCTTTTTTGATGAAATGCAAATTTTATTTTTGATGGAATAATACACAAACATTCATCACAATAGTTTGTCTCTGTGATCCAGCCTTGCAGATAAGACACTGGCCAGGATCAAGACTTGTCATCACATGCACAAATTTCCTCCCTGAGCTGATGACTCACCCTCACATATACGACTGCCCTCGTTGAGGTAAAATCCATTCGGACACTCGCACTCGAAGCTGCCGAATGTGTTGACGCAGTCGCCACCCTGGCACAGCCCTGGGAGCTCCTGACACTCATCGATGTCTGCATTGGGAGGTATGGCAGCCCATGATGACACTAAGAGTCTAGGATTTTTTAATATGGGGGGTATAACAGAGGCCTTAATTCATGTAAGGTTGGCCCCTCTGTCGTTAGCCAATGATATGTTTTGGATGATTGAGTCGCAGGTGGAGGAGGCACTCTGAGGGCCAATCGGCATTCAATTTTGGGCAGTGGCCCCACCCCAGAATATAGCTCCGGACTATATACTGCACGACACAATGGAACAATGGAATGAATATTACACTGTCAAGGAAGCAATGGATTTACCTTCCAATATAATAGTAACAGGATTGGGTCGGAAACCCTCCCCTCCGGGACAAAGAGTGTTGTAATCCGCTGTAAGGACATCAAGTCATGACAGGTCAGTTGATGGATGCTACAGCAGTACTACCAGGCATATTTCATGTCTCCTTGGAAACCAATGGGGCCTTACAGGAGTTGAGGACAGGACAGAGCTCACAGGGGATTCCCCAGGCACGTCCTAAGGAGCAGCAGCAGGAGGACCGGCTGACCCCAACGCCCAGCTCCACACCGCAGACCAGGTTCCCCCGTCCCCGGTAACCAAACTCCAGGTAGCAGTTTCCCGCTCGAGTATCTGCCCAGTACAGGGTGTGGGAGGGGACATATTTCAAACACATTCTGAATTACATCATTGCAGATTTGCTGACAGGCAACAAACACCTGCTGCAGATTTCTGAAAGTAACAGCCATTTTATCAATGCTGCCTTTAAACCATGGATGATTAGGGGAAATTCCTCAGATACTGAGCTGTACTATTACACGCATTCACAGACAGTGTCAATCCTCTATGAAAGGCACACGATGTTGGGTGCCCAGACATACCAACACAGCCCACGCCAGTGGGGTTCAGATCAAAGTCTGGCGGGCAGTTGCAGTCATAGGACCCGGCGGTGTTGACGCACAGGCCGTTCACACAGCTGATGGGGTCTAGGCATTCGTCCACGTCTGCGGCACAACAACAACACGCACGGTTGTCAGAAAGTGTAATTTTTCATTGAGGGTGTAGCTTTATTGACTCTCCCTTGGTCAGTAGTTCTGATGGATATGTCAATTAACATAATTAATTAAAACGGCAGTGCTTAAAAAAACATCATACATTTGAAAAATTCCTACAAAACTCCTTTCATTAAACAAAATGAATCTGTTTTCACACAAGTCAGACCAACACTTACTGGAGCATAATTATGATAAATTCTTAAACACGTGTAATTGCGACAAACATTTTTTTTTTACATCTGCCAGTTATTATTGCTAATATTAAAACAAAGTGTTATTAAAACGACATTTAGCCCAGATTTTAATTATAATTTCCATTTATCATGTTCTGGAGTAATCAGAAAAAGAGAGGGAACGATAGACTGTGTGAAAGACAGATCACAAACAGATTGTACTTTGCCTTCAAACCTGGAGATCCTGCCTTAAAGTTACCGAGAGTCATTTCTACCCCAGCCTGCACTTTACAGCCTATTTAACATGAGCCAGCCATGCACGTGTAGTGAGGATCAAAGGGAAATGGTCAAGATATATAGGAGAGGGCCCACTGGTGATACCGCGAACAAACGAGGGCCACCTACCCGTGCAGTTACCCGAGGACCTGTTCAGCTCGTACCCTTCATCACAGAAACACCGGAACATGCCGGGGATGTTCTTGCACGTGCCAAACACGCAAACATTTGGGAAGGAGCACTCATCAATGTCTGCCAGACGTCATGGAGAAGATACAGAAGCATAAATTGGTTTTGTGACATATATACTACCTGTGTTTATAAATGTAAAATAGCTGTGGAAAAAAAGCTCTGGGATTGTAAAAAACATTAACGAGAGAATTTGTTCTATGGAATCATGGCAACAAGTTCAGGGAGATTTGAGATAATGAACTGGGAGTTTTGGCAGGCATTTAAGTAAAAGCACAGTGTTCCTGGGCTAGTTAGCCAATAAAAAAGCGGTATAATATGTGACCCCTTCATATTCTGATGCAGAGGGAGGAGCTACAGGCCTGCTCCAACCTTGGCAGGATCTGCTGTCGGAGGTGGGGGTGAAGCCCATGTCACAGTCACAGCGGTACCCCCCTGGCGTGTTGAGGCACTGGCCATTCTCGCAAAGTTCCATATTGTCCGCACACTCGTCAACATCTGCGGGACACGTGGGGGAAGGGTCAGCGCTGCAATCCTTCGCTGGAACCTGTTTCCCTCGGCATGCCGGCCTTACCCGTGCAGGTGTAGCCATCCCCAGTGAAGCCCTCAGTACACGAGCACCGGTAAGAGCCCGCCATGTTCTGACATTCGGCACTGGCGCTGCACCGGTGTGTCCCGCTGCTGCACTCGTCCACATCTGCGCAGCAAGAGATAGCAGGCGGCTGCACGGTCAGATTAGCTCAGCAGTCGCAGACTGCCTGGAATGCACTGGTTCCACAGGGTGGCAATGTTCCGGAATACCACAGTGATAATCTGTTTTGTCTGGATGGTTTCCACACATCCCATCTTTCTCTCCATGAAAGACACAGACACACATGGATGCACAGATGAGAGCAAGTTTTTGAGCCCAGAGAGCACAGTTGGCCAGCTGGAGCAGTTGGGGTTAAGGGCCTTGCTCTACCGGACACAGGATTCGAACCAATGACCTTCTGTATGCAGGTACAGATCTCAAACCTAGTAGCAACACAATGCCTCTAATAAATCAAACAAACAAACAAGTAAATAAATAATAGACTAAACAAACACAAACAGACAGACAGATATAGATAAATCCTGAGCTAAAGCTTTCAAAAACTCCCCCGTTTCTGCTGCAATCATTTTGTAGCATGAACCTTAAAGGCAGGAAATTTCCCAGGAAACCACAATACTGCACAGGGCACCATCACAGGACCTTTGAGAAGGCAGCACGGCACAGTTACATTGTTGATCATTGATCATTTAAGGGTGGATGTCTGGATTATAGGCATTATCAGCATCCCCCTAACCTTAAACCTAACCCTAACCCTAACCTTAAACCTAACCCTAACCCTAACCTTAAACCAAACCCTAACCTTAAACCTAACCCTTGCATTTCAAATGCCGGAAGCAGCAGAGCTCTCCTTGTCCATTCAGCCTGTGCCCCCTTTATCTGCGAGTGGCATTCACGGCCTTCCTGCTGCCTCCCCCATCAATATCCCGCTGAGTGCGGCCAGTGCTGTCTGTTCCCTGTATCTGACACCGGGCAGAGCTGGAGTCCCAAGTGAGTGAGACATCTCTGACCTGAGTGAACGAGGGGAATGGGGTCTAAAAGCCTCAGTCTGAACAGGGGTGCCAAATAAAATGTCAGGCTGTCCGTTTTGGTTCCAAAATGGCTGTAGGAGGACACAAGTCAAAAAGGACAAAGGTGCAGGAAGTTCAGAGACCATCCATCCACAGCTGCTACCCGGCACTAAGGTTTAAAGACAGAGGTTCATGCGTTCATTCATTAGAAACTAACCTGACATTTATAACGCACTGTAAAGCTGGGCATTACGGCAGCAGGAACAACAGAGACAACACTTGTTTGAAAGACAACATACTCTTTAATATCAGCCCTTAAATGGGCCGCACACAAACAACCACCAGATCTCCAGCAAAACATAATGAGGAAACGCAGGGAGGCTGGACGCCAGACACTAAGGCACACATATGGTGGGTCATTTACACAATAACAAGTACAAACACAGGTAAAGGCACACGTGACGGTCGGGTCCACAGACCAGCTATTTAAAACAAGAGGGGATTTATACAAGGCTCGTGAGTATCCTGGGAAATGCTAATTGGCCCCCCACCACTCTGAGCCATCTCTCCGGTGCTACAATACAAACGTATAGAGAGAGTCTGGAAGAGACAGTCTGAGCCTGAGAAAAGCGGCAGGAAACGTGGCTCACCGGCACAGGCGACCCCACTGCCCACCCAGCCCTCCTGGCAGGAGCAGCGGAAGGCCCCCGGGGTGTTCACACAGGCAGCGTTGATGTCGCAGTCGTGGGCCCCCATTTCACATTCGTCCACATCTAAAAGAAAGGGGATGTTTCACTGTACTCACTTTATAGAACTATTCCACAATTTCAAATGGTGGCTGTTCGTTTGGTGTCTGATTTTTGGAAATAAGAGTTTAGTCTGGTTTAATCCAGTTTACACTGCTTTAAAGTTCCCTGAACTGGTTTGATCAGGTATGGAATGATTTAAACAGGACTGGGGTATATATGGCATGTCCATACAATAATTTCCATATAATTTAGCTCAACAGATGGATAGCAGTTCAGGGTTTTGAACTTCAAGAATAGTTTTAATTACAAAAATACATAAATAACAAATAGAAAATACTACATATACGTATAATCTGTGAAATTATGCCATCATTCATCTGATGTACCCAGGTTTAAGTTAATTTAGACTTGTTTGTTACTGTTGGACCATTTTGTTTAATTTAAAATAATTGTATCTGATGTAAAGCTTTGATGCTGCAACCGTGAAAACATGCATTTTGATTTTTTGAACCATATGAAACCAGCCAAATCCAAATCAAACCGGCATAAACCAGAATCAGTTTCAACTGGCTAAAATTGGGTTAATCCCTTAGCAACAGGGTTAGATCTACAAATCGCTAAGAAAATAGAGAAACGCATATACCAGATAATGCAGACCATTCTGTTTTTGTTGGATCTTGTTTGAATCGCTTTACAACATCCTGATTAGGTTTGTACTGGTTTATAACCGGTTCCCTCAGGGTACAGCTGTGCAGGTCTCACCTGTACAGCCTGTCGAGCCCTTCTTCACTGAGTAGCCCTTGTGACAGTGGCAGATGAAGGATCCCTTGCTGTTCTCACACTCTCCAGACAAACAGATGTTAGGATTGAGGTCACACTCATTCACATCTGGAAAGACAGAAACATGATCTCACACCATGGACCCTATTGACGTGTGGGGCAGGAAGCAGGCGAAGGCAGCGCCTGGCACACATGTGGGAGCTCCTCCGCACATATCACACCCTCTGCAACTCCCTCTGCTATGCCCACATGGATCCTACGTGGGGCACAAAGCAATGTACTGGCTGTGGATGACATATCAGCTTTCAGTGATGTAAGGATGTGTA
Source organism: Stomatorhinus walkeri (assembly GCA_026784285.1). NCBI lineage: Eukaryota > Metazoa > Chordata > Actinopteri > Osteoglossiformes > Mormyridae > Stomatorhinus > Stomatorhinus walkeri. The sequence goes on from JAODUD010000117.1 coordinate 38,836, forward strand.
TTGAGTACATACTAGGAGGTCAGTTATGGAATGGTCACTGCTTTACCCAATCAACTAGCCCAGAAGCCAGGTCTTTCATTCTCTCTCTCTCTCTCTCTCTCTCTCTCTCTCACACACACACACACAGGTAATTATATCTTTGTGGGAACTCTCCATTCATTTCTATGTGGAGAACTCAACATGATAACCTTAACACCTACCCAGACTTTTGGTATTTTTAGTTTTTTTTTTTTCTAAATCCAGTCACAGAGCTTTGTGGGGACCTGAAAAATGCTCCCCACAATGTAAAAATATCAAGTTTTTATCACACCGTGGGGCCATAAACACCCCCCCCCCCACTCACACATACACACACACACACACACATGTAGGGTAAACATATCCTTATGGGGACCGCTCATTCATTTCTATAGGGAAAATGC
>JAODUD010000117.1:39357-54808 GCA_026784285.1 Stomatorhinus walkeri
TTTATCACACTATGGGGACATTGTGTCCCCATAAGGATAGGTATACCCGCTCACACACACACACACACACACACTCACACACACACACTAGTCCTTTTTTGCTTCTTGCCTTAACTTTGTGGTACTTGACAACTGGAGAGCAGTATAATGCAGATTAGCTGTCACACATCGTCTAGGTGAGTTACGACTTCTCTGTAAAGAATGTGTCAGCCCTTCTACAGCTGTCCCATCAATAAGACGCATAATAACTTTGCGTGCCCTCATTCTGAGCATGAGTGGCTGAGAGCTACTTCAAAGTTTTGTGCCAATTATTTAAGGAAGTTCAGAAATATCTACCGGCCATAGAATTTACTTTCTGCGTACCTGTATGACCTCACTAGTCATTAATATAAACAAAACATTACAACTATAGGCAAAACCTAAAAATCTGACACAAACATAAAAACCCAGCTGTAAGCAGCCATCAGACAACGTTTACAGTATCCTGTGACCTCATATGAGATGAAGTACCTGTACAGGTCCTCATGTCCATAGAGGACATGAATCCATCAAAGCAAAGGCAGTGGTACTCCCCGGGGATGTTGCTGCACTGTCCGCCATGGCAAACATCTGGCTCCTCTTCACATTCGTCTACATCTGCGGGCAGACGAAAGAGCTGACGATGGGCGTGAGACTTGAGAGCCCGCTTTCGGCTTCAGGGGATCAAACATCTGCCATCTTTCCTTCAGCTGCGCAGCCTGGATATCTCTGGGCTGCTCAGCTGTCCATGTCGCGATCAGGGCAGATACATGCCAAGGAAGATGTGGGCCTTTGCTATTTGTGTAGCTAATGTCAACCGAGGGATGGGACCTTACTGTTTACTTCCCATTAATGTTTATCATGGGGAAGTGTACCTCAGTTTACATTTATTTTCTCAGCAGACGCTTTTGCCCATTGTGACGTTCGATGTAGGGATGCTTAGGTTGAGAAGGTAGGGTCTGCCAACATCCAGCAGTGATATAATTACTCTGCTGGCTATGGGATTCAAACCCACAACCTTCCAGGCACTGGTATAAATGCTAGTGTTTAAAATGAGGGTGATTAAAGGTAATGTTTTTGATGAATTAAAGCACAGACTGCATTTGATGAGATGGGTTTAAGTGGGGGGGCCGAGCAGAGAAGCGGGGAGGTGGCCTATTCACCGGTGCAGCTCCGCTGGTCCGGCATCAGTGTGTACCCGCTGCTGCAGCTGCACTCGTAGCTCCCCTCCGAGTTGGCACAGCGGAAGTCACAGCCCCCATTCTGAATGGCGCACTCGTCGATATCTGTGAGGGCCAGCAGGGTCAGGACACAACACATGACTGCCAATTAGCACACTTCACTCACTGTGTTTTAGTAGGCATAAAAGAATAACACAGAGGGGGACGCGTACCCACGCAGGCCTGGCGGTCCGGGGTGGCCTGGTAACCAGAGTCACAAGAGCAGCGGTAGCTGCCGGCCACATTGATGCACCGCCCGTGCTGACAGAGCCGGTCGCTGAGCCTGCACTCATCCACGTCTGCAGCACAGACACACGTTAGTGACGTTAGCGAGGGCTCTGACTCCGCGCGCCGGCCATGGACACGTAATGCGTACTGTGGGGGTGGTCTGTAATCAGGGCTGGCATGACAGAGTGCTCACATGTTACGACTTCTTCTCGTTTTGTAGAATGAGGTCCTATCTATAGACACAGGTCTTTGGTCTGGGACAGAAAGGTGGCTGCTAGAATCACAGGTGTTGAGGTCACACTAAGAAGGATGGGCAAGGGATGCTCTTTGATCCTCTGCTTCGTATAAACATATGACATCATTAGAAGTAATTTATCATCAGCGGTCTGCCTCGAGCAAAGTGGATTTTATGTCCAAAAGGCTGTAGGTATACTTTCATGAGAACGGTGATCCCCCTATGTGGTTGTAGTTACCAGATCTGGCTGTAGTAATAGTTATGTGATCCTTCTAGAAAACAGTGCGACCTATTTTCCCTGAGCTTTCACTATGATGATGGTGTTGTTAATGATGTAAGAGTGTAACAAGGGGTGATGAATCACCCTAGCAATCACAGAACTACATTCAAATGCCACTGATTGGCCACTTACCGGTACAGGCATCACCATCTGGAGAGGGCTGGTAACCAGGGGGGCAAATGCACTTGTAGCTGCCCTCTGTGTTCTCACAGGAACCCCCCAGGCAGAGGCCAGGGTCACGCTCACACTCATCAATATCTAACAGGAACACAAAATACAACAGAGGCCTTTAAGGGCAGAATAACTGGCAACAACCTTATGCAGGCTATACATCTAACGTTGCAGAACTGCAGGTAGTATTTTACCAGGAAACCAAGAAACATGGTTTTATTGCATTCATTCCATCACGGGTAGCCAGAGGGGTCATGCTGTCAAATGCTGACTCTCAGATGACAACCACTGAGACGTGCCAAGAGCAGGTCAAACACAGGGCAACAGACGGCAAAATGGTAAAGGCTGTAGCCTCATCGCAGTTCAAGAAGCAGGAAAGATCCAGCTGTGAGGCAGCTCAGTATTTGACCTGAACTTTTCCAGTTAAATATCTCATATTCTTTGACTGTATGTCAGGTAAACAACTAAGTTTAATAGAAAGGTGTCAAATACACTTTAAATATAGGAGGAGAAAAACCAGAAAAAACATTGTTAAGGGCTGATTTGACTTTTTTTTGCCCCAAACTATTTTCTGTATCTGGCTTCAGCCAAAAGCAACAAACTCTCACCCCAGTCTCAAGCAGCAAATCACTTCAAAGCCCGACATGTTCAAACGAGCACCATCAGCCATCAACACTCTTTTACCTGATACTTAACCCAATGTTACAGTCACATTTTTTTCCTTTGTACAACCAAACTGGCCAATCAGAGGTGATATAAAAGAAAGATCGGCTGTTATTGGCTGCACTTCACATGGAAAGAAACATGATTGAATGCCGCGTAGTGCCCCCCCTTTCATGTGTCCTATAAGGTGCCCTTATAGGTATAAACAGTGCCAGTGCCCTACCAGTGGAAAAGGGTGCCGTTATGAAGTGCCAACCCTACATGATTGTTCCAAAGGATGCCCATTGCAGTAGAGAAAACGGGCTGCAATGCTGTAAAGGGTATTCCTACGTGGCAAGAAACCATGACAAAGTGCCTAAGTATGTACCCCTTCTGGTGGATACATTCTGCGGGGAAGGGGGGGTGCTCACCCATGCAGTTCTTCATCATCATGAAGCCACTCTCGTAGCCCTGGAAGCAGTCACACTCGAAGCCGCCTGGCGTGTTCACACAGGTGCCCTTCCCACACACGTCAGGGGAGATGTGGCATTCATCGATGTCTGAGAGGGACCGTTGGGAGGAGGGAATAAAAGAACATTGGCTGTCATACCCTGGGCTGCCAAACTAGCGATGATGTGTGTCCAGGTTTGAGTGCTGGTGATTCCTGCAGTGCACTTCCTGTCTGTCCCGTTACTTCCTGTCTGTGTCCCGTTAGATCCTGTTTGTATCCAGTTATTTCCCGTCTGTACCCTGTTACTTCCTGTTTATGTCCCGTTACTTCCTGTCTGTTACCCGTTAGATCCTGTTTGTATCCAGTTATTTCCCGTCTGTATCCTGTTACTTCCTGTCCGTAACCCCCACTGAGGTGCACGCCAGCTGGCTCACCCGTGCAGTTTTGCTCCTCAGCATCCAGGGCGAAACCACCATCGCAGCGGCACCTGAAGCTGCCGATGGTGTTGCGGCACTTCCCATGCGTGCAGAGACTGGGGAACATCTTACACTCGTTGACATCTGCAAAATGGCAAAAACGGTGAACGGATGCGCTCGGCTCCGGCCAGCAGAGAGAGCCGCGATGTGAAGAAATACTGAGTCAATCTATATTGTTCAAGGATTCTCTGAAAGTCCCATCTGGAATAGCTACAGTATTTCATAAAAATGTGTGAAATTTCAGAGCACTCAGTCTCCAAAGAACCTTCTGGAAAAACACCTGAGATCTTCATACATTTCAGTTTGTAACTTTAGTCATGAAATCAAACTTTAACACAAAAATTTAATTTCTAATAACATTCAATTAAAATTGCAAATGATATTCAATGAAAATGTTATTTGAATATACAGTGCCAGTCAAATGTTTGGACACACCAAGCAACCTACAAAGGAGAGTGATAGAATCACATCACATGGCCTGATCACCTGATCTAAACCCAGCAGATATAGTTTTGGATATAGGTTGACCAGAGAGTAACAGCAGCCAGTGAGTGCTCAGCATATGAGGAAACTCCATCAGGACAGCTGGAAAAGCATCCCAGGGACCACCTCATCAAACTGGCATAGAGGAGACAGTAGGTCAGCCAGTCCCTGGAGCATCTAGGGTTAAGGGCCTTGCTCAAGGGCCCAATGGTGGGATCACTCTGCTGACCCAGGGATTTGAATCAGCAACCTTTTCCCAATTCATGGAACTGCCCCTGCCTAACAAATTATTTTTTGGTCAGCATATAATTCTGTATATGTTGTTTTATAGTTATAAATAAACCTTTCTATGAGTAGATGTGTCCAAACGTTTGAGTGGTACTGTAAATATAAATAAATACATGCATTCGTTTTATTTGATCTATTGTGTACAATAAAAGTATTCTTTATTATCCAGAGAAAAAATATCTGTGTTTTCTTTCCATACTTTCCAAAGAGAATCACAGACAGTGAACCGGAGGTAATCAGGAATGCCAGTGAAAAATAATGTTCCTGTTCTTGCAGAGCAGATCCCAGTGCCAAAATCAGTCTGCCTGCAGGTGGGTATTTCCTGGCTCCTTACCCTTGTAGAAGGGCCGGCCGCTGAGCACGTCGCCTCTGTTGGTAAAGCCTGGCCCGCGGGGACAGAGTTCTTCATACCCACGGCTGCCGGGTCGAGGACAGGCCTCGCAGTCTGTGCCCCAGGCCGCCCCCACGGTGCAGCAGCAGGCATCCAGGCGGAAGCGGCCGGCCACGGGCTGGGCGCAGGTGTCCTCCTCCCAGGTCAGGTAGCAAAGCTCCGAGCGCACATCTGGAGGAGCAAGCAGACAGGCCCACCATCAACATCCAGGCTCAGCCAGTGGCATTAAAACTAATTCATACAGCAAATGCCACAATACAAGCAAACTAAAATGTATAAAATGGTTTTGTATGTGGGGCTCAGCAGTCTCTGTGCCTGAGATTGGGAGCTCACTGGTTTGAATCTAGCTACATCTTCACTGGGTCCTTGAAGCACCAGCACCTGCTTCCCCTTTCAGTTTGGTTCCTCCCAAGGGTTCTTCCATCTAGGAAGTTTTTTTCTTGCCACCGTTGCCTCTGGCTTGAGTGTGGATATTTGTGAAGTGCTTTGAGACAAAGTGATGTTATGATGTTGTGCTATACAAATTGAAGTGAAGCGAAGCAAAGTGAAGTTAAGTGAAGTGAAGTGAGCAAGGCTTTCAAACCCCTGAAAAATGTTCCTGGGGCACCAGACAGACAGCTGACTGCGCTCAGACTCCAAGCTCTGCTCTCACCTGTATATGTATGTAAGTCCTTAAAAAAATTAAAAAAGGATAGCAAGACGGGAAATGCGAAAGAACACATTCCTTTATACCTGTGTAGCTTAATTTCTTACTCCTTGCACCTACAGTTACACTGAAGTCAGTAATACGGGTCAAGCCCGAGCCCATTGAGAAAGCAGACACACTCACCAACGCAGAGGCGGCCCGTGCCGTCCAGAGTCAGCCCTTCGGGACAAAGGCACCGGAAGGAGCCCTTGGTGTTCACGCAGCGGCCGTTGGTGCAGACCCCGGGAAACACCAAGCACTCGTTCACGTCTGTGACACAGGAAGTTACATTTATAAAAAAAAAAGCTTTTGTGTGAAGATTACAGATAGAGCCCTTGCTAGGAAGACTCTTATCCAGGGGAGATCCCATATCAACTATAAATAACACAGGGGCAGAGTATAGTGACGATCAGTCTGGCCAGTAGATGTGTTTGAGGGTTATCTATGGAACCCTCTGGAGTCTAGGGGTAGGGAACACTTTCACTCACTGGGGCATGGTCACACATTTCATTCAATATCATAAAGTTAATTCATGGCAAATAAATTATTTTAATTTATTTTAATGAAATCATTTTAATGGTTGATGGGGATGTATCTGGATCGCGTTTCACCGCTGCATTGTTCATCAAATTACCATGCAAATGCGATATGTGAATATGTGCTAGTGCAGCTATTTAGAATGTGAATAGCGATCTTCAGGTGAGAGCGGTACTACACGCCCCCGATTCAGGTAAAGCAAAGTAAGGCGACATTGTTCACTTTTTTGCCTATTTAACCTAATTTTAAAAACTTTACTATTTCCGACAATGGACGTTCTGAAAAGAAGACAGATTACGGATTTAGTCAGCATTTTTTTCATGTTCCTATAGTAAGATTTCAGTGAGTTATGAACTGAAATACACAAGAAAAATACGCGGCATCGCCGACGATGCCATCGACTCCAGGGGGTTAACTATAAATGACACGGGGGCGGAGTACATTGAAGATCAGTCTGGCCAGTAGATGTCTTTGGGCTTATCTATGGAAACAGGGATGCTGTCACATGATGACAGGTCCTTAGAAGCTGAGAGAAGTGGTAGGACTGCAAATGGTGAAAGATCACAGCGTGTCAAATGTCACGGTCACGAGGTGACAAAGCGCATTCTGTACCTTCACATGAAAGCCCCCTTGGCCGTGCGTACCCTCTCGAGCAGAAGGGGTCTGCAAAAAAATGTATTAAAATATACATATAGATATAGTGACCAACATCCAAGCAGAGTGCTTGGATTTTACAATATATACACAAGAGTTCCATTGAATTATGCAGGAAAAACTGCTTTATGTAAACGAAGACAGTTGTGACATGATATGAGAGAAGCTTAAATAAAGTTTGAATCTTAGGTTAGAGGAGAAAAAAAAATTCCCATGAGCTACAACAAATTTAGGAGCCATGCAAATTTCGATATCTGTCAACGAGATTAGGGTGAAAAGTGTTATACTGTAACTGTACATAGTAATGGATATAATTGTGTGTTTTTTCTTCCTTCTGCTATTACTTTGCCAAAGATCAATGTAGCTTGGACTGGAGTCAACAGTGCTGGCAAAGATCATGCAGCTAGAATGTGCACGACCCCCGAAACCACAAAGAACCTGGCCAGAGCACAAGAGGTAGCTGCAATTATGAAACGGCAAGACAGCGGGATGTGGAGGCTGGGGGTCGGACCACAGGAAAGGCTAGAGGGGGTCTTTTCCTCAGCAATGCACAGGCTAAATAGTATAAACTGAAAATTGAGATTTAACGAGCCAGACGCCAAATATTCCTTAGAAAGGCAGTTAGACAATATCAGGCAATTAGACAAAGCGAGAACGGGGCATTATACGAACATCCCTGATTTCCATTCCCCGTGCGAAAAACCACAAGAATAAAGGAGAGTTGTTTTGTGACCGCCACTGTCAGAGCGCAGGCTTGGTGGTGTCGGAGGGCACCGTACCGATCTCGCACGGCTGGCACGGACTGCCCCAGGCTGCCCCTAGTGTGGCGCAGCACTCCGACCGCAGCGTGCCCCCATGCAGGTTGACCTCGCAGCGGCCATCCTGCACGTTCAGCCAGCAGGTCCCCTTCAGGCTATCTGCGAGCAGGAAGCAGAGGATTGTGGAAAGGAGAGCAGGGGGTGTTTAAGTAGGGAGCCGATCCAAATAATAATAAATGGAGCTGTACTTATTTTAGTCAGATGTATTATACTAAACATTTCTACTAAACAAACTCTTCTCTTCTAGGCCCTGTGCGGCCCAGTAGGTCACAGATCTATGCCCATGCTGTGCTGTGCTTATGTAACAATTACATCCATGTTGATTTATCTGCCATTTTTTCTTATCTAGAACAGCAAACCAAAAAAAAAAAAAAAACTCCAGACTAGTATATGTATCCAGTGTTGTACACTATTCTGTGCCCTGTAGGTCTGGATAGTTATCCATCAGTAAGCAATGGGCACCAACTCAGATACTTACCAACGCAGATGAGACCTGTGCTGTCCAGCTTGCTGCCGGGAGAGCACTCGCAGATGAAGGAACCAGCATTATTCTTACACTCCCCATTAGCACAGGGGCTGCTCTCACACTCATTGATATCTAAAATGAGGGAGGGATGAAATAGCATGTAGCACACCCCATTAGTACAGTACCTGTCTTCACACACACTGATATCTAAAATAAGAGGGAAGAGCTAGCACGTACCCACTCCCATTAGTACAGTACCCATCATCACATACACTTATATCTAAAATGAGGGAAGACATACCACGTACCACACCCCCATTAGTAAAGTACCCATCTTCACACATGCACCATCTAAAATAAGAGGGAAGAGATTGCACACACCACACCCCCATTAGTACAATACCTGTCTTTATACACACTAATATCTAACATAAGAGGGAAGAGATAGCATGTACCACACCCCCATTAGTACAATACCTGTCTTCACACACACTGATATCCAAAATAAGAGGGAAGGGATAGCATATACAGTACCCAAATACTTTACAGCATTTTCATTCATATTTGCTCATCCATCGTAATGTTGAAAAGGGTAGTTACCATACTTCTCCCAATTTAATATATCTATGACTGTTACTTGACTTAAAGATCCTGTAAAAGACCCTGACTGATGGAGAACATAGTAAGGAGGGAGCATTGTCAATCACCTTCTCTCTTTAAAGCCATGGCTTGTAACTGAAAGCAGGCTGCTATGTAAACTCATATGGTTCAGATGCCCTGGAAAAACTGGGACAGTAGGATCTGAGATCATCTGACAGATCTGCAATGGATGGAATGCATGGGTACGGGGAGTGAGAAACCTTTCCTGACAGAATGCATTATGGGATAATGGTGAAGGCCCAGGCTGCCATGTCATCAAATGGCTGTGGTTCTGGAAACCTGCCACTGCCACCTGAGTGCTACCTCTTGGATGCACTTCAGACCAACCAATATCCTGTTGTGTGGTCAACCAAAAATCCATCAGAAACAGCCAAACCTAGTCTGAGATCCAAAAAGCAGGAAGACGTGACCCTAATCTAGTGGCTGATATCACCGATACAGAGGGCGGCTGTGGAAAAATGACTGTAGCTTGTCCAAAAAAACACTCAGCTCGAAAAAAAAATAATAATAACTCAGGCTCTCTTAAGTGTCAGCCAAGCAGGAGTTTTTGGAAATGGCAGCTGGAAGGAGACTGAGCTTCCTCCCTGCGTGAGGCCAGTGAGGATGGGCTTGTTTCATGGGCAATTAGACACAGTAGCAGGTCTCTTCTCCAAGGGTCATTTCCCCAGAGGGACGGGTAAACGCACAGAATACAGCTTGTTGCAGCACACAAAGGTAAAATATGTATGCATTTGCTCTGTTACAACAATCGATTGCTGCACGTATCATGTGTAACTTACTTGCATACCAGTCACATGTATCCCTGGTGATAACTATGAAACCGTAACTCAACATTTAAGACATTATGTATAAGAGCAAGACATTTGGGATGGGTGACAGAAAGGGAAACTTAAATATGAATCAAAGCTAACAGCATGGCTGTGATAAACTCCATTAAAAAAAATTTATGGTGTAGTTCAGATTTTACAATACGTATAGAATTTTTATTTTTGACATGGGTAGAAAAACTTTGTCGAAGAAGGCTTTTAAAATCATCTGGTTTAAGATATGAGCTCACAGCACGTTCAAGGTTTGGGTCGAGGTTTGGATGAAACAGATACCGAATTAAACGTCAATTCTTCCCAAAGCATCTCACTTCATTAAACTGCATGACATCCGTCATACACACAGATACTATGCTTTTAACGGGTTACAAGTCTGATTTTATAACTTTAAACCAAGCCATTAAATCAGTGTAAATAATTCACATGACCTCAACATAATGAGATTAGCAAGAATATATCCTGGTTTATGTCTCTATCGTTGGGTCTTGGGGTCCGTTATGTTTTTGTTATGTCTTGGTGCATCGAGGACATCATGTCTCACCTTCACACGTCTCTGAGTCCTGCCTGAAGATGTATCCCTTGGGGCAGCTGCAGCTGTAACTTCCCGGAATGTTCCGGCAAAGGCCGTGGTCACAGAGAAGCCGGTTTACCAGGCACTCGTCGATGTCTACAAATGTAAACGTGAAGACGGTTGTCTACCTGCACTGATTTCTAAAGCCGCATGGGAAAAACAAAAGAGCGAACTATCTTTTTTCGGTGTTTGAGATCTGAAACGCCGATGTAAACAGAACAGATTGTTCAACTGACATTCATCAGTATGTAAAAGGCAAACACATGGAAGCACTTGGTGATGCTCTGTGGCGAGCAAGCCTGTTAGACACAATCAGAAACGAGTAAATACATAGAAACAGAAATGGTTATGGCATACGGCATAAAACACAAAGATGAAAGCCAGTTCACTCTCCCCCAATGACTGAAACTCATACAAACCGACTGATCATGCACTGACCAAGCCATTGACCAAAAGCAGCCTGTCCATATTTCAACAGATGTGTTTTAACCTAAATAACTAGATTTTCTGCCAACCACGCTTTCCTCACCACACTTTACTATCTGTCAGTTTGACTGACATTAATAAAAACCTTACAGAACAGGGACCCCGAATATATCAGATGTAACCACGCTGTTAAAATAATGACGCGGTGGCGCTCTTCAACAAAACATATGGAGCAGGAAGGACAGTGCTGCTGTGATGAACGTGCTGCTTGGAATTTCAAGAAAAGCTGGTCGGAATGAATGACTCACTGCTACGGCTTAGACGGAGAGAACTACAAAAAGGCCAGGCTGGCGTACAGCCCGTGGAATAATCACACGCTCTGATAAGGAGGGCGGCCTGATTATCAACTGTTTACCTATCTGCTCCAGAAAAGGTTTAACATAATACACGCTTTCTTCGGAGGCTTCCAATGACCTGCAAGAGCTGTTCTAAGAACAAGAGGGCGACTCAGAACTGGACGTTCAGGGCTCCTCTACAGGCTGCTTGGTAAATGTCTACTGCCAAGCGACGGGTCTTATCTGTCCGTCTCTGCTAACTGCGGTTCATGATTCCAGCACAGAAGCTTTCAACAAAACTGAATATTAAATTGTACCCATTTTTACATTCATCTATAGGCATGTGGTTGTGACAGATTTTTAAATCTGGCTTTTATAAAAGTACAAGTATGTAACATCCTGGGTGTGAGGAAGTTTTCCAGAAAGCACAGGAGCTGTGAAATTTCACACTAATTCCACACTTCAATGCGTGACTCACCTCTCCTGCAGAAAACATCTCTTTGGTATTTATAATTAAATGTGGGGGGTAAATTCCATGCATTTTGGTGGGAGGGGGAATGTCCACTGTAATATGGCTTCAAAACTTTTCTGTTTTGACAAGGTACACATGGGAAGAATGGATGTGTTCATGGGGAACACACAGGCTTCCCTGGTTTTTGTGAAAAAATCTCAGCAGGTAGCAATTTCCACACATATTAATGGCACTGGACAAACTGAGGTTAAGGATCTTTGTCAGTCATGGGACTTGAACTCACAGCCATCCTGTGTGGGCAAGGTGCCCAAAGCCTGAGCTACACACTACCCCTTGGAAAAGACTGGGAAGAGAAATAAACCAGCGAGAATGGATAAGGATTGTTTATGCATTGAACCAAAATCGAATAAAACAATCAATAAATCGATATTTCTATTATGTGGCATTTACAGTATGGATAATGTTTCCACTAAAAGTTTACAGTAAATGTGTAAAAATGTTAAAAGATTAGTGCCTCTGAAACAAATCATTCAACGTCAGAACAAGTGCAGGAGCAAAAGGCTTCGGGGCAGCCGGAAAGATTTCCAAACCCATGTGAAAATATCTTTATGAGCTTGTAGCTACGCCAGGGTTATTTCACAAAACCATGCTAAGGCCATTACTGCAGGATTCTATTTTCAGTGAGACAAATGATAAAGTAGTGATACACAGTCTGTAACGAGGTATCGATAAGTTCAGAACAGCATTAAAGGAGTGAAGCATCAAACTTTCCCTCTTCTGTAAGCGACGAGGTGATCTGATGCTGGTTTTCAGTAGGTACAGCATCAACGTCCACTGTTCTTCAAACAAACACTCAAGGCCCTCTTACTTGGCTTGTGTGTAACCTGGCCTGAAAGAGCCCCTTTCCTAATAAAGACAACATTAATCATGACGTAAGTCCTGCTCTGGTTACACTAAATTCAGCTGCCTTTGGAAATCCTTATTGTAGGTCTCAGCTTCCACCATACAAAAGGGCACCAGATTTCACACTATGGTTATGGCGTAAGAGCAGGAACCCTATAGAGCTCAGTTCTGTTTTTTTTCATGGGAGTTTGGTTTCCTTGTTGAGCGGGAACTTTCTGAAAATGTTCTGGAGGCTCAGGTTAAGTAAACACAGCAATCCACTTGCCATTGTTTGAGCATGGCTTCCACGGGATCGAATTACAGTGCCCACCTCCACGGTAAGCACCTACTATTACTGTAAGTGATAAACAGCGCCCCCTGCAGAGCGGTTTCTAGATAAACAGTCACACTCAAGGACTAAAGCTTAAGTAACGAGCTTTAGGCGCAGCAGATGGGTTAGTTAATGTCTGTTTGTTCACACTTAACTCACCAATGCAGCTTTTCCTGGTTAGGGCAGGCTCATAACCCACGTTGCAGACACAGCGGAAACTTCCCCGCAAGTTCTCACACGCACCATTGGGACAGATATCTGGGTCCAGCGCGCACTCGTTAATGTCTGGCCGGCACAGAGGGAGAGGGACACGGAGACATTTAGACAGAATGGAGAGGTATTTGTCTAGGGACCGTGTGACACCTCCCACATGCATGGACACATAAAGAGATGGCAATGTGATGGAGAAACAGAATATCACCAGGGTGAAAGCCCATAAAATGACACAAGTCACCGCACACCGTACAGTTACCTGTCCCATCCACAGAAAACCCAACACCGCTTCCACACAAGGCCTGGAACTCGGCTGAAAGAGAAAGAAAAAAACAGAGAGAAAATTCAAAATCCTGAGAATGAACAGAACCGAGTCCTACTTATTAAACAACATCTGCAGCCTTTGGAACACTTGCGATCACATCTGGAATTTGGAAGCACACGGATGTAAAGATAGTGGTAAGGAGTTACATTTCACACTTAATGTGTGTAAAAGGTGCCAAAACACAAGTGATCACGGGTCTAGGCAACACAGATAAGAGGTCGTTGCTCTCTTGCTGCATTGGGACTGGTCTGTGTTCCATCTCTGCCTGTCTTCTGAGACCTTGGTAAACCAATTATCATTACAATTTTTTGCATAGTTCATATTCCGGATCCTGTGACTTCTAACTTCTGGGTAAGTTTATTATAAACATGATTAATTAATGCTGAAATTTTGTTTTCTGCCTGGAAATATCTAAGACGGCACTAGTGTTCCCAGGGGAAATTCCAGGGGTCACACCTGAGTTCCTGCCTGGGCACGGGTGGCAGGGCTCTCCAAAGCTGTAGCTGGGATCGGCGCAGCAGCATTCTGACTTTGTGACGGCGCCCTGGAATGGCCGCGCACACACTCCCTTCTTAATGGCCCCGTAGCAGGTACTGCGTATATGTGTGTCTGAAACGGGGAGCGATAATCGGTTTCCAATCACTTCTGACTGGCGAGGTGATCGGACAGGCCGCTTGCATTTTGGGGTCAAGCTGAGCGTGTGTGTGTGTTGGGGGGGTGGGGTTACCTCCGCAGAAGCGGCCATCCACGCTGACTGCCAACCCCGCCAGGCATTCACAGCGGAAGGAGCCGTCTGTGTTGATGCAGCGTCCGTTCATGCAGATCCCGGGCGTCAGGCACTCGTCGACATCTGCTCAGGGTGGGGGGGGCGCACAAGAGTCTACATGAGTGATGGCAGAGAGATCGGTAATGACAGGGACGCTCGCTGAACCCTGATGAAATACAGCCTGCTGTGGTGCCTCTCCTCCGCATGTGCAACAGACACATGTACAGATGCCGGGACCCATTCCAGGTCTGCCACGGGTTCGAAGAAATGCACAGGGATCCTGTAACGTTACGGGGCAAAGACACCGTGCAGGGGTCTGACCCGGAACATCCAAATGCATCTGTCAACCGTTACCTTTGACATTCATGGTGACACCGACAAGAATTAAACAAATGTCACATAGAAACCACAGCCAATGAAGACCTGGAGCACATCACTGTCAACTAAAATCAATTAAAATCAAAGTCTGTTTTCCTTTTAGTATGTGCAGTTTATTACAGCTGAATTCTACAGTTTGGAGCAACAACAGACAGGCCTTTGAGCGAATTTACGCAACATCTTCATCTTCATTTCTTCCACATTTTATTAATTTTATTTAAACCAGTTGTTTATTCTATTTAAGACAATAAAATATTACGCCCATTATTAGTATCTAACATGGCTTTGGGCTGAAGAACAAAAAGATGCTGTAAAAATTTGACCGTGTACTCACCAATGCAATAGCGCCCACTAGGGGCCAGGGTGAAGCCGGGCTTGCAGACACACCGGAAGCTGCCGTCCTCGTTGATACACATACCATTCAGGCACATGTTGGTCGTGGCACACTCATCGTGGTCTGGCGGTGCCGGGTCATGGGACAGGGATGCAGACATTTTGTAAGGCCAAAGGTGACACGTCACAGACAATCAGCACACAGGGAGAAACTGCGCCAGTCCAGTCAGACAGTGGTATTTTCCACCCTGAGCAAACACCTGAATCATTAGCTTAATCATATGAAATTAATGAAAATCTCAATTGAAGAACAAATTGCCGAAACTCACACAGTGTATTTGTTGTTGTTCTTCAGATGAGACTGCCAATGATCTAAAGTCACACCTCCTCAATATATTTGTGACATTGGGAACCAAAACTCACTCAGTCCTCAAGTAATCCAACTGAGGTTATTATTCTTCAACTGAGGTCCCAATTCAGAACAAAAGAATGGACACCTGTAAATCTAAGGTTACCCAATCCAACTTAATAAAATTCTAGACAGCAAACTTCTTTCTACTATCTATGAATTTAACATAAAAAATTAAGAACTAACCATGTAGAAGGCTGCTATAAAAATGAATCAAGCGACTATCGCCATTCTCTATCAGGCCAACTTCCCCAGGTCCCACCCCCTGCCTTACACCCCACACTTCCTGTCTAGAGTCTCACCCCCCTGCCTTACACCTCACACTTCCTGTCCAGAGTCTCACCCCCCTGCCTTACACCCCATATTTCCTGTCTAGAGTCTCACCCCCCTGCCTTACACCCCATATTTCCTGTCTAGAGTCTCACCCCCCTGCCTTACACCCCACACTTCCTGTCCAGAGTCTCACCCCCCTGCCTTACACCC
>JAODUD010000117.1:55842-68689 GCA_026784285.1 Stomatorhinus walkeri
CTGAGCTATTAAGTTCTCCCCAAACGAGCTTGATGGGCCGAATGGCCTCCTCTCGTTTGTATAGTTCTTATGTTCTTATGTTCTAGATGCATTTTATGACAGGGGGTCTATGTTACACTTATAGGTAGGCTTGTCCAATGAGGGTGGTATATGTCACACTTACAAACAGCTTGTCCAGTGACAAAGCATCTATGTCACACTTACAGACTGCCTTGTCCAATGACAGGGGTCTATGTCACACTTGCAGACAGTCTTGACCCATAACATGGTATGTACAGGTATAGCAGTACTGCTGCTGTTCGATGTACTAAAGTGGTCAACGGATGGTGACAGGCTATGGTAAACTTCTTCATGCACAACATGACAAAAATTACTATAAGTAACACGTAATACGTGTGCAATTCTGTACACCACGTAAAGTAATACAAGATTATGGACAGACAATTTTAAGTGTTAAAGTGTTGACACATGGTATAAAAAGTGGAAAAAAACAGATAAAAAATATATTAAAAAATAAACAAATTCAAACGTGACTAAATGTAAAAAATATATAGACTGAATTACTTTCAGGGTTGCAGTAAAGTCGGTGAATATAGCTTGTTGAAGTTGATTTCTGTCACGACACTCACCTTAAGGTGAGCAGATAATTTTGTTATTTTGAAATGTTTACTATCAGATCCTCCACTTGAAAATTTAGCAGAGCAGTTTTTGCAAATTGCATTTCTAATGACATTAAATTAATTCCACATAGCAGATATTTTTCTAACAGTTTAGTACACCTGTGTGCAAGGCAATATGAGTCACCATTTTAGAGGAAATTATCGCTGATAAACCTCGGTTCATTTTTAACCATCGGCTGACGGCAGATTGTAGCTGTATCAGCCAATAGAATCGGTGCATCTCTCCAAGCCAATGCGCCTTACCGATGCACGCCTGTCTGGCGGGTGTCCGCTGGAACCCCGAGTGACACTTGCAGTAGTAGGAGCCCAGTGTGTTGACGCAGTCCCCATTCGCACAGGGGTCGGAGGTGCACTCATCCACATCTGTTTGGAGAAAGCCATGGACAGCAGTCAGTGTTAGAGGCCTTCACTTCTCCAATGACTATGCAAGGTGTAGCCGTACAGGAAGGAGACCCAAAGGTAACATTTTCTAATCCTGAGAACTGCCATTGTAACATGGAGAAAGGTATCCTAATTGGCTTTAAAAGTATCCAGCTGTAGAAGTAAATCCAATTTTTAAGTCTGCAATTTCCCCCAAATTAAATAATCCACTGTAAAATGGTACAATACGTACAGTGTGAGGCTCATTAGTGGTACACAGTTCCCTGGAATAATGTGCATGCATGCTCTGGCTGACTGTTTCACGCCTGCGCTGCAACGCTGCATCACCTGCGCAGTCTCCTCGGGCGTCCTGCGTGAAGCCCACGTTGCACTCGCAGTGGTAACTGGACCGAACTGGCACACACCGGCCATTTAGGCACAGGTTGGGCAGCTTCTGACAAATATCCACTGTCTGGTTCAGGGTAGCTGGGAAAATAGATGCTTTACTGTGCCCTGCTCTTGATAATAAAACATGGATCTGAGATCCAAACCCCGCCCCCCCACTCACCGTAATCAGGATAGTTGACTCTTGGCCCATTCCCATTGGTGCGGGGAACCCCTCGACCATTAAGCATTGGGTCATATGCAGCCGGATCACGGGGATCTGGTGGGATTCGGCCACCAACGATCCCGGGGTCCGCAATCAGGAACCTGCCAGTGACCCCCTCGATGCAGAGCTGGTGAAACTCCTCTGCGTGCGTAACAAGGCATAACCACATTAGGTCAGTACCAAACTATTAAAGGGTGAACAATATGCAAGTTACTATTAAAATAAAGGAATCTCTAGTAGATTAAGAGCAGGTGCTTCCACATAGTTGTCGATACTTAAGTAAGCAGTATCTCAACATGCTGAAAATAATGTATAAACATGTTGGATGGGAGTAGCTGTCCATTGCTTTAGCCACCATGCATGGAGGAGGAGCTCTCAAGAAGCGGGAGGAACATCATCATCTAAAACTGAGTTTTCAACCTTGGTTTGACCCATTGAGCACATCACAGGGTGGAGTTATTTTGTGATTAATGTAGTAGAAACAGCACAGGGCCTGGTCTGCTGAGCACGGGAAAAAAAGGCACAGTCAAATGAGTCCCCCTTCACGCTGCTGTCAAGTAAAGGTCCAGAGGAAGCCAAAGGAAGCCCGCAGCCTCCAGTGTTTGACACCAGCGATATTATGTTGCACCACTGGCAGTAAAATACCAAATTACGATGGAATCACTAGAGGAATGATGTTACATCCCCTCACAGTGTCAGCCCGGACACTACAGTGCATGCCAGAGAGTGTCAAAGCGGCCATGCTGGCTTGATTTTATTCCGATGCTTCCTTCAATTTAATGGTCACGTGTGGATTATGGGTGACAATGTGAGCCTCAAAACTAGTGCACTGGAGTTGGGCCTCAGGCACCCTCAATGTGAGACTGGAACGGTGAAAGTATGAGTGCGAGTAATACTGTTTGGCAGGCAGAGCTGCTGGGATTTCTGAATTAATAACTGAGCTCCTATTTGTGTCGCCATGTAGATAAAATATTAATGGAGGACAGAGGAGAATTTCTGTGCCCCCCCAAATTCCCCTTGCTTTTTTCATGTTTTGAAATTTTTATTACATTTGCTAATGAATACAAAAGTCCAAGATATAATTCCAGATGACAGCTCAACACGAATGTCAGTCAGGTGTGATTCTTGGATGCTGCAAAATGTGCTAGTGCTCGAACAGCAGTTTTTTAAATATAAAGTCTAAAACCTGCAGATGCCCACAGATCAGGGTTCACAACTCTGGTTTTACAGAGGAGATGTACAAGTTAAAAAAAAAAAAAATGAATATATATATATATGTGTGTGTGTGTGTGTGTATATATATATGGGATATATGACTGTTGGTTATATTGACTAATATAACCAGAAAGAGGTTCATATGTTGTGTGAAAAAAGGCTTAGTGTTCAATTGGACCAGTGTGCTATTATATTCAAGTAGGATTTTTTTGGAACCTTTGGGAGGCCAATACAGTCCTGTCTTACCAGACCCACGGACAGGGCACATCTCAGGCAGGGCACCCCTCGTCCAGCACCGACCCGAGTCACAGCAGCACTGGACCTTGGTAAAGTGACTGGACAGCTCCTGTGCACAGCGCCCATTCAGCAGGCTCCCGTAGCAGGATCCCACTCGCTGGTCTGAGGCATGCATGACAGAGGACACCATTATGACATCACAGTCATCACATTATGACAGCACAGGAGACATTGTTACATCACATCATTCTCTTTGTTCCATTGTTCCATTATTAAAAAACGTGGGCCTTTTATTTACTTGGTTTGCATACTGCCTGATTACTTGAGGGGGCACAAATAACCAATTAACTAATTACTACTCAGGTTCAAGTCATAAACAAATATAGTAACTGCATGAAATGAAGTGTTATGATTGACAAACATGGGATCCGTACATAACTAACACTTACTTAACTTTTTATTGTATCTTTGACTTTAATTGTTGTGTGTACCCTTTGTAAACTCTGGGATGTAAGACTTGGGATTATTATTATTAATCTAAACATTAAGTGTGTAAGAGTGTACTAGTACATTATTTGTCCCCTCTCAATTAATACCCAAGCTTCATGATAAATCCCATGATCCCCCTGTGGCCTAATTTCTGCTAGTGATCACATGGCCCGAGTCCTTAACATTTTGTTGTGAAAAGTCCTGGCTGCCACTTTAATACTGTCTCTCCCCCAGGAGGTGATACCATGGGGAACTTGCGAATTCTTACAGCCATCTGCCATTAGGACTGAGAGGCCAGAGGCTCAGGATGGGATCGACATCTTGGGGAAAAAAAGCATTTCGTGTCAGTCGGATCAGAAAGCCGAGCCCTCGGTGGCTGATACACAACCCCCACGGAACTTCAGTGCCAGCTACAGCTGATAAGAAAGTTATAAAGTGCCAGAGCTTGAAGGTGGGGAATTTTATTCCCTCCAAATGCAAAACCTTGATGGGCTCATAGTTTTGACAGTATGGCGTGAAAAAGGCACTTGTCTGAGATCTGACACTGTATGTAGGTCAGGGAACTTCAGCTGCGACCCGCCAGACTCCTGCAGACCCACACAGAGTCATGTTTGCACATGTGCTTCCTGGGAGGGTGAGGGGGAGGCTCCGAAGGAGAGCAGTGCTTCTCCAGTTGGGCACACGGAGACATGCGACGCCCACCCATCAAGGGAACGGTAACCTGGTAACCATGCATGGCTAAGTTAGGCTTTGCTTACCTGGAGAATGAAACCTCTAGGTCACCTGAAACTATGGGTTCTGGCTTAACTCAAGGAGCCAAGAGGCCCAGGAAAACGCAATGACCGAATCTGCAGCTCGCACTGATTCAGTCTGCCCGTAACACCTATTTATTTGCTTTTACAGGAACACACACACACAGGTTTGTAATTATATCTTTGTAGGGACTCTCCATTCATTTCTATGGGGAATACTCTACTCCCAACTTGAAGACACTAAGAGAGACTTCTGACATTTTTACGGTTTTGATTGCATTCACAGATCTTCGTGGGAACCTGGAAAATGGCCCCCACAACATTAAAAAACAGGCTGGGGCCGGTTGTACAAAACACCTTAAGTTTTCCCCTTAAGAATGACACTTGAGGTTTAATTTCTCCTTAGTTAAGTGATTTATTTAAGTGTGTTGCACAGAAGCCCTTAAAAGGTTTCCTTAGTTAAGGAAAAACATTAAGGGATTTCCAACATTGAAAGACGTTCGTTTCCATGGAGACCATTCATATGCTTGCACTCGCGTCTGCTTGTGATACCCGTTATCGCCTCACAAAGTAAAAAGAAATATGAGGAAAGAATACAAGAAAGCCAAACTGGTCAGAGGAGGAAAAGATTATACTTTTGGAGGAATATAATAAAAGAAAGAATATATTAAAAAGTAAATTTCATCCGCAAATAGCAGCAAACAGAAAACAATGAATGTGGGAGGAAATTGTCTTGAAAATCAATTCAAGCAGTCTACATTGTGGGTTAGTTATTTTATGTTCATGATTGCAAACTAACTGAACATTGATTGAATATTGATTTCTTTCTGTTAATAAATTGATGTTCATATTGTACTGGAGCTTGAATCCTGATGTGGGCACACTCTTGGGAAGCCGGCTACATTAAAGAAGTGGGTCGCTATTTCATCCTCTTCTTGTTTAGAGGGGAATTTCACTACGGTGTTCAACAGACAGGCAATGGTGTTTGAAATTCGGTGAATGACACGGCACACCGAAGACTTGTGGACAAGGAATACATTGCATATTACAGCCCGGAACGAGCCCGCAGCATAAAACCGCAAAGCAATCATTAATTGCAACGCAGCTGGGAGAGCACAGCTTCGGACTGTGGAGTGATCCAACTGTAGACGATTGGACAAATCATTCATTGACTGCCGGTCAAATTTATAAAGCAAAATGAGATCGTATCTAAGGGGTTCTCCCAGTCGCGGAACACTCTTTTTGGGATTCGTTCCATGTTGCAGTTAAGGTACAGTTAGAGGTACCTTAATATTTTTCCCTTAGTTTGGTTGCTAAGGTCTTTTGTGCAACTGTTAAGGGATTCCTTAAGTATAAGATTAGTATAAGATAAGGAGAAAAACTTAAATACTTAAGAGAAAATTTAAACTTAAGGAGGAGACTTGAGGGTGTTTTGTGCAAGCGGCCCCTGGCCCCCACAATGCAATATAAACACAATGTACACACAGACAGACA
Source organism: Stomatorhinus walkeri (assembly GCA_026784285.1). Taxonomy (NCBI): domain Eukaryota; kingdom Metazoa; phylum Chordata; class Actinopteri; order Osteoglossiformes; family Mormyridae; genus Stomatorhinus; species Stomatorhinus walkeri. Next base: position 61,680 of record JAODUD010000117.1, read on the forward strand.
GACACACACATACCAGCAACCTATTTGCGTTTCCAGAAAGGTATGCAACGTATGCAAGTCCTCCTCATTGGCTGAGGGCCCCCAAGAACGATCCGTCCAATCGCGACGGACCATGAGCCTCTCAGCGGGTCCCAGTGCGGCGCCCAGGCCCAGCGGTGGCTGTATCTGGAGCTTGTTAGCACGGCATAACGGCCGGCTTGGAGACGCTTAGAGGAAGCGTACGCAGCCATGCACATGCTCAGCGTCTGGACTGTGGACTCGCACCCGAGGCTGTTTACCTGAGACAGATTTCCCTCCCCTCTGCTGTACCCCTACCCTCCATTTTTTCCTTTTTCTCTCCCTGCTTCACCAGACAAAATGAATTCAAACAAAATACAGTAAGTATGTAAATGATATCTAGACCGCAGTGTGGGTGTGGCTTACTACTCTGTAATATTCCTCCTTAGGTTTTTCAGAAATACATCTTTCTTAATACTGGCTCGTGGAAAACGAAAAGTTAAAAACATCTCAAAAAATATACTAATTAAAAATCCCCCATATATTTCCAAATAGATTTTTTTTATTTTTACAAAACATCCGTCCCCCAACAGGGTGCTTGACATGTGCACATGAATGCACAGAGCAAAGAAGTCCAGAACAGAGCAGGGGAGAGGAATAGTAACCTGATAGGATGGAGGTCAGTGGGCAACCAGCTGCTCGCACCTTCAGGAAATGCTAACCTTACAATTTCACCTGGATACCCTAATATCACCAAATAAGTATGTGAGTTCAGTTAGTTCACCAGTCCTATTTTTTAACTGTACCAGGTACATACCATGTTATGTATTCACACATAGCTAATTTTGCACACTTCTGTCTTTTTTCACCAACAATGTATGATAACTTGTCTTTTAGACACCTTTATAGGCCTGGCCCTACAAGTTCAGATAAAACCATCAAATGTAACACTTGTTCATTGATACAATTCATCAAAACAATAAAGTATAATGAAAAGCGGATTAGCAGTGGGAAGTCAATTACTGTGGAACCATAATCCCACCCTATCCTTCTGAGAGACGTATTCACACCTGGAATGCAATGTTAATGCTGGCCTTTGCAAAGTAATTGCAGGTTAAGTCCAGCCACCGGCACCAGAAGGGAACTGAAAATCATGATCACTCGGGCTCTCCTGAGAGGTCGGGAAGCCACTGCGCCACCGGCATTCTGTACGCGTTTCGACACGCCCGGGAGTTTGGGAAGGGGTGGGCAGAAGGGAGATTATTTTCAACAAAATCACCTGGCGGGTAATAAAATAGCTCTGTAATTGCTGCACAACCGGAAGAGACAGTGCTCTGCAGGCTTATAATTGTACTGAGAACTGAAGCAGAAGGTCCTGGAGGAAGGGAGGGTGGTGATGACACGAGGATGAGGCCACGCCATTAATATGATGCGTGATGAAAGGTGGTCATGGATAAGCTCAAGACGACGGCAATAATACCCCGATTGTAGCAGAAGCCTTGGTTATAGGGGAGCAAGACCTCCCACTGTCTAACAAGAGATCCTGCAATTTCGTCTGTTGTTCCTCAAGATCTCCAGTGATTCACTGAACCTGCCTTCTTAAGAACAATGATAAAGACCTGGAAGACAGAACTGGTTCTACTTTCATTCGCTCATCTTTTCCAACATTAATATTATTTTTTAACTGTGGCTTGCTGTCTGATCTTATCTAATTTAAACTGATTTGTGATGTTTGATAGGCAACATGTAATTAAACCTATATATCTGGCAAGAATGAGCCACATATACAAAAATATACCCTATTGTGTTTAATTAACTGGGGAAAATATTCAGTTATAATTTCCAATGCCATTACCTTAAAATAAGATTCAATTTAAATGAATTTACTTAATTACTTAATGAAGTTTTTTTCCATTTGCAATGAAGTTTTTGGCAAGAGAGACAAACTATTCCATGACAAACACAATTAATATTGATCTGAAAAGGCCCTGCAGTAGCCAAAACAATAAATTGTTCAATTTAACACAACAGAAAAGAAGTATGAAGTAGCTAGCTGTCATGATCTGCCCATCCGAGCCTCGTCTGTGCCATGCCCCCTCGTTACCCCGTGTTCAATCCTGATGGAAACCAGCTGTTGTCCATCCGTGCCTGATTGTCTCTTGTTTTTAGTCCGCGTCTCAAGTCCGTTTCCCCAGATCGGTCATTGTAGAGTCATTGTGGTGTTCCGTGGATGTCTTGCGTTTTTCTATTAAATCCCGTATTTCCCCGACCTCCTGCCTGCCTCCTGTTTGCCTGCCCCAGGCCGCTGACACCCTGTCCTCCGACATGACACTAGCAGCCAGCAGGATGCAGGTACATGACAGTGAATGTCGCACCTGAAAGAACAGCGGTGAGCAGAGTGACACGTGGGGCAGCTGGAGTCACTTTCAGCAGACTGAGTGCCTACCGTACCCACAGCCATAGGAAATGGCCAGATGATTGGACTTCAACGGAACGCTGCAGCAATAACTTGGAAAGGTAAAATCTTGGAAAGCTTGGAAAAGCTAAGCCCCAATAACCACTCCAATGTCACTGCCAGCACCTTCCCTGAAACGCCTGCCACGTTCGGCCTGCAATCAGCAGAGGCTACTACACTCCTCACCTCCCCCATCCTGGCTGCACGGTGGGTCTGAATACTATTTCATCGCCACGGAAACAAATCTGCCACAGGCCATGGTCCCAGGGCCATTTAAAACATTTTTACATAAATCAACATGCAATGTTTTATGGTTTTTCACCGCTGCCTTTCCCCTTGAGTTCCTATTATTTTTATTATTTCACAACTCCTATGTTTGATGTCTCATGCTGTTCATTTCATGTCCACTGGCAAGCTCTGTCAGGAGGTGTTATATTCCAAAATACTATTAATATTAGTATTATTATTATTATTATTATCCATCCATCTTCAAAGAAATACTTGAGAAAAAACATTAGCTGAATACATATATTTAGTAAAAACACATTTAGACAATGATAGACAGTAACAGTAATTATTATATAATAAAATACTTTTGAAAATAAAGATTTATTATTAATTATTTTAATATCATTAATAATAAACCATCAATATATTTAATTATAATAATAATTTCGGGCCAAGCGGGGATGGAACAGAGACAAAGGTTAGGGCATCGGGGATTACAGGGTTTAATTACAGGTAAGGCAGGCAAACCGCACACGGACAATACAATGACCGGACTGGGGAAACAAATTGAAACGCGGACGAAATACAGACGGCTAATAAAAACAACTAGAAACAGCTGATCACATGGGAATTCTACGCGGCGTTAACAAGGGGACATGGCACATGGAAGGAGCGGACGATTGGGGAAGGGCACATTGTTTTTTTAACTTTACACATTGCTTGGATACATTTATCTTCTTACTTTTAAAATCTTTTTTTAATCAAATTAATCGGTATTCCATTATTTCCTATGGGGAAAATTCGATCAGAACTTTTTAGGAGTTCTGGACGGATTAAGTTCTAGTTTCGAGTTATATATATAGCTGTGTATATATATAAGTCATTCTATATAAAGATAAATTCTGGGTGGTCATACGCTACCCTACGTTATGAGCATTGCGTGCTGTACAATAGTGGCCACGAGAAAGTTCTGTGCTGTATGGTGGCGTGATCTTGCCAGACTCTCATAGTCTCATTTTCATACCTAAGAGTGAGTGTGATTATCCTATTCTGACATACACCCACTTTGACATACGATCTGTCTGCCGGCAAGAACCCTAGTGGTAAGTCTGGGTTATACATGAGGTCTTTAAAGACTGACTCACCCAAGCAGCGCGTTCTGTCGGCAGAGAGCGTGAATCCGGCCGGGCACACGCAGGTGTAGCTGCCAGGCATGTTGGAGCACATCCCCCCATCACACAGGTGTGGAGCGGTCGCACACTCGTCCACATCTGTGAAGCAAAGCATGCCAGATAGCCGTCTGTCACATGGCCTTTCTGCATCACTGAAGCCTTTTGTGAGAGGCTCCCACCTGAAGCCATGGGTCTTACTTATTCAGCAGACACTTTATTACACATATTTCTTTGTGAAAGCTGGGTCAGACAGTCCCTGGAGCAATTGGGGGTCAAGGGTCATATTCAGGGGGTGAACAATAAAATGGTTCTGCTCTACCGTCGACCTCCTGATCACAGACACAGTACTCTAACCCGTTGAGCCACACGCCAGACCTGTTAGCATGTTTAAGCTTACAGCCCATAAGTTCATAAGTAAAATTGTGGTGCAAGTGGTTACATTTCATGGTCATCCATCCAAATGCCCCTTAAACAGATGATTCAGTCTTGGCCTGACTGAGTGTGTTATCATTTCACACAGGAAAGGTGCTGGGATAAGAAGATACACTCATTAGTGAGCTCATTAAAATGGCCAAAGAGAGATGGCTGTTTATCTTCACGACCCCAATCCCGGCACGCTCTCTCTCTCTCTCTCTCTCTCTCTACTCATTTTATTTCCACAACCTCATGTCACTCCTTTGTTACTTCATCCTGTGCAATAATGCCTGTTGCTGACGTTATCTTAACTCATTATATCTATATATAAACTTTGCATGGCAAAATAAATACTTCAGCTTGTTACAATGTAGTTACTCCCATAACAGAACAAGGCAGCTGAGAGCTTCACAGTTTTCTAAATGCTCCGCTGTCATTTTCCCATCAACTTCATTAAAATGTACAGTGTAAGGCATCTCAAATATATATATAACACTAGTTCCAAACGCTATACCTTGATATATATTTTTAATACTGTTACTAAAGGCTAGAGAGACTGATGTTTTCAATCAGTCTGTAAATCATTTAAACACAGCAAGACGTTCAAGGAGAAAGAATGATTTAAAACACCAGGTAAGGTTCTTAAAGAGGAATGTGGCTCACACAGACTGCCTCAGTAAGACCTCAAGAGCCTGGAAGGTCCTACAAACATCTAATTTAATTGATTTAAGGTACATTTCCTATGACATCATACAGAGGCCTTCAGAATCAAGGTTGTCTAGGACAGCATTAAAAATATACAGTTGTAAAATAGACGTTGTTGAAAACTGCGGTATTTTAATGGCCCATCTCTTTAAAATCTACTCAGAATGAAGTGCCCTTGTAGTGATACAACTGTGTTAGCAACACTTCTGCCGTGACAAGAGCTGCTTTTAAAAAATCAACTGCTGCCATGAAGTCATGTGACCATGTCAGTGACTTCCTGGTATGTAACGAATCTCCTCCTTTAATAACAGGTGTCAGTACCTCAGACACATCCTGGGGCCCTTCTGCAGGCATCGAGCCAAAAAGCAAGGAACAAAAAAGCAGATAAACATTTCAATGAACATTTCTTACTATCGCTTAAGTTGGAACAGACTCAAACTGACTGCAGAGATTTTTTAAATAAAATGATGATAACAGTCAAATTGCAGTTTGCCATGGGATTCAAACCACTAAAATGCAAACTGATTGCAACTGCAAAGGTATGAATGTGAAAATGATATCAATATTATCAGCAGCATTATCGCTTTGTAACAAGTTAACAGGCCAGTAAAGGGTGTTCATTTTTATAGAAGTTACCATAAACTTTTCCTTGTTCTCTATTGTTCTGGTTCTCTGAACCGCAGATACAGTGACTGATATGCACAAAATATAAAGGGGAAATAAACCAGCAGATTAAAGTTCTCAGTATTCAGAAGGATGAAGGTGGAGAGCCATTCTCCTCACTCACCCTCGCACTTGTGCGTGGCCTCGTTCTGCCGGTGCCCAGCGGGGCATCTGCACTCGTAGGATCCCACTGTGTTGACGCACCTTCCCTTCTGGCACAGCACTGGCATGACCTGGCATTCATCCACATCTGGAAGACAAGGACGCAAGTTTAAGCAACATGTCACCCTTAATGCATAAAAAACACACCACTGTAATCTGTAGCTGAAAAATCTGCCTGCACCACTTCTACGATTTTGTATTTGGTGTTTTGTATATTGGGTCAAGGAGAAAGGCAATGCCAGGTAACTAACTAACTCATTCAGTTCATCCATCCATCTATCCTTTAACCACTTACCCTGGTGAGTTCACCTGCTTCGTATTCTCAGACATTACACACAAATCTGCGGTTTATTTTTCAAACCCCCGAAGCCCAGCCTGTCTATCCCTTTCCATAAATCCATGCTTTTCTCCTGCTGGCACCAAAATGGGTACCTTTTCACTTGTTCCTGCTGCTTTTGTCAAACCCATCTCCACACCTCTTCCCTTATACAGTCCTATTCCCCAGCCAGGATCAAATCTTACAGACATGCATGACATGTTGTTTTGGTATCCTGTCTTCAGAACCAGACAGAACAAAATCATCCATGTGGATTAACTTGAGGATTAATCGCCAGGTAGGCAACTAGGACAGCATGCCTGGCTTCATTCCCCCCCCCCCCCCGGAGGACCCCTGGAGGATATCCTTTCTATCAGACATGCAGCAGAAAGCCGTGAAGAATGTGTATCATCTCAGATCAAAGCCACCAGGACATGCAGAGTTATACCCATTTATAAAGCCCACATGGGTGCTTAAAAAGAATGAATCAGGGCTGTATACAGGGGTGGGGGCTTAGGGGCATTGAAAGCTACCTGGTCCCTGGAGCACTCCTCCCTCCTGTCATTCACTATTTAAAACATACCATTGGCTAATGATAAGGCTGCCCCCTCCATATGAATTATGGTTGCTTTTATGCCCCCCACCTGAAATAATCCAAGAATCGCTCCTAAAATGGATATAATAAAATGATATCAAAAAAGATAGCAATCACACATTTATATATATACACACTGTATCAAGTCCAGCTACACAAATTATTTCCTCAGAAGCCTGTTTTGGTAATATTATGACATTGTAAGAATATTCTTATTCATCACCTCATTAGGCCTCTGTACTATGATGAGAAAGCTGCCAGCAGCCACTAGGCCATTGAACAAAGTCCCTAACCACCCCGGGG
>JAODUD010000117.1:68699-92536 GCA_026784285.1 Stomatorhinus walkeri
TCGCCCATATAAAAACCGCAATAACCACCCCCTCCCCCCCCCCCCCCCAAAAAAAAATAAATGCTCTAGGAGTGCTGCATGGACACCTGACCTTATACTCAGACCCCATTCTTCACTTTCACTGCCCCATGGGTGTCCATGCCCAAAAAGGAGAGTGACGATGAGATATGTGGGGGAAAAATCACATTCCATATGAGTACATGAACGTCAACTTTCACAAATAAGAAAGGATTACTAAGCAGGTGATGGAGACAATGACATTACAGTCAAACCTCCCTTATCCGGGCAGAATGTGACCAAGGGGAGCCCGTAGGTATGAAATACGTGAACGGTACAGTACAACATACATATACATGTGTACAGATACAAACTACTTGATATTTATGAGGTGCAAGCCTTATAATAGGATGTTATTTCAGCCTGAGGTAGCGAATCATCCCATTTCATTCTTGCAGTGGTCATCCAGTTTTAAACCTGCATCAAGGGAGCTGGATGATTTTTTTTTAATCTTCCAAATTTTGGGAGTGACTGCCATTTTTGTTTCGCGAGCTTATGTTGTACAGTATGCTGTTGTTTGAATAGGTGTAGAATTTGTTGTTGTGATTTTGTTTTCTCTGCACTTAGGTAAGCTAGCTTTGGGTTGTGTTCGGAAGCTGAGCTTTGCTTTACCTATAGCCACTCTTAAGTCCCTTTCACTCTGTTACGCCCCAACCCTAGACCGGGGCTCGTAACAACAGCTGCTGTTTGCGTAAAATTAATTTGGGCATGTGCCTGCCTTGAGCTGCCTGGTAGAGGGAGGTGCCCGTATATCGGAGGTCCCGATATGGGAGGTCTGACTGTATTTTAAAATCAGCGGCTTTATTCAGGATATTTTTCAGAGTTGCCTGTACATTTTTTCGGTTTCCTCTCCCCAAAGCATACAGCCCATGTTGAGGTCGACTTCCCTGTTACTTAATCGGCCCTCTCTGGGGAACACAAAAAAAAAAAATCCCATCAGCTCGGGCCCGAAAAGGACATCCACCGTAGCATCTGCCGAAACAGAGGAGGCATTCATGTCGATGTAATATCTACCCCCCCCCCCCCACAAAGAAACAACTGCCACAGGACCACGTCTAAGAACCTGCCGGTCACGACGGGGCGAGCAAAGCGTCGACTTGGCGGGGAGGTGTCAGCTCATCCCTGAAGGTGGGGAACGGGAAGAGGATGGAGGAGGTGTCGGGAGGGAATGGAACAGGAGCGAGTGCCAACCGTGCGGAGGCAACAAGGGGGTGTTTCATCCCCCTGAAGAGCCAGAAAGGTGAGCTCATACCGAATGGATTGAATCCTGTCTCCGGGTGGGATACGAGGAATATTAGGGAGAGGGAGATGGCACAGCGGCTGCACGGAAGCCCAAGGCGAATCTCTCTTAAAGCGCTGTGCCGCTGAAAGGTCATCAACCATCTCCACCAGCAGCTAACTGAAAAACATCAGGGCTGTACAAGACGGTGGCACATTTATAGAGGAGCTCAGCTTTTTCTACAGCTTTTTATTTTGTTTCTCGCTGTTCGTTGTGTTTCAAAAGATGGCGGTTGTATTTTGTGTTTCAATGGCAGGCTATTTACATAACTAATCGAGAGCAAATACGTTTGCAAGTCCCACCCTAAAGTACCGAAGTACCTCAGCTGGTTTGGCATTTTCAGTACTGGAACTTTCAGTACTGGTACTCGACCGGAAGTCAATGGAAAAGCGAAGATACCAAAAGTACTTTAGGGTTGTATGATTCCAGTTTATAAAAGACCATGCTTTCTGGGTTCATGGGTGGGGGGTAGGGTTCATATTTTTCCGAACATCAAACAAGATCCATGATAACAGGCATACTGAAGGATAGCAAAGAACAGCCCTTAATTCATGGGTTACCACTGGGAATGCCCACCATCAATAAAATATAAAGACTGGCCCTCACACCAGGACCGAATACCAGCCTAGAAACTCTCACAGAGGCCAGCCAGCGTAACATTATTTCCTGTCAGGCTCTAACACTCAGTATTTCACTCTCAACAAAATGCGTCCTGCAGCTTTGGTGCAATTAGCTCTGCTGTCAACAGGTGCCACTTTATAATATTTACTGTTGTTTGGGGCCGGGGGGTCATTAAAAATCAGGCCCAAACAACGCAGCTAAAACCATTTCCTGGAACTGGATGTATGTCAACCTGTGTTATTTACTATATATTGTTCTTTATTGCGATATGTTGTTTAAGTCTGGGAGACACGTAAACAATTATTTAATTGCACTTCTAAAAATGACAACTGTACAACTTTTGAATCCTGCAAACCCTACCTGCAAACAAATGAATGTACAGCTCCGTTGACAGCAACAGAGCACTGCAATGTGTTAAATAAACAAATAAATAGATAAAACAATGTCATGTACACACACACGCACACACACACACACACATAGCTGCTGGAAACGGCACATCCAATCCCCACAGCTGGCTCCTTCCCTCGCCTGCATTTAGACCTGCAGTCTGTAAACAAATGTGGTCTGAGACAAAGACAGCCCCGAGAGGCCATGTGACGTGACCTTTATAACGGCCTCGCTTACCTTTGCATTTCCTCCCACTGCACATCTGCTACGGTCATCACAAGACTGGCAATAAAATCTTTCAATTTAAAAAATGCTCCTGGAGATGGAACATGACTTAAACCTAGTTGACCTTATTATGTCTGTAAGTAACCCCACTGATGCCCATCTCAAAAGTACCGGAACAAAAATTCCAGTCACCAGCTGGACAGGGGACAGGGGAAAGAAAGTGGCTCAGAGGCAAAAAGGCATAACACATTATAGCCACGTTTATTAAGCATTATAAATATTCCGTGAAGCTCTCATTTATAATGCACTACAGACACCTTCAAGATGCATTATAATGGCTTATACTGCATTATGAAGGTGAAAGATACATCCTGATATTGCCAGGGTTCATAGGGTGTTTCAGGTCTCACAACATCACACACCCTGGCCCAGGTGCATTGTGGATGAGAGCTTTATAGAAGATTCATAATGCATAATAAACGTGGCTATAATGTGTTATGCCTTTTTGCCTCTGAGCCACTTTCTTTCCCCTGTCCCCTGTCCAGCTGGTGACCTGCATTTGATCATTTTTCAAATTCCATTTCTGCGCTTCATTAATATATCTTTTAGTAGGTTTACTTACATCTTTATCCACATTGCATATAGTGATTACTTATTCACTGCAAACTCATCTTGCGCTATATCTCTACCAATGGAATTAGCGACGGTGAGGGTGGGGCTCACCCTGGCAGGCTCCAGTGCGGGCGCTGGCGACGAGGCCGCGGCGGCAGGGCTGCGGCTGGGCGGGGCACATCTCGCAGGGATGGCCCCAGGCCCGGCCCACGGTGGCACAGCACAGCGACTTGGTGCACATGATGCCGCTCACCTGGCCCTGGCACATCTGGTTGGTAACCTGCAAGAAGCAGGGCCCCGTCCTGTAGTCTGGGAGACGGAAATATTGCGTCAGAGGGCCACGTGTTTGTCCCTAACCAACAGAAATTATCACTCTTAAAATATACTTTTATATAAAGCTTTCTTCTCCACTCCTGACCCTGTGTGTGAGGAGCTTGCATTGCTTTCATGTCCCCACCCCTCTCATTTTTGGTGGCGACATGGATTTCCTCACACAGTGTGGTTAACATGGCTCAGGGTCTCTGATTGGCCCTTGGCATGTGACCATATGTGAGCGTGTGTCCTGTGATCAGTGGGCATCCCGCCCCACGGTGTCCCCTGCCCTGTGTCAGGGACAGACTCCAGGGTCTACGTAATCCTGCACTGGACAAGCTGGATATGGACGATGGTTGTAAGGAGAACTTTTTTATTTAAATAAGGAAAACAAGGTTAAGTAGCCTAAACAATATTTGAAAGTACCAGTTCCAACACCTGAGAATAAGTTTTTTTAAGAACCATCGAAATCATCACTATTAATGTTGTCTAAGTATTTTAAAAACCTACTTCAATAAAAAACAAACCTACAATACACTAAATAAAGATACCTAGCAGGATATGTTGATTTAACATATTGAATATGTAATATGGGAAATGAATTAGAAATTCACATTCATATCAAACAAATTTACTGATCTCCACATAAAACACTTTTCATAATCATGTCATGGCAAAATGAAAGGACTTAAAATAAGGGACTTAATTCTCTGGCTGGATTTTCCTTTGATAGTACATTTTATGGCGCATTTTTCCAAAGAAAATTTAGTTTATAGTTTAACTTGATTATACAATCTTTTGGATTGCCGCACTCCAGTTCTAAAATATCAGCAATACAACAGCAGTAGAAATAAACTGTTTATTTTAGGTTTGTCTAAAAAAAAATTATCCACTGTATTTCCACATGAACCTAAATGTTATTAATAGTATGTTGGGTATATTATCATAGTACATTATCATTATTCACTAAAATAAATGTCGGTCTGCATGCAAAAAAAACTCATCATACTGTACATTACATAAACAGTTTAGTATTTTATGAATAAACTCGAGAATTATTATTTATGTAGCCCTTATGGGTTAAAGTCACAAATGGACACCAGGCTCAGTCCAAACAAAAGCTTCCATTGACTTGGGGCTCCCATCGCAAGAATGCACACGGTTTATATTTATTTCAGTAAACGTGGTATCCTAATATTACAAATGCTGGCATGCCGACTTGTGGTTCTTGTAGCTCTCGCCGATATAACAGCTAAGTAAAGCAGAGGATTAAGTATTATTTTAGGAATCATGTCAGATGTTGGTTTTCTGCATGATAAACAGTTTAGTTTGGTCCAGCTGAAATGTAAACAGTATAAAAATGGGATTTAAAACATTTGAAGTCACAAAAGACCTTACACAGGCAGGTAAACACAAATACGACTATGTCTCCAAACTGCGTTTCTTCGATTTGCACATTTCTTTACAGAAGATTAAATTAGTAGTAGTAATTTCCACAATGTGCTGCCAGTCTTTATTTACATTGTCTACATGGTGCAAACTAAGGCAGAAAGGCTTAATGGTCCCTGCTTAACTTCAAATTGTTTCAGTCTTGGATGACATGTGAAATAATCTTCTAAATATTTACAAAGATAAGGCGCAAATGGGTTTCATGGCCCAATGCGGGATGGGAGGCATCTGCAACACCAAAAACACAGTCTAAACAAATACTTCATTGTAGCTGGTAAACAATGTTACAATGTTATGATGTCACAATGCTAACTGGTCCAAAGTAATATATGGGGAGGTATGACAAATTATTGCTTAGTGCGGCAGCCTCACACCTCCAAGGGAGTGGGTTCAGCTCCTGTGTCTGTAGGCATGGAGTTTGCGCTCCTTCCATTGTTCATGCAGGTTTCCCCCCACACACATCCAGTGAATGTGGTATTGAAGATGAATGCGCATATATACTCAGTGGCCAGTGTATTAGGTACATCAGGTCATTAACAAAAACAGCCTGCTCCTTCAAACGGCCAATCACAAATGAATCATATAAACAGCAGACAAACCAACCCAGTTTCTCTCCTTTACCCTAGTGCACAGAAAAGATCTTTCTTGTAAATTAACAGAAGGTCATCGTCATGTAGTAATTGAGCCTTAATCATATTATTTATTTCTTAATGCTGACAATTTTGTCACAGTAATGGTGCGCAACATCAAGGAGCTTTAGAAGAGGGTTTGGAAACCTGACATCGTTACCATGTCTACCCCAAAAGGAGATGCATGTAGAGCCTCCAGGCACCAACACACATGTACCCAAACACAGAGACAGGCAGTGAATGATGGCGGGTCAGCAACAACGGGGCTGAAAAGCAGGTTTATACCCTTTTCGTGAAACTCGCGGTCTCTCTTGTGCAAAGACACTAGCAGGAAAGCATGGATACATGCAATGCATTGCTGGTGAGTCTGGGAAAGCTTCAAATTTGTCTTTGATTCCAAAGCGATTAGCAATTTAGAAGATAAACAATCTTCATCACAAAATATGGTATGTAATCTAAAACATCAGTGCTTAAAACCTTTCGAACTACCATGTGGCCAGGTTACCAAATTTTTGTAATGAAAAATGTAAATCGTCATGATCAAAGTTCAGACTCATACTATTCCTAAAATGCTGAGAAAATTACCAGCTCTCTGTGGGCTTGTCATCACTGAGTTCTATGCCAGTGGGAAGCAGCAAGCAACAAATGGACTGTACTGGTGATCACCCAGCACCAATTGGATAATGTAATATGCTATAATTGATCCACAATGACTTTGAATAATCTTCCAGTCCATCAAATTTTGAACCATGTGTGTCTGTGAATGGAAACTTATAAAAGAATGTACTGTATCTGCCAACTACATGAATTTTATGGTACAGAGGACTGGCATTCTATTGGTGTGATAAAGTCTTGCACCTCAATCCTAACAGGCCACCATAAGAAGAGTTCAGTACCATGTCAACAGATTTTTATAAACTAGATTATTATTTTAATTTAATCTGTGTGCTTTTCATATGGAGAAACCATTATAATACTAATGAAATTTTCATCTTCTCAGGCTAAGGTTTCCATTACTGGAGAGACAGGCTGTGGTCAGTCAATGGATTTAATTTCAAACTTTTATTCTGACTTCTTTGCCAAGGTTAGTTCTAATTTGCCTGCAGGATTTATGTTTCTTTCTCCAAAATTACTGCACTATTAAGGGTTGTACCTGTAAAGAGTGGCCAGAATGCATCACTGGCTAATCCTTAAGGTTCACCTTACAAATAGGGTTATTTTCTTGTACCTCAAGGCTTACCCAACTGTATAAAACAGGAAAACAGGAAGGACGGGCATTCTGGCTAGAAGCCCCTTTGTCAAAGCTGAGGGTCCAGGGTCTAAAGATCGTCTGTATTGAATCCATGATAATTCACAGAAGGGTGCTGGAACAACTTGTCAATTGTGGGTTAACATAACTGCTTATGCAACCTATCGCAAATGTCAACATAAAGCTACATTTAACATAAAAACACATTTAATTAGCTCCATAAACAATAGCACAAATTCTTCTCATCAACAGACAGATTTCCACAGGGATTTGTGAAATCAAAACTGTCAAAATGGCCGGGTCCATCTGTATCAGGCTGTACGGCAACATTCATGAGTCAAAAGCCGAACAGTCCTTTTGACTGACACTTTAATTGCTATTTGGACATAAGGAGAAATTGATATATTAATATTATGAAGCAAGGTCGTTTCAAAGATGTGGTTTGTTAAATAAACTTTCCTTGGGACATTGAACAATTTCCAAAAAAGCAGTCAAATAGATTCCAAAAGCTTTACTCCCACGCTGGCTTTAATAAGCTTTAATCCCACATTTTAGGTGTGATGGTGATGTTTATTAAAGTGACTTCCACTGGATGACATGACCCACATGATTCTAAATCTACACAAGTTCTTAGCTACTTTTAAACCAGCAACTTAATCATTTTGTCACTGTTTGATTAAATCAATGCAAGTTCCAGAACAAAACCTAAACCTTAGCGGCTGTCTGCAGGCCCAGCTGAGTCCCTGCGCAGGCATCCGGTCAATGCTGCAAGCACAATGGCCTTTTTGTTTCTTCATAAACTGTGCCACATATCAGCGCATTCTCAGTGCAGCCTCCTCACGGATGCATCCCATAACATGGTGTCCAGGTTCACATTCCATTTCCCTCAAACTACACCCACATTGTGCAGCAGTTGCTCATTACCCACAATATTACCGATAATTGATCTTGGAGGTATTTTTAAGGCAACGATTAAACCGACTGGAATAAGCTTTGTGGTTCACTTACCAGCCCTTGGCAAGGAGAGGGAATTAATCAAGAGACTCTTGAAACCTGTTGACCAGCTCTTATACTCTCATTTAAAAGGTTTTAAAGGTTCATAATCCCAGGCAATATTATGGGATATTCTTCAATGAGCTTTGAACATTTTATTGATGGGAAGAATCAAGGAATGGCTTGATTTACTTACAATACTGAGACAAGCCACAGTATTTCATGTATGAAAAACTGTACATATTCTGAAACTATGTGAAAACAACACCATTTATTCATTTTCGGGTTTCAAGCCATTGCCAGTTTAACACACACCAAACATATGCAAGCAATTCAACTTGTCCTAAGAGATCAGTCAGCATTCTTAATATCTGCTTTCTCGCCCTTGAAATGAGTTATATGGCATGACCCTCTACTACCTTTCCAGTAAGGTGGTTTAACTGTAAATAAAAACATTTTCCTAATAGCAACATAGAGAGTTTTATTAGTTTTCCATCCAGGAAGATGAGAAAACAACAGTAAACATATCCATGATTTAACAAAATCCAGCTACAGCATTAGCAACAAAGAAGCTACCAGTTTTCTGTCATCTGTATTATGTACAGCTTAATCAAAAGCACAAGTTCCTCCAATGGGTTTCATGCCCCAGTTCACCTCTGGCACGCTGCCGTCTTGAGTGTTACTCACTTTTTCCAAGCTGATACACGACGTGTTCCTGAGAATTCTATGAGTGTAACGGTAACGTTATTCTTTAAGTCCCAAGTTTTGGTCCTAAGTTTGCTAACAACAGAGTGGAAATGAGTCTACTGGAATGGCCAGTCCAAACCTCTGTTTCCTACTGTGGTCCAAGCCCCTCTGTGGTCCATTCTAGCTAAACGGCACATGTGCTCCTCATTACTCTGAATTACACTCACGGTTTCTGCCAGCAGAGGTATGTTCAAAGCCACCTACAGGAGCATCTCAGGAACCAAGGACCTCTTGGCTAAATATCAGATGTAAAAATACTAGTAAATAATGCTACAAATAAAGAGTAGGTTGAGTCTCTACATGCTCCTAATCCCACAAGACCTCCATCTAAACTTTCATAGCATATTTTGCATGTGCATTTTATGGTATGGGACTCTATGGGTTCAAACACTGTGTTTATACTTAGAGGCTACTGGTTTGTGCCCTTTGGTGAGCAGAGTGATTTCATCATTTGAGCTCTTCAGCAAGGCCCTTAATCGTAAATGCTGCAAGGATAGGTTGTCCCTGCTTACTAAACTGTCAATTTCCTTGGATATAAATGCCTAATGTACTACAGGTACATTATGCATGCCAGCCACCTGTTCAAACATATGACTACTTTGAGCAAAGTGACAGTAATTGAAAATCTGACAACATAAGCAATCATATGATTACTGATTACTTTATGAAGAATTTGAATTCATAAAGAAATTCACTGTGCCAGACTGGCTAGTCATAAAAGTCATTAAATTCTTCCCAGAACTCATCAGCAATCCCCACAAGCAACTAATCATTAAAAAAAAAATCTTTCTTCACTGTCTGTTTTGTTTGTATTTTCCCTGTGTTAGTAACCAGGTTGTGATTCACAGCCTCCTCAACCCAACCCATTTGCCCTCACAGCCTTTCGTCGCTGGTCTGCTCCAAAATAATGGGGATGTTTTGCTCTAGAAACATTACAGTGTCACAAATGAGTTTTTGGAGAAGAGGAGGAAGAGATGAAGAGTCTAACTACATATACTTATTTGTTACACCTATCCCTAGTGAACCCACGGGTGACACCAGTAATAGAGTGTAGAGTACAGTGCCTGACTATTCAATACTGCCAAACTGGCCCTTCTACGTTTATTAAATTTCTGGATTTTCAGCTGTCCTAAAATGGGGAACCAGTTGAATACCAGCCTGGTTTTGAGTTTGGGTCTGGTTCTGATCTGCCTGTGTCACGTGGTTTGGTTTAGTTTGTCCTTGCAGGTACTCCAGAGAATACATATGCTTATCCACATGGTGTCTGATCCTATCACCAACAGCAAACCCTAAAAGGTAATCTCCTGACATTGTGGTAGAAGTGTGTTTTATGAATGCAGGGTATTATTGGCAGATAGCAGAAACGACTTAACCACACTGCATCTCCACTGTGCAACATGACCCTCAAGTGATCCACAGGGATCAAAACCCAGGACTCATCCATGGGTATCGCTTTCCGTAGCTAAAGATCTTTCATCCAACCTACACTGTGGAGAACGTGAACGTACGTCAACATAGCATAAATCCAAAAACATCCAGGCCTACTTGGGGGAGAACACTGGGGTACATGTGTAATTAATGAAAATTGCATCACACCACTGAGTTCCTAAGTTCTGTGTTATGATCCTCCCTGTAACACTATACTGGATAAGATCCTGAAAGATGGAAGGATGGATGAATGGATGTATAGATAGATGGATGGAGCCTGAGCTGATTATTAGGAACCAATTCATGCATATTTGGTGTCACCGGGTTTCTGTAAAGACAGACTTATTCTTGAGGAACTGAGATGGAATTAATAGACAGGAATACATGGTGAATGTTCTGATTCAAATATGCCATACATTGTGCAACCAGAGTTGTGCTGTATGCATTGAGACAACCACTTATGAGATTAGACAGTGAATGACATTACTGGGCAACACATTTATTTTCAATATGCTCTGCCTCTGTTCTCAGTTAAACTAAACTTCACCTCTCTGATCCAATGTACGTGATGCCTGGAAACAGTTGATTAATCTGATCACAAACAGATACACGTGAAATGTATTAATTTGTTCATCAGCTTATTTCAGTCTTGCAGTTCAAGCTGCAAAAAATATAACCCAGACAAATAAACACCCGCCATTGTCAAAAAACACAGAGAACACTGAACACGGTGGACGGTTTAAACTAGATGACTGGGGTAGATTTATAAAAACAGGCCAGGGATTCAGAAAGAACAATCCACAGACTGCAGGTACTTTCACAGATGGGAAAGAAAACACCAGACTGCTTTTAAATTATACTCAGGCCAGACTGATTTAAACAGACCAGAATCAGCATAGACCACCAGCTACTTGGAAGCGCCAAAGAAGATGTTCTGCATGGTTCCTTGAGAATAAATCACCAGAGCGACTGCAGCTACCCTAATGAAAATATTAAAATATATTATATTAAATATCCCAGCTCCAGTGCTCACAGTCCCTTAATACTGTGAACCAACACATCCTCTTTCTTAAATCACACAGATGAGACCGGCAGGCTGGGTGGGGGCCTGTTCCTCTCCTGAAATAAGACCGCAGGAATATCTTCCAACAGCCACCCGTCGTGACAGAGAAAGTCATTCACAAAGCCAGTGACGCTGGGTCAGTATCAAGTGGCCTCAGCATTTCAGTCAGCTCAGAGGGAGCACCAAAAAGGCATTCCTGCCCCCTCTGATTAAGGTGGATCTGATGACAGGCTGTGGGAGCGATGGGTACATTTGGGTATGAGGGGGCGCGGCCCCGGAAAGCCTGTCGCCTGGGGACAGAACCAAGATGGGATCGGCAGGAAGGAAATCAGTGGGTCGGTGCAAGAGGGGGGTGCTGGCTGAAAAACGAAAGGAGGGACAAATATATCCGTAAAATGACAACAATGTCTAGAATGTAGGATACCTTCCTGAAGTCATTACAGGACCTGCGTGTCACCAGTCACATATAATAGGTCACATCTGTCCTTCCTCAACATCTTCCCAAGCTGTGATGAAATCTCAGGTTCACCATCTATCATCTGTCAAGCAGATGTCTTAATGTATATCATGCACCAGGTTATTAAAAAAAAACTTCAGCTACATATATGATGTTGTTGTTGTTACTATTAATTAAATGGAAGCTGTATCACTTTACATCCTGTTCTCAAACATCTACAGCAGTCCACGGGAAGTCAGAACAATTCGACATACTGGAACCTGCTGAAAAGAAATACCTAAAAAATCCTCCCATTGAGCATCAAAAGCCTCGGGTGCATTACAATGTGCAGAACGTGCTGCGGTTCAACAGCCTGGTATCTGTTTAATAACTCAATTATTCTGCAGCCAAACCGAAACGGTCCAAGGCAATAAGAACGAAAAGATGATAAGCCAGACTCGTGGTAGGGATGTGTAACGGAATTACGAGTGGGGTGTTCCAACATTTTTTAATTACAGGTACTGTGGGCACAGTGGGTGCGCTTAACTCCTCACACAGCTAGGAGATAAGGAGGCGTGAGTGTGGTCATTTTTGTTTCCAGCCCTTACCGTCTGTCTACAGAAAGCATTACACCATGTTCCTAAAGTAACCGTATTTCAGTTGTTTATCCAAGTTTGATGGGCAAAAAACTTATTTCTGTGTTTAGTCCCGTCCTAAAAAACACGGTGAGTGGTGAGGTCACGGGGTCAGAGCGGGGTCAGAGTACGGTCAGGGTGCGGGCGGGGGCATTTCCCATCCTACCTCTCTCACAGTGAGGTCCTGTGAAACCATAGATGCAGGCACAGCGGTTTGGCCCGACGCAGCGGCCGCCATTTTGACAGGCCGTCTCACACGCAGCTGCAAAGAAAGAGGACAGCCAATCAGGGTCAGCAGTGAGGTCCACCTCATCGCTATCAGCATCATGGTTTCTGTGGTATTCCCTGTGTGACGAGCCCAATGTAGACGAAAGGAACTGTCGACGAGCTAATTTAAACAAGCCAAGGGAGCGGAAACTTAACGAGACTTTGGCTTTGGGTGACACCATGAGCCACGGGGAGACCTTGAAGGCGCACCAAGCTGAATGGGGTTTCTAACAGCTGATCAGGCAACCACACCATGTTTCCATACTGTGGTCGCCACCCCTTCAAAGCACCCTGGCCTTGAGTTTCCCCCCCCATGTCCCTTAGCAAACAGCCCAGCCTCCCCCTGCCTCGCTCCCACCACCTTCAAAGCAGGACTCAAATTCTTCTCAGCATTTGGCTTTAACGCCTACTGCGCTCAGGTACAGCACCACCAGTGTCTCCTGCAGGTACTAAGATGACCATCCCTCCACCGACCAAATGGTTTCCAAACTCAGCTCTTTACCCTTACAGTCCACGTTAGAGCATATTGCAACTTCCAGAGAGTGGCTCTTCCTGTGTCTGGAAAGCAAAATACATCACGGAATTCCAATTAATGGAACGTCGCGAATGGGGAGGCATGATGGTATAAGAGTGGTTAGCACAGTCACCTCACACCTCTGGGACCTGGGTTGAAGTCCCCACCATGGTTCCTTGTGTGTCGCGTTTGCACGTTCTCCCATGTCGTTGTGGGTTGTTTTGGGGTACTCCAGTCCCCCCCCCCGACACAGTCCAGAAAAATTATTTTAGGTTAACTGGAGTAACCAAATTGCCTGTGTGTGTGTGCGTGTGTGTGTGTGTGTGAGTGTGCCCTGTGATGGGTTTGGTGCCCCATCCTAGGTTGTTCCCTGCCTTGCACCCATAGTTTATGAAGATCCTCACTCAAAAAGGAATTTCCCCAGAGAGACACGAATAGTAGATGAACCCAGGACCACCAACATGGACATCACATTAGATGGGGAGAGTTTAGGTACCTCCAAAGCTCTCATTACTACAGGGTTATTCATCATTATGTTCCTGGAGACCCAGACAGGAACTCAGGTGAACCAGTGTCAGCTTTCAGACCCTGCCATGCCAAGACAGGGCAACCAGGTTACGCATTCGAAGAAGCAGCGGCGAGGCTGACTCACACTGGCCACAGAAGGCTCCGGTGTAACCCTTCAGACACTGGCAACGATCCTCACTGCAGATTCCCCCGTTCATGCACTGGACTTTACACTGCAGGCCTGTGGGGCACATTCACACACAGAGAGCGGCTGTAACACCACAATAAACCACCTTCACTAATCATCAGTCTGACCCTGATAAAAGCATTTCACTCACCAGAGTGGTGGCATCAGGACACAGCAATACGGATATACAAATTGATACTGAAATATCGATTCTTTGTAACTGGATGATTTCATATTAAAAACTGCTTAACAGAAAAGTATCGACTTTACCTAGTAATTCACATAATCCACATTACTGCAGAGAGCAGGGCATGAACTGCTACCTCCATCCATGCGGGGGGGGAGAAACTGGGGGGGTCCGGACATTAGGGAAATGGAATAATCTATCTGCCAACACCCTTAGTTTCCCCCAGGCTTGAGAAAAATATATATATAAATGTTAGGGTTGGACCGATGTTATGGTTTGTGTTGATCTTGTTAATTGGTGACAAGCGCATTCACAATAAGGTCAAGTATACTTGCAGTTGAATGGAAATGACAGATTCATTGATTTTGGAAAAACTAAAACAATTTAAAAAACAATAGGATTCCAGCACTGCATGCTTATACCCCTAAATATTTGGATTTGCCCATGCACTTACTTCAGGTGACATAAAACATATACCTGAAGAACTTTCTTTTTTCATAAAGGATTCGGTTATATATTCATAGGCTTCTGCATTACCTTATATACATATATATGACCTGAACGGCATGCATGTTTGTCATATTTTACAAATGTGTGGGACAAGTCCTTTTCTTCTTTAGCGTCATACTTATGTTTTGGTTGTCCAAGCTTGATTAATCTGTTTCTGCGTTCTGCAAAAATAAGTTAATGTTCCATTTCCCGAGTGTCCGTGCCCCTCCCCCCGTTACGGATGGAGGCAGTAGCACGATTTGCTCCCAGCAATCATTTGAACATTTAAATTATCAGTATTATCTTAATATCGGTATCAGCTACACCAACCATGGATAACGTTGAAATCGGATCAAAAAGAAAACCACTGATATCCCATCCCCACACAAAAATGTGACTAACAGCTAATATAGCATGCGATTTAACACGACGTTTGATTCAAGCCGCATCTTTTAACTACCAAAAGAAACATTCCAAAGTCCCCCGTTAAATCTACACCAAGGAAATTTAAATGAATAATTAATTCATTCAATGCATTTAATAAATGTATTTATTATTTCCGTGACCCTGTCACGTTTGTTTTAATTACTAATTAGTGCCTTACTAACAATTGCCAACAGTGGATGTTATGCAGTTTGCTGACTAACAACAATAAATCAATAAAAACGATGAATTGCGTACTTTCGGTTAAAGCTTGGCTGTCATGTGACGGGGGCAACCCACCGGAATTTGCCCCACACGTCGGCGCTATCTGCCCGTTGGAGCACGTGCACACATTCGGGCGAGAGCAAAATCCGTCGCCGCAACTGTGGCGACAAATCGCTGCAAATAAAAAGAAATACGGGTGAGAAGAAGAGGTATGTGTGAGTCACCGACTGTAAGATGAACTCTACAGCGCACCACCTCCATCCTCTACGCGACAAAACAGACGAAAAGTGTATCTTGTGCTTTACGCGCGAGACCTGTAGCTTATTGGAGCGCATCCAGAGCACGTGGTGATTTACGAGTTAGGGAGCCTCTGGAGGTTCCACCGCGAGCTCCACAGCGCTGCAGGGTCCCCGGGGAATATTTCATATCGCCGCTTCCAGTGCTTTTAAAGACTTGGTTGCAAGCTTATAGCCAGGCATCACAACTTAAACTGGCACGTCCAAAGTGCCTTCATGCAGGTTGCACAGTGATTAACTGTTTGAGACGTACGTCAATAGACATAATCCATCATTCCGGCAGCAGGACGAAAGCCGATTTACCACCACGCCTGTGCACTTAGGCCGCGACTGTCACCCGACTCACCGGGCAGCTGCCTTCACTCAGACCCACGTTTATACCCCGTTTGATTAAACAAGCCTGGGGGGGGGGCTCATCTGTTTCGACCAACACGAAGCATCTATTTCATATAAACAGCAATTCATTAGCTACGTCAAATATTAGCTAATAAAATGCTCGGCCTGATTTATATGATACCAATGCAATCGAGAGTTTAGAGGGGAAAAGAATATTTTTAGTTTAGCCCCAGCTAGGCAAATAGGTACTCGGGGAATATATTTTAATTGCTTTATATGAAACTCTACTACAGTAAGGACTGGTGCCCACTGGTGGTGATCTAACATTTTCCTCAATAGAGCGCCGCTCTCCTGCCAGAATCTGTCAGTATACTTACGCACGATGCACTGGTTGCCTCCTGGCAGCGTTTTCCATCCCGGGCAGCAATAAGAATGAAACCGCGATCCGCACACGTTTGGCCTGCACGGCAGTTAGGGAAACATACGGTTGTTAACTTGTTATTTTATGACATTCATACACAAAGGTCTAGCGGCAGACCTCATTTCCAAAACGGTCATTAAAAACGAATGGTTTTAATAGGGGTTAACCATGCAAAATTGGCCAAATGCAAATGCCATACTTACGTTAGGAAGTAAGATCCAGGAAAGCCACAATCGGAAACATATAAGAAACTGTGTTAATTAAAGCCTGATTGGATAGCGTGGTGATGTATTAACAGCCCCCTAAAACTAGCGGATAAACATTTTTTCTTCGTACGCATGACCCAGCCTTGCTGGAGTAAAAATTGGTGCTGTATTATTTCGAAACAGCAAAAGACCGAAAGCATCTAAGACGCCCGCTAAACACGAGAAACCATGTGATTAATTGTGAGGAAGCATATTCGGTCGGCGTTGATCCATAATTTTTGTAATAGGAGGAAACGCTAGATGTCTTTGTAAACAGGTTTATGAGTAAATTCCACATGTGACCTGGCAAGAGTATTCGTTAGCTCTGGCTTCCACTTTTTATCTTGCATTTTTGTAGCAGCCAATTATAGTATTTTAGATGAATAAGCTACACAGCAATCATACAGCCAAACAAAACACCCGAAGAGGTCTGATGCTCCGGACTTGGGCCATTAAACTTTAACAATAATTCCCCGAAGAAATATAGTGTGTTAAACTTACGTTTGGGAAAGCCAATGGATACACAGAACGGATGTTGTTTCATTACTACATGACTACATTAAAAAGCAAAAATGATGGATAGTTACTTTTTTCAAATTTTAGACTACTTAATCTCTTATCTTAAGGCTAATTATTTTCTCACTTTTCAAAGTTTTTTTTTCTTTTTTTCAAAAAGGAAAGCAATGTTGCATAACGGTAAATGGCAACATACACACGGCGGTATTTTTCTTCCATTGTAGGTTTTAACTTTTTCAAGCTACCTGAACAAATACGTGATTTGGGTGATAAACATCGAATAGGTTCGGCTCTTTATTAAACACCGCTCGTAGCAGAAATGAAAAGAAATAAATGTTTGTGGTGATGTTTCATCAGGCAAAACCAAGCAAGAGGCACAAATAAAATTGCGGTCCCCTTACCCCCGGAGATCCTCCTGCCGTCCGCGTCTCCGCACTCTGCCCGAAGCGCCTTGCGTCTCCACATTCGCCTGGTTTACCGGAATCTGTCCCGCAACATTTTCTACAAAAACTCCTGAAAACGTCATGTATGCAACCAAGCAATGAAAAATCCATGTGGCCATCCTGAGAAGGCTTCCAGTGAACAACTTCCTCTGTTCACCTTTCGTAGATTAATTTATATATATGTATATATTTATGTATATTTATCCCTGGAAATCAAGCTTCACAGTTTGTCAAAAGCAGTGCATTTTGCGAAGGCTGAGTCTACAATCGGAATTCCCCAATTTGGAAAAAAATATAACTGCATACATCAAAGACATAAATATTTACGGAAACGGAACTTTCATTCCCTGCAGGAATTAAAGGACTCTGGTGTCATCGTAAACAGCAGAGAACCAATGGAGTGATTAAGTGGCTTGACGAAGCACGCCGAGGTCGGACGGAATTAAATATAGAGAGAGAAAAAGCAGAAGGGAGCCGCGCACAGACGCGCTCCGAGCCTCTGCCGCCAGTCAGTGGCCGCAAATCAAATTCTCCGCTACGCAAGCGTATGGCGAGGGAAGGGGACGGGATACGGGATTATACGGCCCGTTATTACCGTGCAGCCCCTAGGCAACGGCCCGCACGCGTCTGCGACCGGCTTTCAGGTTGTGTTCTTCCAGGGGAATTCAGCGACGCTGTCCCGGTTTAATCTCCTATAAACACCAATCTACCTGCTGCATCGAGGATTTACTGAGAGTTTTACGGTTCAAAATTGCGTTGCATTGTTTCCAACTACATAAAATTAAACGAGCAACAAAAAAACTAGTAATCGATAAACGGGGGGATTTAAGGCAAAAAGGGTAACTGACAAAATAAAATAACTGCACAGCAACCCTATAATAACCCCGATGCCTAATTTCTTCAAATAAGCTTCGAGACCCCAGCAATTTGATTTACTGTTGACTGACAAAAAATACTGCAAGACAGAAACAAAATGTTATTTTTGTCATACGGCGCAAATTTAAAATTGTGCATATTTATCGTTAAAATTTAAGTTTGACTGCCATTTTGATTTTTGGCTAGAAAACGTAGCCTCCTAGATTTTTTTAGTTTACTGATATTTTCTAGATAGTGAACATGCAGACACATGGAATGGAAGCCATAATCCAAGTGAAAATTGTAGATTACCTGGTATATTTCTGAGGGATAGCCAACATGGATTTAGAAGAGGTAGATTCTGTTTCACTTACCTGCTTCAGTTCTTTGAGGAAGCTACAAGAGAAATTGATCACAAAAAGGCCTCCAATGTGATCTACTTAGATTTCCAGAGGGCCTTTGATGCTGTCCTCAACAAATGGCTCTTGCTCACTCTCAAAGCTGCAGGGATTTTAGGAACTGGTTAAAAACTGGTTAACAGACAGGAAGCAACGAGTAGTTATTAGAGGCAAAATGTCACAGTGGGCCTGTGTTTATAGTTGGGTATCACAGAGTTCAATTTTAGGACCATTATTGTTCCTAATTTACTTTAATGATATTGACACCAATACATACACTAAACTGGTTAAATTTGTAAACACCAGGATGAGTGATGTAGCAGATACTAAACTAGTAGCACAGAGGCTACAACGGGATTTTGATTTAATTAGCCACTGGGCTGAAACCTGGCAGATGAAATTTAATGTAGATAAATGTAACGTAATCCATGCAGGGAGCAGAAATATAAAGTACATGTTACGATCACGGTAGAAGGGCAGGCAGGAAATGGAGAAGAATGAGGCAAGCTGGTGAGAATGCAGAATACGAGGGTCCACAAGAAAGCCACAAGACAAAGATGTACTAACATTAATGACAGATCTGGGGAAACTAACTCAGATGCAGACTAAAATACACAGGACAAGCCGAAAATAACAGGTGATCACAATCGAGAAATAACACGAGGTAACAAAGGAGGATTGGATGAGCAGGTCATGACAGAAGCCCCCCCCCCCAAAGGCACGCACTCAGGGGAGACGAGGGATGAGACGAGACCAGAGATACATGACCTAAAAAACAAGAGCAAAAAACATGATGTGTCGGAAGAGAGGGAGCCACGGGCGACTGACGAGTCGCCGTCAGGGAACCCGCAGGTGACCGACGAGGCGTCGGAGGCGGGATCAAGGACTGTCAACGAGGCGTCAGAGGGGGACCCACAGATGACCGCCCAGCCGGAACCAAAGGACCTACAGGCACCCCCCGAGCCCCAGCCAAGGCAAGAGAGGGCGAACTAGAGGGCAGCGCAGGCAGGACTCTGTGTCCTCTCCCCTTTCGGGACACTGATAGGTGGGGCTATTTCCAGGATCGACATCGCTATGGCGAGGACAGAGGAGACATGAGGGAGGTCCCCGAGGGGTCCCACTCAAGCTCCTCCTCCTCCAAGGAGAAAGGAGAGGTGGTCAAGAGGTCCAGAACCTCCTCGGGGACATGGACTGAGGTCACGGGCACCGGGACAGGAGTCACAGGCGCAGGCAGAGCCGAAGGCAGTGCTGCAAGGGGCGGAGCAGCAGCCGGAGGTGAGGCCTTGGGTAGAGCAGGAGTTGGAGGCGGGCAGCAGGAGCCTCAAGCACAGGCAAAGCTGTAGGCTTAGCAGCGGGTGGAGGTGGAGCAGCAGGCAGAGCAACGGGCAGAGCATTGGGCACAGGTAGAGCTGCAGGTGGCGCCGCAACCTCGGACATGGGTGGAGCTAGAGCAGGGGCCGGAGCCTTGGGCTGAATAGCCGGGGCAGGAGCCAAAGCAGCTGTAGGCAGAGCCAGAGGCAAGACCTCGGGCAGTACAGTAGAAACCTCGGGCAATGCAGCAGAAACCTCGGGCAATGCAGCAGGAACCTCGGGCAATGCAGCAGGAACCTTGGGCAATGCAGCAGGCAGCAATGCAGCTGGAACCTCAGGCGACACAGCAGGAGGTGGGCCCTAGTAGGTGCTGCTGACTCTGGGCCAGCAGGGGGTGCCACAGTGACCATCAACTCTGGGCCAGCAGGGGGCGCTGCAACGACCGCTCATTCTGGGCCAGCAGGGGGTGCCGCAGCCGAAGCCTTGCTGGGTGGTGTGGTAGCCGCGGGGACGGGCACATCAGGCTGGACAGGCGGGATGGGCAGGTCAGAAACTGGAGCTAGGAGTACTGCCTCAGCTCTGGGCCTGTAAGGGCCTTATGAACCCGCGGGATTGCATCCCAAAAGGACCTGGCCCCTTTAAGGGCCAGGCGTGCTTCCCGATAGGAGTAAACTGCCAGCGGAGGCAGTATAGCGACACCAATTCGGGTACTTGTATATGGGATGCGGTGGCGGTGATGTCAGCGTTGAACACCACTGAGTTCCGGATTGGGAATGGCGAGAGACACGACCCCGAGGAAGATTGTTGGTTCTTCCTTTTGACTCTGCTCTTTTCGCCTCTTCTTTTTCTTCTGGCTTGTGGCTGACTGCAGAGGTTGGGTTGCTTTGGAAAGACCCAGCGGCTCTGGAATCTGCCCACTGCGGAGTGACAGCGGCAGGAGCCTCCTCTCCGTCACCCTCTCTACTAAAAGCCCGAAATTTTCTCGTACCTCACTAATGAGGTGCGCGTTCCCGGGCGGAGACTCCCTTTGCAGCAGGGTCCCACTCCGGCTGGCCAGATCCAATGCCATGGGGTCCTCCTAGACCCCAGGTAGATTCAGCCAGTACAGCACCTCCTGCAGCAGACCAAGGCTCTGGTCCTCAGTCTGCCGCGATGCGTCTTGACCGAGATCCGTCATTCTGTTATGATCACAGTAGAAGGGCATGCAGGAAGCGGGGACGGGTGAGGCAAACAGGCGAGAATGCGGAATACAAGGGTCTAGTGGGAAATCCACAAGACAGCGATGGACTTACATTAATGACGGATCTGGGGAAACTAACTGTGATGCAGACTAAAATACACAGGCAACAGGTGATCACAATCGAGAATTAACACGAGGTAACAAGGGGGACGTGGCACACAGGAGGATCGGACGAGCAGGTCATGACAGGACAGATTTTTTATGGGTTCTACTGAAATAAAGGTAGCTGATTATGAGAAAGACCTCGGTGTGTATGTTGATGCTTCCATATCGCCAGTGTGGGGAAGCAATAAAAAAGGCCAATAGAATGATGGGTTATATCTGTAGGTGTGTGGAGTTTAAATCAAGGGAGGTGGTGCTACAATTATATAATTACTTGGTAAGACCCCACCTAGAATATTATGTGCAGGTTTGGTCACCATACCTTAAAAAAGACATTGCGCACCTTGGAAAGGGTGCAACGTAGGGCTATAAGAATGATTCCTGGTCTTAGAGGAATGTCTTATGAGGAGAGGTTAGCTGAGCTGAATCTGTTTAGCCTTCAGCATAGGAGACTAAGGGGGGGACATGATCCAGGTATATAAGATTCTAATGGGTCTGAATGCTTTTTAGCCAAATGGCTACTTCAATATTAGTTTAAATACTAGAACACATGGCTATAAGTGGAAATTAGAGGGAGAATATTTTAAAAAGAATTTAAGGAAGCACCTCTTTACACAGCGTGTAGTTGGAGTACGGAATAGACTTCCTGTTAGTGTAGCTCAAGCTAAAACCCTGGGTTCCTTTAAATCAGAGCTAGATAAGATTTGAACAACTATAGTTAAGTTCTCCCCAAACAAGCTTGATGGGCCGAATGGCCTCCTATCGTTTGTAAATTTCTTATGTTCTTATGTTAAGTTTTGCATGCTTTCTTTTACCCACTAACTCTTCCATCCATCGATCTTCAATAGCTGTTTGTCCAGGAGACCGACACGGCTGTAGTAAATGTGGAGCAGGGTGCACCCTGGTTGGGATTTCATCACATTGTGCGAGTTTACTTTTGAATTGTTACAACGGCTTAGGTTTTGTTTCAGCATTATCAGGAAACTGGGCTGAGCAGAGTCTTTTCAAGGGGCAGGTGATCAACTAGGAAAATTTGGGCAGGATCTCTTTGGTAAAATTAGCGTAAATCACCTGTGCTCAAAAACTACCATTAAAAATGTGTCAACTGGAAGAGGGTCCCCTCAGTAAAATTTGCATGATTGTCAGTGATGGACACTGTGCACTCGGTATGATTTGCTGACCTGCGTGATCCCTATCAGTAAAATTCGAAAAGGTGTAGGGTGAATACGGTTAAAATGGGACACTTTCTGTAATTTGTTTTCTGGAAAAATCATCTCAGTGTGTTGAATCTCAGTTTGATACCATTCTATATATATTATTGCTCGTTGAACACTATATATAAGAGAAAATAAAGTATTACTGAACACATATATTACCTGAAAACTTTAACAGTACCATTGCACCATGTACTTCAAAATAGTCATCCTACTCGGGACTCAGAAGGGCGGTACTGTAAATTGTTCATGCAAAAGAGACAGATGTTCAGCTCCCCACCACATGTCCCAGTAGAGACCAAATCAGCCCTGACCCCCCCCTGCCCCCATAAACCTGCAGAGCACTCCCACAGTTCTGCTACTGGGAGGTAAATCATGTTGCTCAGCTAAATGGCTGATGCTAAATTGCTTTTTTGAGCATGTGCTTGTCTAAATTGTAAAAAGTTTGAGCTAGATTTAATTGACTTAGTGTAACTGGAATCCAGTCTTAAGTGTGAAGCGCACATGGAAATTTTCCAGAGGAATGCTCCTTCAGTGTTGGAGGAAAACTCTTTCTGAAGACGGTTATATCACTGAAGGGCTGGTACAATGTGGCGATCACAGAGTTTAGTAAATAAGGTTTGCTGCTGAATTGGTAAATTAGTGGGAAACCTACAGTTGTAATTATAATAATGAGAAATAGCAAACACCTTATGCAGATTTTAAATGGTCCCGTGGTGTTAAATGCAAATTTAAACTTGCTTTGAGCACTTGAGCAGACACAAGGACTGCTGCCTACATTGCTTTCCCTGTATTTTAAACTAGGCCTATGGTAGTTAAATATCAAATGTAACCTTCACACAAATCCATGATGAATTTTGATACACAAGGTTCTGCAAACAACATGACAGGGATATGTTAGGCGCTCAATACTACCATGCATTTTTATTGTCATAATCTGGCCTTTATGTCGCAAAATACTATTTTAACTTTTGTTAGTTTTAATTTATTACATCTTACAGCTAAATGAAAATGAATATTGAGACAATTGAAATTGTAGGAACTACAGCATTTTATAGCTGGATGTCTTGATTGATGCATCTTCTTTTCACTCATACAGTCAGTCCTGCCACTACATGTGATATCATACTGCAAAACTATTGTAACATGATTGATATATTAGTATTCAGGTTCAAAACAACCTCAAATCGCATGTGTATTGCTAGATTTTCAGTTGGAGAGTGTCAGAGAGAAAAGCACTAAGCCAACTACAAAGCGATATGGTCTTAATGAGAAACTTTGGTTGCATGGAAAACCGCAGCTTTCCAAATGAACGATAGTGATGTCCAATTCTTGGACAAATCTTTCCTTTGAACTTACATTAACTTTTGTAGACTGACTGTTGTCACAATTGCGGGTGCAAGTGTGCCTGGATGCGGCTCAGTGCCTCAGACCTATCCCAGTTCTCCTTAGATCTAGGAGATTCTATCCAACATCCAGGCGCCGCTCAACCCGTAACCTTATCTACCCTCCCCTGTCATCTCAGTCCCAACGTAA
>JAODUD010000117.1:116467-131771 GCA_026784285.1 Stomatorhinus walkeri
TGTGAGACATGGAGGGGGCACCTTACCTACTGTGAGATATGGAGGGGGCACCATACCTACTGTGAGATATGGAGGGGGCACCTTACCTACTGTGAAACATGGGGGGGGGCACCTTACGTACTGTGAGACATGGAGGGGGGCACCTTACCTACTGTGAGACATGGGGGGGCTTGGTTTTGTTTTGGGGCTACTTTGCTGCATCTGGCACCTTCAATCTGTTCAGGACACAATGAAGTCTCAAGACTACCAAGGCATCCTGGAGTGAATCATACTGCCCAGTGTCAGAAAGCTCAGCCTCAGTTGCAGGTCATGGATCCCAAAACAGGATAATCACCCAAGACATAAAGCTCAATGCACTCAAGAATGGCTGAGAAAAAATATTGGACTATTCTAAAATGGCCCTCCGTGAGCCCAGGTATTAATCTTATTGAACATCTATGGAAAGATCTGAAAATTGCAGTGTGGAGACGCCACCCTTCAAACCTGAGGCAGCTTGAGCAGTTTGCTCAGGAAGAGTGGGCCAGACTATCAGCTAGCAAATGCAGACGTCTCACTGTGATGCACAGAGATCACTTGTTGGCAGTGATATGCTGCAAACGGTGGTGCCACAACATATTAAATTAAGGGTACCATCTTTTTTGCCCGTGCCGTTTTCATTTGTTTAATTGTATAAAATATTCAACTGAATCAATAGTCAAAAGCAAAGTCTGATTTGTGTTGAATATGGAATATACAATAAGGGATGCTATTAAACTTTTGTCAGTTTCAAGTTATTTCAGAGAGAGTTGTGTTTTTTTATGGAAGGGTATCAACAAATTTGTCCATGTCAGTATATAATAGTATAAAGATTATTTTAGTATTTTTTGAATTTTTTAAATTCACATCTTTCATATAGTAACTACCACTATTCTTGCACCGATAATCACTTCGATCCATATAGCTCTCCAAGGTATTGATCATTTGCACGGCATCCATAGATGCTCCCTGTACCTCTGCAATCCCGAGTGCTGTTCTATTATTTTGTGTTACTATGTGTGCTTTTGTGTGTATTTGCTTGTATTTCAGCAACTGGATGCCTACATTTCCTTCGTGATCAATAAAACATCTATTTTTTTTTCCTTGTTGTTTGCTGAATGTGTTCTGTGATTTTTTCCATTGTGTTTAGTTTAGCTTCAATTACGGTTCTTGCTTCATCTACCTGCTTCTGTTGTCAGACCTCTTGTGGTCCCTTTCATGTTTTATTTGTCCCTTTTGTCACTGAGTTGTCCCATAGACCATACGTTGTATCATGCCCTCCCGTAACCCATGGGCAATTGAAAAGGCACCGGTTTCCAGTTTCTGTACGCAATGTTAATGAATTCAAATGAATTAAAAGTTCCACTGATTTATCCAAGGAAAAGCATGACAATGCATTGATTCCAACAGCAGCACTGGGACAGATTTAGCTGAAGATAAAATATCTGCTGCCTTTTATGACATCTTCAGTGTAGAATGACAGGTAACAAAATGGTACATTCCTGATGGTCAAAAATCTGCGAGTGCATTTGAGGAAAATTGACACAAAATCACAACAAAACTGACACTGCCTCTCCACAAGCAGTGGGTACTGGGGGGTACTGGGGAATGCAAAGCAGCGGCCACAAATACCACATGCAGTCCCAACAAGAAACTGACCAGCTGAATGTTCGGCGTGAGGCCGCTCCGCCCTCTCGGTGTGAGGTAATCAGGAGCTCCCTCACTTCTTAATAAATACATTCCAGCCCTAGATCAGACTCTCCTGTAACACAGATCTTTAAAAGCAGCAGGAAAGGACTCCTATAAACAGATCTCATGCTGGGGTTTAATAAGGGAGAAGGGCTAGAGACAAACATTCAATTTAAGGCCAATAATGTGTCAGGTGTCACAAACTGGCAGAAACATGCACAGTCACAATCATTTTACAGCATAGGGTTTTCTCCCAGGGTGAGTTGAGAGAGTCTAACCAGTCATTCAGTACGGGCTAAGCCAAGCTGAGCTACACATGTAAATTTGCATTAGATAGATAGATAGATAGATAGATAGATAGATAGATAGATAGATAGATAAATAGAAGAGCAAATAAATAAGCACACAACTACATAAAAAATAAATACATAAACAAACAAATAAGAAATGGTAATAGGTACATTTATAGGTACTATTACACATGCATATGACAAACACAAGCTACATTTTCAAAAATAACTAATTGCAATTTTATTGAATTTAATGCAGGATCCTGTGCTTAAGTGGAATCTGGGCTGGTTGAGTGTGATATTTTGGCTGCTACATTCGGGTGGAACTTTGGATAACAACGACACAACCCTCAGGGATTCATATATGAAATGTGGCATGAAGCCAGAAGCTCAGCATAGGTGTGAAGGCAGATAGAAGCATGACAGGACAAGACATCTTGTTGTACATCACACCCATTAACAAATCCAGAGTAAGGCAGCCTTCCACTGAGCCATGCAGGAAAGTTGTGTGGTCTAAGTCAGGGCTGTTCAAGTTAAAAAACATGACACAGGTAAAACAGGCCCTTCAGCAGCATCTCAGTATTACAGTACATATTACATCTCTGTTGAAGCTAAGCTCTGCAAGTTGATTTCCAGGAGCAGGAAAGAATAACACTGGGCTAAGTGAATCTTGCCTTGATTTGAATGAAAATGACTCAAGCGATCGTATTCAATATGTAACTTAGCTTAGCAGTTTATTTGGGTGTTATCTTTCCACTTTCAAACATGCACAAATGTGACTTACATTCTTCCCAGTCACAATTCAATAGTCACGCCCAGCACATTGTACTCCGTGGAAGCGCGGCTGCCCGAAGCGGCGCTCCCGGCTTGCAATACTTATACAACTTCAGTCACGTGACTCGTTGCACAGTTTCATAAATGAGAAGAGCAGATGATCGTCTTCATGCGCATTTCTGCTCCATAGGCCCGTGTGATCAGGATCGGCAGGGTATACGCCTGCAAACTATGGCTTTTCAATGAATTGGCGCTAGTAATGACTCTCACTGAAAAACTGCAAAACTTTTTTTTTTGTTAAAAAGTAATTAAATAAATATAGAGCAGTGATGCTAGTGTCGATAGCATGGGTGCCCGCTGCATTGGCTGGGCTCATTGC
Source organism: Stomatorhinus walkeri (assembly GCA_026784285.1). NCBI lineage: Eukaryota > Metazoa > Chordata > Actinopteri > Osteoglossiformes > Mormyridae > Stomatorhinus > Stomatorhinus walkeri. The sequence continues at coordinate 119,615 of JAODUD010000117.1, forward strand.
GATCTATTTTGCCCAGAAGCGGTGCTTCCCTTATTTCTGGAAGGACGTCTTCTACTTATGGAAAGTAATCCAGTACGGCCTGAGGCTGGAGCTGTACAGGAAGAGGCGCAGGGTCTTTACCGTCTTGGACCGATTCGTCCAGCGGGCTGAACAGAACCCCCGCAAGCCGTTTGTCATTTATGATGGGGTCCCGTACACTTATCGAGATGTGGACCAGAGGAGCAATAAAGTCGCTTATGTCTTTGAGGAGCACGGGGCAGCGAAGAAGGGCGACACTGTAGCGCTGCTCATGAACAACGAACCGGACTTCATCAGCGTCTGGTTCGGACTCAGCAAGCTGGGCTGCGCCGTGGCTTTCCTCAACACCAACATCAAGGGCAAATCGCTTCTGCACTGTTTCAGCTGTTGCGGAGCCAAAGTCCTCGTCGTCGGTGCAGGTAAATATGTCACGATTACTGCTATTAAGTGCTTGATTACTAATTATTCAGCTCCATAGTTACTGCACTTCATCAGTTTTCAAGTTCCTATTCAGTAGCTCAGAATGACAGTGCTCAGACAATACATTGTTACAATTTATTACTTTTTAATCAGGCAACGAAACTAAAGTTTATGAAGAAATGTTCCAAATGTAAACTTAATTTGATTTTTAAAGTCATAAAAACATCTTTTTGCAGTTAACGAAAGGGCCGGTAGTCTGACGGGACCCGCCCACATATCCTAAGTTGTAAGTTCAGCCTGGTATGCGGCTTGAAACAGCAAACAACCGTAGTACGGACCAGGGCCGATTCATTCTGATTTTTATTGCAAGTTTTACTTAAATATATTTTAACACTACAGCTATGAAAAGAATCTTTAGCTACTTTTAGTACTTCAAAAGTAATTTCATAATTAGTGATTTTCAATTACTAATTGACCTTATACCCCATGCAAGGACAAGAAAGAAAATAAATACGGCTTTCAGGATAAAATACTATGAAATCTTGGAAAAGTGTCGATTGTTATTTTACTAAAGTTTTATATTTTGCGAGTTTTTGCTATTTTAGTTATGTTTTGGTCCACATATCTTTAGCTCTTTGTCAGTAGGGATTCACATTGCTAGTCCCGGAGATTTTCACGTTTCCCTGAATTGGCCTTATGATAACTTCAGCTCAGCCCTGTGATTAGCGATCAAAATGAGCTGGTGAAGTAAACAGTAAGCTTTAAAATGACACTGCACAGGAATTTTTCAGCAACAGGGCAGCTAGTAATAGCTACTGGAACAAGATACTATATCGGTGATCAATTCTATATGACCCTTTATTCTTAAATTTTCAAGAATTTCCTGAAATTGTTATCACGCCTAGGGGAAATACTGAAATAGGCAAACAAGTCACATGTTGGTGCTGCAGAATTTGGCTTTCCTCAAAGAAACACCTTCGCTTGGAGAAAAAATACTTAAGTTTTAGGTGTGGAGACTTCACAGTATGATCAAAATGAATTGCAGATTAATTATTGTTATTGTTGAAACGGTGGTGGTTGAGGAGCTTGAATGTACACAGAGCTATTTGCTACAGTTTAAGCTTTTTAACAGAATGAACTGCTGTAGTGATCAGGGGTCTCATGCAGAGAACAGGAGTCCTGCACTTGACATTTAAAAGTGGATTTAACTTTTATGGTAAAGTTAAAGAGGACTGTCCACAGATTAACTGAAAATTAAACAAATTTGAAATGTTTAGACTGCACTGCAGTGTTCATATAAAACATTATTTGTTTGTTTAGTGCCTTTATTTATTACTGTTTTGCATTTAACCCATCAGCAAGACAAAAACACAAACTAAACAAAGAATAACCTCAGCTGCACACTCACGCTGTGCGTGATTTAGAAACACCCAAAACCCTCATGTCTTTGTGGAAGAAAAGTAGGGTGCCCAGAGGAGACCCATGCTTGGATGTGAAGAACATGTGAGGAACATGCAAACTCCACACGCAAGCCCAGGGGTGTGAATCAATGAGCCTTGGAGATCTCAGACCACAGTGCTAATCCTAACCGCGCTAAACGTGTTTTAGCTGGGGCCCAGTGCCTGACCTATCTGTTGCTGTGAGGCATCCATTTCCTTTTGTTATGTGTGTTACCCGTCAGACTTGTTGGACATGTTGGAGGACATTCTGCCCAACCTTCTGGAGGACAACATCAGCATTTGGGCTATGAATGCAGAGGGCTGCCTACCCGGGGTGCAGACCCTGCTGGACAAGGTGGAGCGGGCCCCTGCCCGGCCCGTCCCAGCTGAATGCAGGCTGGTCACCTCCCTCAAGACCCCCACTCTCTACATCTACACGTCGGGGACCACCGGTACTCTCCTTGTCTGCTGACACAGTAGCTGGTAGCTTAGTGATGAAGTTTTGAGGGTACATATGCTAGAAAGGTGCTGGTTTGTGTATCTTTGAGGCAGGTTTCTACCTAGATTGCAAAAAATGAAGTAATATATTAAATAGTATATAGTACGTGATCTATTAGTCTTAAGATAAGCAAATTGGATGCTTCTTCGTTGTTGGTGAAATTTTATCCTTTTATTCTGTTTGATCATATAAACTATTATAATTGCTGAAATGCATTTGCAAGTATAAAAAAACATTTTTTTAAATGAATGTGGAAGGCAGAACGTCTTTTAGGAGATTTACGGTTGCCAAGACGGCGCATTTAGACAAACACAATGACTCCTCTATTCAGAAACAGCACGCCAGGATTCTGAAAGCTGACAAAACGGCGCAGCCTTTATCCTCAGATGTAAATCAATCAGCACAATACAGAGAAATAAAATGAGGGCTTTATCTGGTCTGACATTCTTCTTTTCAGCATTGTAATGATGTTACCATTGCATTTTAACTTTGTCATATACTTCAGCACTAATCACGTACCTTGCATGAAGACAGCAACGCGTATATATTTTGATTTAGTAAATATGTGTCACTTTTTAATTTGATACTATATATATATATATATATATGTAACTGGGTTATTTTTATTTAATGTGTATATTAATGCAAAATCTCTTTATTTTGAATTTGTTAATTTGCTATCAGGACATCAGAGTGTGTTTAATAGAAAATTCACACAACACAGATAAATTGGTTATATATACTATATTAACACAAGTATTCAGTCTACAGCTGAAAAAAATTAAATGCTTTATTCTTTATTAATAGGTTGTTATAAAATTAAGCTGTTGATTTCTGGTGGTGTTAATCCATGTCGTGGGGCTGAATCACACCGGTATCGCCCGCCTGTATATTCAACTTAGAATTCTTTTTCCATTTTTGGCATTGTGGCAAGAATGTTGATGCAGAGAAGCTTGTTTGGAAAATTCATTTCTAATTAAGAATACTCTTCTGTACAATAACTGGTGTTTTTGTATTAGTCAACTCTTTGAATATTATTGAAAGTTCCTGGTAGCCTGTGGTTTTTGGAAGCAGAGGTTTTGTAGTGCAGGTTTACTTTGTGTAGAACATTTCACTTCGCCCAGCCTCACCCACATGCCTATTCCACTTCCACCCTGTCCTTAGGCCTACCCAAAGCGGCCGTGGTCACGCACTTGCAGTCCACGAAGGCAGCTGCGGGCTTCTGGGCGTACGGCGGTCATGCGGATGACATCATCTACATCCCACTCCCCTTATACCACAGTGCCGCTTCACTCATTGGCATCGGGGGGACCATCGAGATGGGTAGGACGCATCATACACTTCTCCGGTCATATGCTAATGAATCGAGAGAGTACAGTCGTGTGAAACGTATGGATAGGTGCTGCGCATGAGTTGGCGGAGGTCAAGTTAAGGTTGAATATTGCTTAAAAAAACTGTATTTGGGGCATAATCCTTAATGTAGGGTTCTATAGTGGTGATATGGTTAGCATCGTCGCAAGTTTCCACCATGGCTCCAAGTGTGTGGAATTTGAATGTTCTCCCCATGATTTTGTGAGGTTCTTGTCAGGTTCTCCAGTTTCCCTGGCACTTGCAGTCCAGAGACATGTGGTTAGCTGAAGTGCTGCCTGTAAATTGACCTTGTAGTGGATAAGCTGTTGGTATTGGATCATTAGTAGGACATTCAATTGTCACCTGCGTATGAAACTGCCAGTGAAGGCATCTCAGACCCTGTTCCTTATCTTCTCTGTTTTAATACCACAGGGGCGACCTGTGTTCTGAAGAAGAAGTTCTCAGCCTCACAGTTCTGGAATGACTGTCGAAAGTACAATGTGACGATCATCCAGTACATCGGAGAGCTCTGCCGGTACCTCTGCAGTCAGCCTAAGGTCATTCATCATTCATTCGTTTTAAGCTTACCTGTGGTTCTGTGGGGATTCCTGGGTGAACTGGAAATAATGACGAGCTCGTAGTTTTAATAAAATACTGTTAATTGCCAACGTTGTGGTAAAAAGTGAGGGGCAATATGTGATCACAAGCTATAACCTTTAGGCTAGGTTTAGTTATGACTTACGTGCCTACAAACAATCCTGCAAAATATCCAAGAGTTTATATAATTGTAGATTTCAGGTTCTCAGATGACGTCTATGACCTGAATTACACTTTGCACACTTTATACTATGTGTTCTTTTATAATGAAATCGACTCCCATTTTGGGTGTCCCCTGCAATTAAATTTCTATTTAGGCTTATTGTGATATTACACTGGATACTTTGATGGATAATGGATGGATGGTGTACTCTCAGCAAAAGATTGTTTTGATTATTATGATTTCTGTATTGCTCAGTGTATTAGTTTAGAATAGTACTTTCTACGTACACAGAGGGGTTGTGCTCATGGTTGCAATAATAATTGGACCTTTACTCATGTTTTTTGCCAGGATTTCATGGTTGAACTGGGAGAAACACTTCATTTTTTAAGATGCACTTATCAGGCTGGACCCATTTCCAAATGAAGGACATTCTTTGGCCACTGCTGAACAAGCACAGTTTGTCAAAGCTCTCTTTGTCCTTTTTATCCATACATGATGGCGTAGGCTTCAGCGCACATTAGGTCAAAGAGAACATTCACACACTAACACTCAGCTGTGCGTTATTCTTTAGTCGCAGCGATTGCACTAATCGATGGATCATATGGAATTTTCTTGCACTGGCTCTGCGCCGAGGAACCAATGCATGAGAAGGTGTTTCTCAATACCAATAACGCATAGATCATACTTGTGGTCTCGGCATGATCGGTCTTGCTAACTTGCCTTTCTAGAAAGAACTTGGGTCGCAGTGAATCATGGGATCAATCTTTTTTGGCGAGGATGCAACCAGTATGTCCTTGATATTTGGGGCAGGGCAAGAATGATATCCGTGAATTTTTATTTTCCTCTGCATTTCTATTCTTTAGTACTGGAACTGGTCTTCAGCCATGGAAGATGATGTAAAACAGGTACACGAGAACACAATTGTGGCTAAATATGCATGTTGAGAAACATTCATGGTTTATGAGGGCTGCTCTCTCAAAATACCCATGGTGCCTTTCTGATGGACTGGAATCCTGTACAGGATGTCCCCTGCCTTGAACCCCGTGCTTTCATGGGTAGACTCCAGACTTTGACCATGTAATGAACAAATTATGGAAAATTGATGGATCATGATAACAATGGCAATTATTATGGTCACACTCTGAGCATTTAGAAAATGGGTCAAATAAATTTTATTTAATATCAGATTAGCCAAGATGATCTGAGTGAATATAAATCAATGAACTCCTACAATGATCTTTGCCAGTGAAAACCAATCAGAATTGGCAGTACATTTGCATTTCACAAAGTAAACTCGTCCCCCCTCCCCCTTCAGGCCCCCACCATGGCACAGGCCACCCTATTGGCCTGCCGGGGTGGTGCCACACTATCAGTGATGCATACAAATGACACATAAGAATAGGGGACGATGTGCATAAACAGGGCATGGGGCACACAGCTTCATTGTGGATCTCTAGCACATCCGGGCCTTGTTTCATCCACCCACTAGCTGGACTGCAGTGAGGCAAACACAAGACGTGGTCTACCAACTATTATCTAGGCGTGCAAGCCATATTCCTCAGAAAAGAAGAGCCTGTACACACATTTTCCTTGTGAAACTACTAATGCATGCCCTGTGCTAAAGTCGTTCATGGCTATAGGCCTTAGGAATAGAAATCGTGTCCCAGCTGTACAATAATTAAGAGTGAAAGAAGTTGGACGGGCAACGCCATCTTCTCTAGGCACGTTTGATATTGTCCAGTTATGAGAAGAGACTTTGTAGCATTCTGTGTCCTCTGTGACTTTCTTGAGAATAGAATAGAATAGAATAGAATAGAATATCTTTGTAATCATCCTCATTCTACAGGTAGCAAGTGCAATGAAATTCAATATAAGTGAAATAAGGTTAGGCATAAATAAAAACATGTATTTATAGGTAAATGACTATATAAAATGTTAAAAGTAGATACCCCATGAGTGGTTAGAATAATACTTGGATAATACATTTAAAATATACAAATGTACAGTTAAAAATCTAAGGAAATGTAAAGCAATGAGTTTGCCGACTATCATTCAGTATGGCTAAAACCATGTTCCACAACAGATATGCTGTATATGACAGCTGTATAATACCAGTGATGGTAGTGCAAAACTACTACTAATATACAATAGTATAATAATAATAATAATAATAATAATAATAACAATACTAATAATACAGTACAATATAGTATAATATTAATAATAATAATAATAACAATAATAATAATGTGGTAATGGTTGTAATAGTAATAGTGATAATAAAAGAGAATGATGATATTTACATTAACAGAGTTTATCAGGTTGGTAATGACTCTGGGAAGAAGCTGTTCCTAAGTCTAGATCGGCAGGTATAAATAGTCCTGTAGTGCTGTCCTAATGATTTCAGTGCAAAGAGATGATTGGCCGGACTGCGATGGTCCTTGTGATGTGATTGGCCTTGCACTGGCAGCAGTTGTCCCTCAGGGTAGGGAGTTGGGTTTCCTGTCATTTAGTTGGGGTTGCCGTCAATGGAGCAGCATTAGAAGGTTATCGGCAGCTGGTGCTGACATTCGTAAGTGTTTTAAGGAAGGACAGCTGCTGCTGTGGCCTCTTAACCCATGATGGTGAAGCTGGTCTCCCATGAGGTGTCATCTTAGTTGTTGAAACCTGGAGACCCTCTACACCATCTCTGCTGATGTAGACTGGAGGAAACTCATTGCTAAATTTCCTGGAACTGATAATGAGCTCTTGGTTATAATAGACTGGAGTCTATTATAGACCTGAGAATGTTCTCAGAGCAATATCTTGATAAGCTCTGAACCTCCTTTGTTTAAGCCAACACATCACTGTCAGAGATCGGCCCTATCATGGTTATGTCATGCACACTCTTAAGGATGGTGTTTATGGTGTAGGTGAGAGTGCAGTCATAAGTGGAGTGGGCTGAGAACAGTCTTGGGGTATATTAGTGTTAATTATCAAGGTCGACAGTAGATGGCATCCTATACTCTTTGAGGGCAGTTAGTATGGAAATCAAGAATCCAACTGGGAAGGCGGCTGGCAGAGGCTCAGGTCAAAAAAAATTTCAGACCATTCCTTTCGGGGTGGCCATGTTGAAAGTAGAGCTGTAATTTATGAATAGCATCCTCACCAATGTCCCCCGGTGTTTAAGGTGGGGTGGAGCAGTGCTAAGGGCAGTCGAGATTGCATCCTCCATAAATATGCCCAGTAGGTAGGGCTGGGCAATATGATTTCAAATCAATATCATGATTAATTGAACATTTTACCTTGATTGTGATTAATGAACCATTCGTTTTTTTCCCCCTCATAGTTCACTGACAAGGTTTGCACTGCAAGTGAATTAACTATTAAAACTGGGATTTTTTTTCTAATGAAAGAGTGTATATCTTATCCTTATGATATTAAACTAATTGAAGGAAATGCACGCAGATGAACTGTTTATGCTTATTTATCGAATATTTGGAGCAACTCAAAGCACAAAGCTGGAAATGAAAACATCTTATGAAAAACCTCACATGTCAGTTTTTATGTAAAAAGCAAGTTCTCTAAAAATGTAAAAAAATTGTTAGAATTTCTTGCAAACAAAATAAATGATTTTAAATATTGCTGGTGCTGACACCGATTGGTGGTATTACCTTTGGTAGCTGAAATTGTTTCCCTGCAGTGTTTATATCTGTCATCTTCACTAAAGGCACAATGTGTCCAAACGACGGAGATGGCATTCTTCTTTGGTACAAGCTGCTGGAGTTGCTCAGTCGGCTTGGTGTTTGAGATCTCCCCCATGTTGCTTCTGTGTTGCAGACTGGAGTCACGTGACTATGGCAAGCCGTTTTGACATTTAATCGCTAAACTGAATATGTATTGCAGATATCCGTAATTCAGTTCTTCCTAGTCAAAAAAAAGCATTTCAGATATCCACAATGACATTCTTCCTAGAAGAAATTACGTCACTTTTGCCATTCATGTCTATTGGGCTTTCAGTTTCTGATATCCACAATTAAACTTCAGATATCCACAAATACATTTCAGGTATCCAGAATTAACATTCTGGATATCCGAAATTGAATTCTTGATAGGAAAAAAGACGTGTCTTTCGCCAGTATGTTTCCCTGTTGTCGTCATTTCATATATCTAGAATGGCGGTGCCACGTAAAAATATATAAAAATATAAGCCAGCTAAATTATTGATGCCATCCATACTGTTGTTATGACAGTTCTCTATAAACTACTTATTATAAATAAATTAATAACTACATACGTTTTAATAGAAAGCTAATAACTTGCACGGTAAAATATGAAATGTTCTTTGTTTCGCCACGTCACGTTGCTAGGTATATAATTTTTGCTGTTAATGCAGCAAAACAGAAAGTTCTCAGCATGATACGTTTAGCTCATCTGCACTGTTCAGCACATATACAGAGTCCAGTGCAATTAAATCAGTATTAGCCGAGTTTACTAGTTTTGCTTCAGTTTCATTTTTGGTTTGGTCACCCAGAGGGTCTGCTGACAGACAGCTAGCACAAGTGGCGTGTTGAGGGGCTGTCAGCTGTTCGCAGTCAGTTCATGGGACGGTCATTCATTGACAAAATGCATAATTTTAACCAGAGCATGTAAGTGGAGCTCATCGCTTACGGACCTGTATGCTCCTCCAGCTCCCCCCACTCACAGTCACTTCGCTCGATCATTATTGCCCCCCTCTCAGGACAATTATAATCCCACTCCAAGGAAATCGCTCACCGATGTCTCCAATAACCAAAGTTTTAGCCTTAACTTTAGCCTGGCATCAAAATAAATGAGCAGTCAAATCCACATTCAAGTAGAATGGTTTATTTCTGGGTCAGTCAAGCTTCAGACACAGGATGTGAGCTGGTCTGGTACAGCTCAAAGTGAAGCGAGGTGATGCTAATTGTGGATAGTCAATGGACCCAGTTTATGTTAAAATGGTGTCCTATCTACTCGTCAACAGATATCCACAATACAGTTGTAGATATCTGCAATTGCATTGTTCCTAGGTGTAATTCTAATTGTAGATATCTGCAATTGCATTTTTACTAGTCATAATATGAATTCTGCATATCCTTAAAGACATTTTTACTATTCACAATGTATTTTTGGATATTCAAAATTACATTATATATATGGAATTATTTTTTTTCCTTTCGGATAACTGAAATTAAAATTATGACTAGTAACAGTTGGATTGTAGATATCTGAAATTGGAGTTTTTCCTAGTAAGAATTCAATTTCGGATATCCAGAATGAACATTTTGGATATCTGAAATGTAATTGTGGATAACTGAAATTGAAAGCCCAACAGACATGAATGCAAAAGTGGCATAGTTTCATTTGGGAAGAATGTCATTGTGGATATCTGAAATGCTATTTTTGACTAGGAAGAACTGAATTATACGGATATCTGCAATACATATCCAGTCTAGCGATAAAATGTCAAAACGGCCACTTATACTTTGTAAAGATTTAAAGATATCTTAAACAGAATTGTGACTAGGAGAAATAAAGTTTTAGATACCTTGAAATACATTTTCTACTAGTAAGAATGCAATTGTGGATATCTGTATAATTGCCATTCTGACTAGTAAAAATATAATTTTGACTAGGAGAAATGATATTGTGTATATCTAAAATGTAATTACAGATAGGAGTGTGACTTGATTAAATGTTAAAACGGCTTGCCATACGTGACAACACATGCGGTAGTATGTTTTTAAGAGGATGCTACATGAACACACACTGGGGAAAGTACTACCAGAATGAATAATAATAGCCTAACAAAAGTTTTTTTTGCCATACATTTTTTCATTTGTAATTACTATTTGAAAATATTAATATAAAAATATATAGGATATAGAAATATATACAGTATTTATTATATGAAAATATTAAAGTAAGAAGAGCTCTTGTATTAGAATCTATCGGTTTCGGCTGTTGTGTATCTGAATCGGATTGGAACTGAAAAAATGTGGATTGGCTCATCCCTGGTACAATGATGGCTAACTAGTGGTAGAGAAAGAGTGATGATGTTAGTGGATACTAGTGGATACCTGCATTAGCTAATTAGCACAGTTCATCTAGGCCTGCTGTCTATCATGCATTCACAGCATGCAGCATGGATCTAGCATTGTGTATGCATATGAATGCTCCATTGTTTGCCGTTGGTGAGGCTTATATTACATTGTTTCTGTTACTTTTGTTGAAACTGGCTAAGCTGTTTATGTCCTTTGCTAGAGGGGCGTCATTGCTTGGGGATAGTCATTTCTGCTTTTGAAACCAGTGATGTGCCGGATGCCTTGCCAGTTCACCAATGCCTTGGATCGTCACTCTTGGTCCGTGGCTTGTAGGCAATCTTGACACATCCGACTCTCCAGAACTGAATGCTGCAGGTACTGAACCTGATGAGTCATCTGTCACAAAACCATTATGGCAAGGAAGGTAGTCAGGAGCAGAGATGAGACTACTGGGGTTAGTCAAGGGAACGATAACAAGGCTAGAATACAGAAAAGCAAGACGAAGGGACTGCAACTCGAATATAAATGAAGGCCAAAGACAAGACTACAAGAGCAAACAGTGGAGACAAGGACTGAGGAAACAACAGGATGGGTTAAGTAAAGAATACTCAGGACTGCACAAGAATTTTAGGAGCTTAAACAGACTGTGATTAGCCCTTGATTACTACCAGCTGTGACAGGTAAGCACTCAGGTCCAAAGTCTTGAGAACAGGGAAAGTGGGTGGAGTCTGCACACAGGCATTCACCCTGGCCGGGAGCCATGGCAACAGGGAAGGTAGGCAGAGCCGTGACAGTTACATATATCTGACAATTTCATTGAAAGTGACTTACAGTTGAGGGAGTGGTTACAAGGTATGTGTGCTGCCTAGGATTCAAACCCACATCCCTTGCATTCTTAGCACAGTGCTTTACTTGTTGAGCTACAGCAGCTGATAAGTCAGAGTTTCTACCTATTCAACCAATGTTGTCCTTGTTGTGTCCTGATGCCACAATTCCATGTGCTCTCTCGCTCTTAAAGTCAGAGTTGGACCGGCAGCACAAAGTGCACATGGCTGTGGGGAATGGCCTGCGCCAGGACGTGTGGCAGGAGTTTCACCGGCGCTTCGGCGAGATCCGCATGTGCGAACTGTATGGCTCCACCGAGGGCAACCTCTGCTTCATGAACCACGTGGGCAAGATCGGCGCTGTGGGACGGTCCAACTTCTTCTACAAGGTGAGTTCTCACCCATTGTCGGTCAAATGGTTCTGGCCGCAAGATCCGCCTTGTTACAGCTTTGGGCTGGGGGATAATAAAAAGTGGGCTGTATCTACAAATGGGACAGGAGATATCTGGGTTTGTGCTCTGCACTGTTTGGGCTGAAGCCAAACTGTTTACATTATTAGAATTTAGCTACAGATGAATGAAGAGGCTCAGCACTTCATCCCACACTGGGACATCTTCTAAATTAAAGGGGATTGTTTTGCATATAGTAATAGATTTTTCAAATACAGTGGTACCTCGAGATACGAGTGCCTTAACATACGAGTTATTTGAGATACGAGCTGTCGAACGAGCGAAGTTTTGTTTTGAAATACGAGCGACATTTGAGATACGAGGAACGGCCAGCAGTTTACTGCGCATGCGCCT